>OY740801.1:763491-1283051 GCA_963514005.1 Raja brachyura | reverse complement strand
CCCCCACACACCCCCCCACCCCCACACACCCCCCACCCCCACACACCCCCCACCCCCACACACCCCCCACCTCCCTGACCCCCATCATCTCCCACACACCCCCACCCCCACACACACCCACCCCCCCCCAGCACAGATTACATGCTACACACACATCACGATGACATTTATTCATGAAACATGTTTGAATATGTTGAAATGTTTTATAACGGTACACATTTATCTAGCGGTGTTTATTCTGGTGCTGCTGTAATTCACTCTGACATTTAAAGCAGCTTTTAATACTATTGATTTTTGAACTCAATCAAGTTGATGAATTGGGAGGTTGTCAGATTAGATTGAGCCCGTTGTGTGGGTAGTAGTAGACTCGATGGGCCGAATGGCCTAATTCTACTCCTATAACTTGTGGATTTGTGAATCCCAGAGACATACGTGTTTGCAGGTTAAGTGGCTTCTGTAAATTGTCAATTGTCCCAAGAATGTAGGATAGAACCAGATAGTGGGCCGAAGGGTCTGTATCTCTCCAGTAGAAGGTTCTGAATGCTTTCTTTCAGGAGTAAGGACGGACTCTTCCATCGTGACGTGGTTAAAGAGGAGGACGGGGGCGAGTGCCGATCTCCTGGCCAGCCTGCCTGACCTTGACACCTTCATTGATTCTGGCGACGTTGTGGTCATCGGCTTCTTCAAGGTAGTCTCTGTCGGCCACGTTTCATGGTATTGGTGTGATGAGCATAGGTTGTGTTCTGTGTCTGTGATGAAACATCGCGTGGCTGTTGTGTTGTGAACCGCACACTAACCCCGCCCGTCACATTTCCCAGCCATGGTCAGAAACAGGCCCTTCAGCCCAACTCATCCATGCAAGCCCCATCCACACTCAGCCCATTTGCCCGTGTTTGGTCGATCGCTGCACCTTCACCTTCACCTTCACCAAGGAAACCCTTCTCTGCTGCTCCCCAGGTGAGGTCGCGTCAATGCGACACAACTCTCTGTCAACGATTTGTAACTTTATCATCCAAGTCTGCCTCATGTAACAACAAATCAGATCCATACTTCCATGCCGCTCATCCCGTTCATAACCTTCAGTATTCCATATCCATGCATTCTTCAAGCTCCGCATCCATCTTCCAATCCGCACTTGTTGTGTGAGCCTGCAGATTAGTTCCCCACAGCGCACGGCTGCATCCGGTCCCCGCACAATCACTGACCCCTTTAACCCTGATAGCAGCCGCTGGTTAGCAGGTCGACCCAGCCCGAAACGTCACCTATCCATGTTCTCCACAGATGCTGCCTGACCCGCTGAGTTACTCCAGCACTCTGTGAAACGTCACCCATTCCTTCTCTCCAGAATACCATAATATCTGATAATTCGCACCCTTAGTAATTGGCACCATTTGAAAAATCACTTATTTTTGGAGAGAAGGAATGGGCGACGTTTCGGGCCGAGAACCAAAGGGTCTCGAGCCGAAACGTCGCCCATTCCTTCCCTTCACAGATGCTGCCTGACCCGATGAGTTACTCCAGCACTCTGTGAAACGTCACCTATCCATGTTCTCCACAGATGATGCCCGACCCGCTGAGTTACTCCAGCGTTACTCTGTGTCCTTTTGTGAATGAACAGCACTGTAGATCTTTGTTCCTCTCTAGGATGAGAATCTATGTGGATCTGTGTGTCGAGCTGGTGAAGGTGAAAGCCGTGAGATTGTGGAATCCGGGGTATATTATGGGAAACATTGAAGTGGACAATACTGAGAATATTCTCTGTTCACAGCGAGGCGATTGTGGAAACTGGGACAGACAGAGTCACAGGGACATGCATCACAAATGGCATGGTCACATAGCAATTACATGTGGGCCAGTGAGAAGAAATGAGATTCACAGTAATGACAACACACAATAAACAGATGTATTCATGAGAAGCTCTGGAGAGAGAGCGAGTAGGTGGGACAGGTGGGAGTGGGGTGGGGGGGTAGTTTGGGCTGGGCAATGCAACAGCCACTCTCTACAACATGAATCTGACTTACATTACAACATTTAAAAACTTGTTTCAAATATTTTTAAGGAACGTTAACGTGATTTTTAACTGCACTCTATCAATACATTTAAAAATGAACATTATTGAAATTGCTTCTAACGGGTCATTTAGTCAAAAACCTTTGCGCATTTGCCTTAACATTGAGAGAGAGAATCACCTCTAACAAAATAGAATGAAATATGTGTAGGAAGGAACTGCAGACGCTGGTTTAAACCGAAGATAGACACAAAACACTGGAGTAACTCAGCGGGACAGGCAGCATCTCTGGGGAGAAGGAATGGGTGACGTTTGGGGTCGACTGGTCTGAAGAAAGGTCTCACCCACTCCTTCTCTCCAGAGATGCTGCCCGTCCCACTGAGTTACTCCAGTGTTTTGTGTGTATAATGAAATAGATGTGAGGTGGAGAATCTAGGAGCAGAATCCCTCATATATCGGGTAGTTACATTCTGATGGAACTCAAGCTGCTAATTACATGATGTTGTTTACACCGGTAACAACATTACAGCCTGGGTTTTATTTGCAACTATTTTGTAGTTGGTGTGAACTGCACCCGGCTAGTTTCTGTGTTATGAATTTTCTGTGTTATAATTAAAAAAATAATATGAGTTTATTATTTATTGAAGTATTATTAAAGAAGGCTTTACTTCCAACCAGGATGTGGACAGTGAAGGCACTCAGACATTCTATGAAGCTGCCAAAGATGTCCCCAATCTACCGTTTGGTGTCACAGACAATGTGGAGCACTTTGCCAAGTACAACATCACCAGGGACACTGTGTCACTGTTCCGCAAGGTACCCATCTCAGGCCTAGACTCACGCTCCTCACATCCACAATGAGTGCAATCATCTGGTGTTATTGAAGAGCTAAAGTGATTGTGTAAAAGAGGGCAGAATCTTGAATAACAGACGGCTGTGGAGGCCGCGTCAGTGGATATATTTAACACAGAGATAGATAGATTGTTGATCAGTACGGGTGTCAGTGGTTACGGGGAGAAGGCAGGAGAATGGCTTAGGAAGGAGAGATAGATCAGCCATGATTGAATGGTGGAGTAGACTTGATGGGCCGAATGGCCTAATTCTGCTCCAATTACTTATGACCTTATGATGGCAGAGTTTTATAGATTGTACAAGGTTTGTGTTTGTGTCGGCTGAGTGCTGGAATGTGTTATTGGTGCCCGTTACGTCAGGAGCTAGTTGCCTCTGGATACAGTGTGGACACAGTCAACTGGAGTTTATTGGCCCTTCTGCTTGTTACTCCTCATCCCCCAACACCTGGGCTACTCATCCAGCTACAGTGACAACCTCGTCAATTAAAATGCCCCATCGGCAAAGGAATTAAAAGTAACATTAGCAAATTTGCAGATGACACAAAGTTGGTGGCAGTGTGAACTGTGAGGAGGATGCTATGAGGATGCAGGGTGACTTGGACAGGTTGGGGGAGTGGGCAGATGCATGGCTGATGCAGTTTAATGTGGATAAATGTGAGGTTTTCCACTTTGGTGGCAAAAACAGGAATGCAGATTATTATCTGAATGGTCAGATTATGAAAAGGGGAAGTACAACGGGATCTGACGGTCCTTGTTCATCAGTCACTGAAAGTAAGCATGTAGTTTTGGTCCCCTAATTTGAGGAAGGATATTCTTGTTATTGAGGGAGTGCAGCGTAGGTTTACAAGGTTAATTCCCGGGCTGGTGGGACTGTCATATGATGAAAGAATGGAGTGTCTGGGCTTGTGTACACTGGAATTTAGAAAGATGAGAGGAGATCTTATAGAAACATATAAAGTTATTACAGGATTGGACACGCTAGAGGCAGGAAACATGTTCCCGATGTTGGGGGAGTCCAGAACCAGGGGCCACAGTTTAAGAATGAGGGGTAAGCCATTTAGAACTGAGATGAGGAAAAACGTTTTCACACGGAGAGTGGTGAGTCTGTGGAATTCTCTGCCTCAGAGGGCGGTGGAGGCTGGTTCTCTGGATACTTTCAAGAAAGAGCTAGATAGGGCTCCTAAAGATAGCGGAGTTAGGGGATATGGGGAGAAGGCAGGAACGGGGTACTGATTGGGGATGATCAGCCACGATCTCATTGAATGGCGGTGCTGGCTGGAAGGGCCGAATGGCCTACTCCTGCACCTGTTGTCTATTGTCTGTGTATCTATAACAGTTGCTTGTTTCTGCTTGGTTCTAGTTTGAAGAAAGACGAGTTGACTACGAGCTCCCTGATGGACATGAAATGCAGAAAAACCCTCTTGTTAGATTCATCAAAGTCAACGCCCTGCCGTCAGTCACTGAATACAATCATGTGGTTAGTTTATTTACGAGTCGCACTGATTTCAAGATGTCACTGAATTCAGAACGGTACATTCTATTATTTTGTGTTACTACACGGTCCCTCTGAGGAGATATTAACGGTGAGATTGGGGCTTCACACATGACGGGTCCCACCGTCAAATCAAGGCATTCATTCGTAGAGTTCATATTGTTAAATTTGAAGTAGAATTCTTAAATAAAAATTCTTTCTGGAAAGTAAAATCTCAAAAGCATCTTTGTTCCCAAAGTGTTCAAATGTGAGAAATTAATTTGCTTGGAAACGTAGAAACATAGACAACAGGTGCAGGAGGAGGCCATTCAGCCCTTCTAGCCAGCACCGCCATTCAATGTGATCATGGCTGATCATCCCCAATCAGTGCCCCGTTCCTGCTTTCTCCCCATATCCCTCGATTCTGTTAGCCCTAAGAGCTAAATCTAAGTTTCTCTTGAAAACATCCAGTGAATTGGCCTCCACTACCTTCTGTGGCAGAGAATTCCGCAGATTCACAACTCTCTGGGTGAAAAGGTTCATCCTCATCTCAGTCCTAAATGGCCGACCCCTCATTCTTAAACTGTGACCCCTGGTTCTGGATCCTAGCATTGGGAATAATTTTCCTGCCTCTAGCCTGGCCGACCCCACAATAATTGTATATGTTTCTATTCTTTGTATTTGTATTTCTCCAGAGCTCGAGGAAAACATTTGATGTGGGGATCGACAGCCACCTCCTGCTGTTCACAGACAAGACTGTGGAGCAGTTTGATGCCATCTACAAAGCCTTCCACGCAACAGCTGCGGACTTCAAGGGCCAGGTCTGCTTCACTTCCACCACTTTTAAATAAATCAGTTCATCTCTCCCTGACATCTAAAGCTGCCCCAGTACAATCGACCGACAAATAGGTTTTTATTCAAACATGCATCTCCTGACATTTTGTTTTTATTGTAACTTTTTCACTTTTAATCACCGAGCTTTGATTTAGCTTGAATGTTAAACCTGCACAAGTTGACGGTTTTCTGAGCCTCAAGAGAGTCAAGTCATAAGTCCCAGACACGACGATGAAATTCTTACTTGCTGCAGCGCTACAGAATATGTGAATGTGTAAACATCGTACAAACGGGGAAGAAAAAACAAACAGACGCTTCAAAGGTCCAAGCTGGAGAGAGTGCAGAGAGGATCTACCAGGATGTTGCCGGGACTAGAGGGTGTGGGCTACAGGGAGAGGTTGAGTAGGCTGGGTCTCTATTCCATGGAGCGCAGGAGGATGAGGGGTGGTCTTATAGAGGTGTATAAAATCATGAGGGGAATAGATCGGGTAGATGCACAGAGTCTTTTACCCAGAGTAGGGGAATAGTAAGATTGAACGAGAACTTACCAGTTCGAAGGTTGATCATTATTTCATGAGGAGTCGAAGTGAGGGATTTCGTGAAGAGCCCGCCGGCGCGCATGCTCGATATACTTCAAAGTAGCGGCGTGGAATCACAGAAACCAATCAAGAAATGACTTCACATAGTAAGAATGAAACGACTAAGATTACCAGCTGAAGGTGATTGAGGGTTGGGCGAGGAGGGCACGAAATCCCTCACTTCGACTCCTCATGAAATAAAGATCAACCTTCGAACTGGTAAGTTCTCGTTCAATCTTACTATTTCATTTCGGAGTCACGTGAGTGACTTCGTGAAGACTTCAAAGCTTCTGTGATGACACGCCCTGGACCACGTCCATGCTGTCACACCACTACCAGGGATGGATGGGAGGAATAACTTGCTGACTAGTCCATACTGCAAAACAAAGCATATTTATTAACAAACAAATCAAAACCCCTCATTCGGGGACATCTCCACGTTCTTGCCCCGCATCTAGCACGGCTTCTGCGAACTGTAGAGGCGCAGCAACGGGCCGCTTGTAGAACCGCTGGAACACCGTCTCATTAGCCCATCCTGCTGTGGCGAGAATATGGTCCATGGGCACCTCCATGACCCTCGCCGCCGACGTCGATGCAGCCCTGGTGGAATGAGATTTGAACACATTAGTGTCGATACCTGACTTACCCAAGACGACTCGAAGCCACCTGGATATCGTCTGTGTTGTCACTCGATGGTGAGGTCTCTTATGAGTGACAAGCAGGTATCTCTCCATTCCTCTGATGCTTGCCGTCACCTTGACGTAGTAACGGATATGGGAGGCTAAGCATAGCCTAGCATCGGCGGGGTATGCCGGGAACTTCAGCTGCAGCCCTGTGCACCCAGGTCTGTGTTGCTTCAGTAGCTCGTCAACAAAGAAAACTACTTCTGTGGGGGTAGACATCATTCTGTCGACACGTAGTTTGTGGAGTGTCTGTACCCTCTGTGCTGAAGTCAGCGCTAGTAACATCACCAGCTTCATGGTGAGTTTGTCCAGCTGGAGCCCTTCCATGGGGGACCACGTCCTGAGCAGAGTTAAAACGTCCCTGACATCCCAGGTGATATTGTAACGTGGTGTAGGCGGATTCGTATTGAAAATACCCCGCATGAGCCTGGACACTAGCCTGTTGGATCCCACCTCAATATTGAGGTAGAATGATAGAGCGCTCCTGGCGCTGTTGATGGCACTGTAGCTTAAGTGTTCATCATGGTGCAACCCCGCGAGGAATTCCAGGACGTCGGTTATAGTCACGGCATCGTACGTGATGCGAGAGCGGCTGCAGAAGGCTTCCCACTTCCTGATGTGAGAGCGGTATCTTCGCCTTGTAGACTCTCGGCACGACGCCGCAATGGTATCCATGGTCCGGGTAGACAGGCCGTATTGTTCTAAAGGCCGATTCAGAATCTGCAAGCCAACAAATTTAAATAGCCATGGCAGGGATGTGGCTCCCCTGAAACAGGGTGAGTAACTAATTCTGGGCTACCCTGCAAACGGACCCAAGGTTCACTGAGCGTGTCAAAGACCATCGGATACCACGGCTGTGTAGGCCAGTCGGGTATGATAAGGATGCCCTTGGCACCATCCATCTGAATTTTACGTAATACCCGACTGATGAGGCAAAACGGGGGGAATGCATAGAAAAAGCAATTCCCCCAGTCTAGCGAGAATGCATCTAACGCTATAGCCCCAGGATCTGGTTCCCACGCGACGTAGGTTGGTACCTGATGGTTCAACCGGGACGCAAAAAGGTCAATGTCCGGTTTCCCAAATTTGGCTGTGATTTTTGCAAAAATTTCAGGATGTAACATCCATTCAATATTATCATTGAACTTGCGTGACCTGGCGTCCGCCACAATATTAAGCTCACCTGGCAAATAGGTAGCTGAAATCCAAATGTCTCTCTTGACACACCAGAGCCAAATTGAATTAGCCAATTTATCACATGAAACTGACCTGGTACCGCCCATGTGGTTTAAATATGCCACCGCTGTGGTATTGTCTATTTGGAGCCGGACATGTGCTCCAATGATCTTGGAACAATATGCACGAAGTCCGTGAAACGCTGCAAGCAGCTCCAAATAGTTGATCCCTTGTGATACCAACATCGTATTCTCAAGGGTATCCCATCGGCCCCCACAACTAGAGAATTGATTCGTAGCTCCCCAGCCATCAGAGCTCGCATCAGTTTGTAAGTATATCATCGGTTTCGCCTCAATAATAGTTTTGAACGAGTTACTAATGTGGCAAACCCACCATCGTAATTCATCCAATGCTGCAGGCGGCAGCCGCATTGATCGATCATAATGACCAGCATGCCGTCGCAACGCAGCGATCTTGGCTCTCTGCAAGTTTTGATAAAGCAGAGGTCCATACCGGGCTGCCGGAAACAAAGCCACAATCTTGCCAATGACAGTAGCTGTGTGACGAATCGATGGTATACGAGTATTAATCAAGTCTGTACACACCTGTGTTACCTCCTCAATTTTGTTAATTGGTATGGTGACTCTCATGCTAATGGAATTCACCTGGAACCCCAGATAATTAATTACCTGGGTGGGGCAGAACTTAGATTTTTCTGGATGAACAATGAACCCAAGCTGTTGGAACAAATTGACCGCAGCTGCCACCCCTTGTTGTGCTAATTCCAAGGTGTGGCCGACAATTAAAATATCATCTAAATAGGCCATAACAATATGATGTCTTTGTCTTAAATAAGCCATAATTGGCTTCACCAATTTAGTAAATAAGCGAGGGGCTGTGGTGAGCCCATTAGGCAACGCCCTATATTGCCACAGCTGATCCATCCAGATAAATTTTAAGAACCTTCTGTAATATTTTTTCGTAGGTACGGTATAGTACGCATCCTGTAAATCAATGCATGCCATAAAGCACCCTTGTGAAATCAATGATTTGGCCGTTTCAAACGTGTCCATTTTAAAATGATTATATGTTACAAAGTTATTCAGAGTGGTTAGATCAATAATGACTCTACAGCCTCCATCCTTCTTAGGTCTAGTGAAAATATTGGAAACAAATTCAACGGGCTCATGAACCGTTCTCTCTATGACCCCTTTCTGTTCCAACCTTAAAATTTCCTTATAGCCTACTGACTGTTCCGCAGCCGTTAGTTTGAAAGTACGACCCGGTCTATGCTGAGGTGGAGGGATGTCCCCATTAATAAACTCAATACTATGGCCCTGAATATTCCGTAACACATACTCATCGCTGGTAATGTCACCCCATGCACTCGCAAACAACCGCAAACGCCCACCAACATGTGGAGTTAAACAAAGAGAAAAGAGAGAACCAGATCGCCTCACCTCTGTGGTTACCGGCGGTCCCTGACACGAGTGGGTGGTCGTGGAGGTGCTGGGTTGGTTTGAGGTCGTGGCGTCCTCATTTTCCACCTCGGCTTCTGCCGAGCCTGTCCTAAAAAAGACCCCTGGGGTTGGGGTGGCTGATATCGGTTTGGAGCTGGAGGGTAATTCCTGGTGGAAGTGCTGACAGACCCTCGTGAACGGCCAAGTGGGGCTTTCGAGCTTGATGGCGTGGGGGCACTGTGAGAGCGCATGAGCCCCACGGTCTTGGCTTGTTCATCCAGCTCTCTGACCCTTTTGGAGAGGTCTTCGCCAAAGAGCTGACGGGGCGGCGGCGGCGGCGGTGGTTTGCACAACCCTGCAAACTTAGGGTTGAGCGCTGGGCGGATGCTGTTTTTGCGAAAGCCGTTTATTTCGTTTTGAGTAGCGCACAGAAGCGCCAGAGCATCCTCCTGGTCCAAATTAAGCTCCTCTCCGTCGACCGACCGCACAAAGGCAGTAATCCCGGCCATGAGGAGTTTCAGGATCCGCTGAATTTTCAGCTCCTGCTGACGGATAGCCGCACTGATGTTGCCCCATATTGGCGTATTGACCACAGGCACGTTCAGGGAATTGCAGTTTGATGGAGCCTTGTGACGGCTCATGGCTTGTAGTAGGACTTCCTCCTGAAGCTGGTGATTATTTAGGAAGTCCACTGTGGCTGCCAACTTCGTATTGATGGGAAGCCCCAACGAATGAGGGGCTGCAAATTTGGTAGCCACATCGAGGAGGTCCTCCGCCGGTAATTCAGGCGGGGGTGGGATGGGGTCAACCACGGCCTCCTCGTCCTGCTGCTCCAGGCTGGTGTACGAAGCTGGTGATGAAGCCCTGTGCCTGTCGCTGCTGGATGCCTGTTGTTGTTGACCTTGTAGGAGAAGCTCCAGCAGCCGCTCCATCCGGTCAATACGCCCTTCACCCTGAACACTCAGGTGGTCGGAGTCCTCCGGCTCTGAAAATTGGCCGGGGCTCCTGTCATCGGCCCGCACCTCGTCGAGGCCCTGCCGGTGCCGGTAGTTGTCGTCGACAGCCGCCGAGGCGAAACTGCGCGATTCCTGCACGGGCGTGTTCAACCGCCTCCGTTTAGCGGGAGCGGAAGCCGTTGCCTCTATGGACAGGTGCGGCATGGTGTCGGCACCAGCCGAAGCCTGGATACCTTGGGCCCGTGCAGGCTTGCCAGCTGCCCACATCGTGGACCTTGCCGACGCATGGTCTCGCCCACCCATCCATGGGGGGCTCGGCGACCGTGACGGGACCCCCAACTGACTCGTCCCGGCGTCGAAAGTTGGGGGGCGACGGCTGGACCTCACAGCTGCCCCGGGTCCCGTCCTGGAACCTGACCGCTCCTGGGCGGCAGGCAGAGCCTTAGCCCCGACAGGGTTAGGCTGCTGGGCTCCTGCCCTTCCCCTTCTCAGAGGGCTGCGTGAAACGGGCCGTGCAGCCGCACGGACCCTTCTGCTCGAAGCCGTCAGCAAGCCTGCTGACGACCTGGTTGCCATGGCAGGGTCGTCCTGCTCTGGCGGCACACCACACTCCTCCTCGTCGGACTCCTCCGAGCTGTGGTGTGCGGGCGGGTCCGGACCTGAAAATACAGAGCTCACCGACATCTCCGCCCTCGTTCCGGTCTGTGTTGCAGGTACCCCCGACAACTCTCGCTCCGGAACTGCTGGCCGGCGACTTCTCCTCGAACTCCGGCCTCTCCCATCCATGTTCTTGCTGTGAAGCAAACACAACAAGAACCACCAACTTAAGGTAGCATACTTACCTGCGTGGTTCCCTTATGAAGGGCTGGCGAGGAGCACGCTCCTCCGTCAGCCGTCGCAGCAACGCGATACGATGATATGTCGAGCATGCGCGCCGGCGGGCTCTTCACGAAGTCACTCACGTGACTCCGAAATGAAATCGAGGACCAGACATAGGTTTAATGTGACGGGGGAACTCTTTAATGGGAATCGGAGAGACAGTGGGGGAACGAGCTGCCAGAGGAGGACGTTGAGGCTGTGACAATAACAACATTCACCAGACAATTGGACAGGTACATGACAGGTTTAGATATGCACCAAACACAGACTAGTGTAGATGGGGCATGTTGGCCGGTGGGGGCAAGATGGGCTGAAGGGCCTGTTTCCCACTACTCACTAAAGGGGCTGTCCCACTGCGGTGACTTATCCGCAAATTCGGCAGAGTGTCTTTGACCTTGGGAAAGCGGGGAGCGATGTCTGAAATTCACAGCCGCAGATAAAGATGGCGGCACAGTGTACGGTGCGTCCTTCAGAGAACGCGGGGGTGGGGGTGGGGGCGGGGGGGAGAGGAGGGGGGAGAGAGGAGGGGGGAGAGAGGAGGGGGGAGAGAGGAGGGGGGAGAGAGGAGGGGGGGGAGAGAGGAGGGGGGGGAGAGAGGAGGGGGGGAGAGAGGAGGGGGGGGAGAGGAGGGGGGGAGAGAGAGGAGGGGGGGAGAGAGAGGAGGGGGGGAGAGAGAGGAGGGGGGGAGAGAGAGGAGGGGGGGAGAGAGAGGAGGGGGGGAGAGAGAGGAGGGGGGGAGAGAGAGGAGGGGGGGAGAGAGAGGAGGGGGGGAGAGAGAGAAGGGGGGAGAGAGAGAAGGGGGAGAGAGAGAAGGGGGAGGGAGAAGGGGGAGGAGGAGTGGAGACGCTATTATAAAGTTTAACGGTCATTTAACCCACCGGTCAGTTTTTCTGGGTCCTGCCCGGTCAGCGAAGGAGATTGCCTATGGCTGCCCTCGACTGCCTGTAACTAAATACCGACCCCACTCCACTACGAGTTAAAAAGTACCATGCCGACCAATTTTCAACATGCAGAAACATTTTCCGTGACGTAGCTGAGGCTGTGAGTATGCGGGAACTTCCCTCGAGCATGACGAAGAATTCCAGTGACCTCATAGGACCACGTGTTGACCATGTTGCGAGTTTGAGTCGAGGGCAAACTCTTCTAAACTTGCAGATTAGGTCGCCACAGTGGGACAGCCCCTTTACTCTTCCACATTAGAATAATTGTGACACATCAAATGTAACATGTGGACCAGAACTTGTAAACAAAATAACTCAGAGTGTTTATGCTCACTTACAAATGTCTTAAATGAGAAGTAATATAATTCAGCCGTTACTGAAGTCCCAGAAATTAAATCAGTGAAGACATTAACTACACTCTATCCTTTCCACAGCCTCGAGTATTACAGCATTGGTTGCTGCTTTGTACACCAGTCTTTGATGATGAAATGACAGCATCAGTCTGGTTCCTGTCCCTGACGGCCATTTGCATCTTGTCACCATTCACAATACAATCAACCTTCCTTTCATGTGAATCATCCGTTTGATTCTGATCGCAGAGTGAGATATTATCACAACCCAGTTCCTATTCATTCCATTTATCGTCATCTTCTTTCCTATCAAACGTGAAGAGATTACATCCAGAACTTCAATCACACACGTTTCACAGCAGCTTTTACATTTTATTTTTATAACCAAATTAATTTATTCACCTATTTACAATAATATGTACAATATGAAATTATTCAATGCAGACCCGCCACCACAATGCAAGCGATACAAATATACTAAATAAACTATAATAGACCAAAGGTGCAGGAGCAGGCCATTCGGCCCTTCAAGCCAGCACCGCCATTCAATGTGATCATGGTTGACCATCCCCAATCAGTACCCCGTTCCTGCCTTCTCCCCATATCCCCTGACTCCGCTATCTTTAAGAGCCCTATCTAGCTCTCTCTTGAAAGTATCCAGAGAATCTGCCTCCACCGCCCTCCGCAGAGAATTCCACAGACTCACAACTCTGTGAGAAAAAGTGTTTCCTCGTCTCCGTTCTAAATGGCTTACCCCTTATTCTTAAACTGTGGCCCCTGGTTCCGGACTCCCCCAACATCGGGAACATGTTTCCTGCCTCTAGCGTGTCCAAACCCTTAACAATCTTATATGTTTCAATGAGATCCCCTCTCATCCTTCTAAACTCCAGAGTATACAAGCCCAGCTGCTCCATTCTCTATACAACTATATTAAGAATACATTCCACCCCCCGCGGTGCCCAGCGTTCCCGGAATCCCCCAGGGCGCCCGTGGACAGCGCGTAGTCCCTCTCTAACACCACCGGGCGCGGACGTAACCCCGGGATAGAGCGCTCTTCCGCCTGGCGCTGTGACTCGCGGAGGGTCAGCTTGACCAGGACACGGTGAAACCATTCACCCTCCTCAGTCCGCAGCAAGCTGCTCTCTGTCACAAACCTGCAACCATTCTCCATCTCCAATCACACTCTGTAAATTGTTTAATTTGACGGGATGATTATATTTGCATTACAATAATTGTAATGTTGTTACATTGGAGCTGCTTTAGTTCGATCAGATGGTCACTCGATGTCTTGTCAGATGCAAGTGGCCGTGAGGGTCAGCTGGTCACTGCGGTTGGCTACAGGGGAGAGGGGAGGCCAGTGCTGAACCTCCGCAATTATCAATCATAAATTAACAACCAGCAGTACTTTGTAATCAGTCCAAAACTGAAGATGACTGAGTCAACGAGCTCAGTTATCCCAATGTAAACACAATGAGTTATTCTGTAAGTGTAAAGGACCTGTCCCACTTGGAGATTGTTTCTGCGACTGCCGGTATCATTGACTGACGTATCAGGTCACCGAATAATTTGTGACGGGGCGTGACGGGGCGTGATCACGTATCGACGCGCAGGGTTTTTTCAAGCGTCGCAACATTTTGTCTGTCGCCGCTAGGTTTTGAAATGTTCAAAATCTTTTGGCGACACTGATATGACACCGGCAGTCACCGAAAAAATCGTCAAGTGGGACAAGCCCTGTACGCTACAAGACTGTACGCTGTACGCTGGGATGTTTCTCTGTGCACGGCCTGTTGTACATGTGTGTGGTCTGGTGTGATATGACTGGATGGCTCACAAACTAAAGCATCTGACGGTGTCTTGGTCTACGTGACAGTCAAACACCAACCAATAGTTACTTCCAAAGACAGACACAAGATGCTGGAGTAACTCAGCGGGACAGGCAGCATCTCTGGAGAGAAGGAATGGGTGACGTTTCTGGTGAGGCCCTTCTTCAGACTGAAACGTCACCCATTCCTTCTCTCCAGAGATGCTGCCTGTCCCGCTGAGTTACTCCAGCATTTTATGTCTATCTTCGGTTTAAACCGGCATCTGTAGTTCCTTCCTGCACAGTTACACCCCAGACGGATCTGCTCACTGCCCTGTGCTGGAACATGAACCGGCAGGGTTCAGTTTGGGGGGGGAGTCGTGCATTGAACAAGCTGCAGCCGGCCGATACACCAACACCCCTTCGTCAATCATACACTGCACGGGCCAGGAAGCGAGCGGCAAGAGCATCTCTGACCCCTCTCACCCTAGCCACAAACTCTTTGAATCACTTCCCTCTGGAAGGCGACTCCGGACGGTCAAAGCTGCAACTGGCCGGTCCAACAACACGTGTTTGTCAATCATAAACACAGAATGTTTACTTCCAATGATAATGTTGTACGTTTAAGTCTCTCAGCGCTGCCAGCTATCCTGATGTCAGTCTCGCTGGTTGAACTCACAGATCATCTTTATTTTGGTCGACTCTGGTGAAAGTCGGAATGGCCGTATCCGGGAGTTTTTCCATATCCGGGACCTGGATATCCCGGCAGTGCGAATGATCAACGTCACGGAGACGGTGACCTACAGGATGGAGGGTGACAGGATCACAGCCCAGACCGTGGGGGCCTTCTGCCACGCGTACCTCAACAAGACGGCAAAGGTAGCCGGCGTCACACGTACTAAACACGCAACACGGGCACTGGTTGGTAATGGCCGCCACGCAGTGTATATATCCCCCACAGGGTATAACCCCCCCCACAGTGAATACCCCCCCCCACAGTGTATAACCCCCCCACAGTGAATACCTCCCCCACAGTGTATAACCCCCCCACAGTGAATATCCCCCCCACAGTGAATACCCCCCCCACAGTGAATATCCCCCCCACAGTGAATATCCCCCCCACAGTGAATATCCCCCCCACAGTGAATATCCCCCCCACAGTGAATATCCCCCCCACAGTGAATATCCCCCCCACAGTGAATATCCCCCCCACAGTGAATATCCCCCCCACAGTGAATATCCCCCCCACAGTGAATATCCCCCCACAGTCAATATCCCCCCCACAGTGAATAACCCCCACACAGTGAATAACCCCCACACAGTGAATAACCCCCCCACAGTGAATAACCCCCCCACAGTGAATAACCCCCCCACAGTGAATAACACCCCCACAGTGAATAACCCCCCCACAGTGAATAACCCCCCCACAGTGAATATCCCCCCCACAGTGAATAACCCCCCCACAGTGAATAACCCCCACACAGTGAATAACCCCCCCCCACAGTGAATAACCCCCCCCACAGTGAATATCCCCCCCACAGTGAATGCCCCCCTCCTTCAGCCTCGCTGCCCCCCTGCAGCAGACAAAGCAGGAGATGCCCCTCACTGCACGGGCAGCCACTCTGGAGGAAGCCACTGGTGTGGGATGCCCTTCACTGCCCTGCACCAGCCCATTCCCAGCGGGGCGACACGGTGGTGCAGCGGGTAGGGCTGCTGCCTCACAACGCCAGAGACCCGGCTTCCATCCTGACCTCGGGTGCTGTCTGCGTGGAGTTTGCACGTTCTCCCTGTGACCGTGTGGGTTTTCTCCGGGTGCTCCGGTTTCCTCCCCCATCCATCATGTTTATACATGAATTGGCTGCCGTAAATTGCCCCTAGTGTGTAGGGAGTGGATGGGAAAGTTGGGATAACACAGAACTGGTGTCAACGGGTGATCGCTGGTCAGCAGAGGCTCAGTGGGCCGAAGGGCCTGTTTCCCTGCTGTACCTCTCTGAACCAAAGGGGTGGAGGTGGCATCTCCCCGGGGGGAGGTTGGTCCACAGGCTGCGGTGGAGACAAGGCACCGGTGCAGTGGGTTTAAACGATGGTGACACATCCACTCTGTCCACAGCCGCAACAGTCCAGTGAAGACCTTGCAGACGACTGGGACACACACCCGGTCAAGGTTCTGGTGGGGAGAAACTTTGAAGAAGTCGTGTTTAACTCCACGAGGGACGTCTTGGTCCTGTTTTGTAAGTACCGCGACCTTCACAAATCCTACAATCATTTTATTATTATTTCCATGTTCATAAAAACTTCCAACGCTTTTGAAAGCTTTTCCGTCTTCTGTGACCACTGGACATTTATTTGTGTTTCCTTGCGTTTTAATGGTTCAAATGTTCAATGTCGCCGCATGTACCACGGTACAGTGAGATCCCGTTATTATGTAGCGTTCAGTAATAGCACAATCATAGCTCAGTACAAGTACGTAGGAGTGGTGTACACACAGTGTAGAGTGGTGTACACACAGTGTAGAGTGGTGTACACACAGTGTAGAGTGGTGTACACACAGTGTAGAGTGGTGTACACACAGTGTAGAGTGGTGTACACACAGTGTAGAGTGGTGTACAGCAGTGTAGAGTGGTGTACAGCAGTGTAGAGTGGTGTACAGCAGTGTAGAGTGGTGTACACACAGTGTAGAGTGGTGTACAGCAGTGTAGAGTGGTGTACACACAGTGTAGTGGTGTACACACAGTGTAGAGTGGTGTACACACAGTGTAGAGTGGTGTACACACAGTGTACAGTGGTGTACACACAGTGTAGAGTGGTGTACACACAGTGTAGAGTGGTGTACACACAGAGTAGAGTGGTGTACACACAGAGTAGAGTGGTGTACACACAGAGTAGAGTGGTGTACACACAGAGTAGAGTGGTGTACACACAGAGTAGAGTGGTGTACACACAGTGTAGAGTGGTGTACACACAGTGTAGAGTGGTGTACACACAGTGTAGAGTGGTGTACACACAGAGTAGAGTGGTGTACACACAGAGTAGAGTGGTGTACACACAGTGTAGAGTGGTGTACACACAGTGTAGAGTGGTGTACACACAGTGTAGAGTGGTGTACACACAGAGTAGAGTGGTGTACACACAGAGTAGAGTGGTGTACACACAGTGTAGAGTGGTGTACAGCAGTGTAGTGGTGTACAGCAGTGTAGAGTGGTGTACACACAGTGTAGAGTGGTGTACACACAGTGTAGAGTGGTGTACACACAGTGTAGAGTGGTGTACAGCAGTGTAGAGTGGTGTACAGCAGTGTAGAGTGGTGTACAGCAGTGTAGAGTGGTGTACACACAGTGTAGAGTGGTGTACAGCAGTGTAGAGTGGTGTACACACAGTGTAGAGTGGTGTACACACAGTGTAGAGTGGTGTACACACAGTGTAGAGTGGTGTACACACAGTGTAGAGTGGTATACACACAGTGTAGAGTGGTGTACACACAGTGTAGAGTGGTGTACACACAGTGTAGAGTGGTGTACACACAGTGTAGAGTGGTGTACACAGTGTAGAGTGGTGCACAGTGTAGAGTGGTGTACACACAGTGTAGCGTGGTGTACACACAGTGTAGAGTGGTGTACACAGTGTAGAGTGGTGTACACACAGTGTAGAGTGGTGTACACAGTGTAGAGTGGTGTACACAGTGTAGAGTGGTGTACACAGTGTAGAGTGGTGTACACACAGTGTAGAGTGGTGTACAGCAGTGTAGTGGTGTACAGCAGTGTAGAGTGGTGTACACGCAGTGTAGAGTGGTGTACACGCAGTGTAGAGCGGTGTACACACAGTGTAGAGCGGTGTACACACAGTGTAGAGCGGTGTACACACAGTGTAGAGCGGTGTACGCACAGTGTAGAGCGGTGTACACAGTGTAGAGTGGTGTACACAGTGTAGAGTGGTGTACGCACAGTGTAGAGTGGTGTACACACAGTGTAGAATGGTGTACGCACAGTATAGAGTGGTGTATGCACAGTGTAGAGTGGTGTACACAGTGTAGAGTGGTGTACACACAGTGTAGAGCGGTGTACACACAGTGTAGAGCGGTGTACACACAGTGTAGAGCGGTGTACGTACAGTGTAGAGTGGTGTACGCACAGTGTAGAGTGGTGTACGCACAGTGTAGAGTGGTGTACGCAGAGTGTAGAGTGGTGTACGCAGAGTGTAGAGTGGTGTACGCACAGTGTAGAGTGGTGTACATAGTGTAGAGTGGTGTACACAGTGTAGAGTGGTGTACACACTGTGTAGAGTGGTGTACACAGTGTAGAGTGGTGTACACACAGTGTAGAGTGGTGTACACAGTGTAGTGGTGTACACAGTGTAGAGTGGTGTACACAGTGTAGAGTGGTGTACACACAGTGTAGAGTGGTGTACAGCAGTGTAGAGTGGTGTACAGCAGTGTAGAGTGGTGTACAGCAGTGTAGAGTGGTGTACACGCAGTGTAGAGTGGTGTACACACAGTGTAGAGTGGTGTACACACAGTGTAGAGTGGTGTACACACAGTGTAGAGTGGTGTACACACAATATAGAGTGGTGTACGCACAGTGTAGAGTGGTGTACACAGTGTAGAGTGGTGTACACAGTGTAGAGTGGTGTACGCACAGTGTAGAGTGGTGTACACACAGTGTAGAGTGGTGTACACACAGTGTAGAGTGGTGTACGCACAGTGTAGAGTGGTGTACACAGTGTAGAGTGGTGTACACAGTGTAGAGTGGTGTACACACAGTATAGAGTGGTGTACGCACAGTGTAGAGTGGTGTACACACAGTGTAGAGTGGTGTACACAGTGTAGAGTGGTGTACACACAGTGTAGAGTGGTGTACACAGTGTAGAGTGGTGTACGCACAGTGTAGAGTGGTGTACACAGTGTAGAGTGGTGTACAGCAGTGTAGAGTGGTGTACACAGTGTAGAGTGGTGTACACAGTGTAGAGTGGGGTACACAGTGTAGAGTGGTGTACACAGTGTAGAGTGGTGTACACAGTGTAGAGTGGTGTACACAGTGCATAGTGGAGTACAGAGTGTAGAGTGGTGTACGCACAGTGTAGAGTGGTGTACACAGTGTAGAGTGGTGTACGCACAGTGTAGAGTGGTGTACACAGTGTAGAGTGGTGTACACAGTGTAGAGTGGTGTACACAGTGTAGAGTGGTGTACACAGTGTAGAGTGGTGTACGCACAGTGTAGAGTGGTGTACACAGTGTAGAGCGGTGTACACAGTGTAGTGGTGTACGCACAGTGTAGAGTGGTGTACACAGTGTAGAGTGGTGTATGCACAGTGTAGAGTGGTGTACACAGTGTAGAGTGGTGTACACAGTGTAGAGCGGTGTACGCACAGTGTAGAGCGGTGTACGCACAGTGTAGAGCGGTGTACACACAGTGTAGAGCGGTGTACACACAGTGTAGAGTGGTGTACGCACAGTGTAGAGTGGTGTACGCACAGTGTAGAGTGGTGTACACAGTGTAGAGTGGTGTACACAGTGTAGAGTGGTGTACGCACAGTATAGAGTGGTGTACGCACAGTGTAGAGTGGTGTACGCACAGTGTAGAGTGGTGTACGCAGAGTGTAGAGTGGTGTACGCACAGTGTAGAGTGGTGTACACAGTGTAGAGTGGTGTACACAGTGTAGAGTGGTGTACACACAGTGTAGAGTGGTGTACACAGTGTAGTGTAGTGTACACACAGTGTAGTGGTGTACAGCAGTGTAGAGTGGTGTACAGCAGTGTAGAGTGGTGTACAGCAGTGTAGAGTGGTGTACAGCAGTGTAGAGTGGTGTACAGCAGTGTAGAGTGGTGTACACACAGTGTAGAGTGGTGTACACACAGTGTAGAGTGGTGTACACACAGTGTAGAGTGGTGTACACACAGTGTAGAGTGGTGTACACAGTGTAGAGTGGTGTACACAGTGTAGAGTGGTGTACACAGTGTAGAGTGGTGTACACACAGTGTAGAGTGGTGTACACACAGTGTAGAGCGGTGTACACACAGTGTAGAGCGGTGTACACACAGTATAGAGCGGTGTACGCACAGTGTAGAGCGGTGTACGCACAGTGTAGAGTGGTGTACACAGTGTAGAGTGGTGTACACAGTGTAGAGTGGTGTACACAGTGTAGAGTGGTGTACGCACAGTGTAGAGTGGTGTACACACAGTGTAGAGTGGTGTACACACAGTATAGAGTGGTGTACGCACAGTGTAGAGTGGTGTACACAGTGTAGAGTGGTGTACACAGTGTAGAGTGGTGTACACAGTGTAGAGTGGTGTACACACAGTATAGAGTGGTGTACGCACAGTGTAGAGTGGTGTACACACAGTGTAGAGTGGTGTACACAGTGTAGAGTGGTGTACAGCAGTGTAGAGTGGTGTACAGCAGTGTAGAGTGGTGTACAGCAGTGTAGAGTGGTGTACAGCAGTGTAGAGTGGTGTACACACAGTGTAGAGCGGTGTACACACAGTGTAGAGCGGTGTACACACAGTGTAGAGCGGTGTACGCACAGTGTAGAGCGGTGTACACAGTGTAGAGTGGTGTACACAGTGTAGAGTGGTGTACGCACAGTGTAGAGTGGTGTACACACAGTGTAGAATGGTGTACGCACAGTATAGAGTGGTGTATGCACAGTGTAGAGTGGTGTACACAGTGTAGAGTGGTGTACACACAGTGTAGAGCGGTGTACACACAGTGTAGAGCGGTGTACACACAGTGTAGAGCGGTGTACGTACAGTGTAGAGTGGTGTACGCACAGTGTAGAGTGGTGTACACAGTGTAGAGTCGTGTACACAGTGTAGAGTGGTGTACACAGTGTAGAGTGGTGTACGCACAGTATAGAGTGGTGTACGCACAGTGTAGAGTGGTGTACGCACAGTGTAGAGTGGTGTACGCAGAGTGTAGAGTGGTGTACGCAGAGTGTAGAGTGGTGTACGCACAGTGTAGAGTGGTGTACATAGTGTAGAGTGGTGTACACAGTGTAGAGTGGTGTACACACTGTGTAGAGTGGTGTACACAGTGTAGAGTGGTGTACACACAGTGTAGAGTGGTGTACACAGTGTAGTGGTGTACACAGTGTAGAGTGGTGTACACAGTGTAGAGTGGTGTACACACAGTGTAGAGTGGTGTACAGCAGTGTAGAGTGGTGTACAGCAGTGTAGAGTGGTGTACAGCAGTGTAGAGTGGTGTACACGCAGTGTAGAGTGGTGTACACACAGTGTAGAGTGGTGTACACACAGTGTAGAGTGGTGTACACACAGTGTAGAGTGGTGTACACACAATATAGAGTGGTGTACGCACAGTGTAGAGTGGTGTACACAGTGTAGAGTGGTGTACACAGTGTAGAGTGGTGTACGCACAGTGTAGAGTGGTGTACACACAGTGTAGAGTGGTGTACACACAGTGTAGAGTGGTGTACGCACAGTGTAGAGTGGTGTACACAGTGTAGAGTGGTGTACACAGTGTAGAGTGGTGTACACACAGTATAGAGTGGTGTACGCACAGTGTAGAGTGGTGTACACACAGTGTAGAGTGGTGTACACAGTGTAGAGTGGTGTACACACAGTGTAGAGTGGTGTACACAGTGTAGAGTGGTGTACGCACAGTGTAGAGTGGTGTACACAGTGTAGAGTGGTGTACAGCAGTGTAGAGTGGTGTACACAGTGTAGAGTGGTGTACACAGTGTAGAGTGGGGTACACAGTGTAGAGTGGTGTACACAGTGTAGAGTGGTGTACACAGTGTAGAGTGGTGTACACAGTGCATAGTGGAGTACATAGTGTAGAGTGGTGTACGCACAGTGTAGAGTGGTGTACACAGTGTAGAGTGGTGTACGCACAGTGTAGAGTGGTGTACACAGTGTAGAGTGGTGTACACAGTGTAGAGTGGTGTACACAGTGTAGAGTGGTGTACACAGTGTAGAGTGGTGTACGCACAGTGTAGAGTGGTGTACACAGTGTAGAGCGGTGTACACAGTGTAGTGGTGTACGCACAGTGTAGAGTGGTGTACACAGTGTAGAGTGGTGTACACAGTGTAGAGTGGTGTATGCACAGTGTAGAGTGGTGTACACAGTGTAGAGTGGTGTACGCACAGTGTAGAGCGGTGTACACACAGTGTAGAGCGGTGTACGCACAGTGTAGAGTGGTGTACGCACAGTGTAGAGTGGTGTACACAAAGTGCAGTGTACAGGCAGTATACACTGAGACAGTATACAAGCGTCGCCATGTACAGATGCGATGTGTCACGGTTGGTCTGAGGCTCAGTGTAAATGGAGGGTTCTGAGCCTGGCCACAAAGGCCCGTTGTCATGGCGACTGTACTGACCAGTGAAGTTGCAGCAAGGACGATTGTCAGTGATCCATCACCGGCACCAGTGACAAGTTAACGCTCTTGACTCTTAAAGAGAGACACAAAAAGCTGGAGTAACTCAGCGGGACGGGCAGCATCTCTGGAGAGATGGAATGGGCGACGTTTCAGGTCGTAACCCTTCTTCAGAGTTACTCCAGATGTTACTCAGAGATACTCCAGATGTTACTCAGAGATACTCCAGATGTTACTCAGAGATACTCCAGATGTTACTCAAAGATACTCCAGCTGTTACTCGCTGAGTTACTCCAGCTGTTACCCAGAGTTACTTGCTGAGTTACTCCAGCATTTTGTGTCTAACTTCAATTCAAACCAGCGTCTGCACTTCCTCCCTGCACTCCTTGAGTCTCGAGTCGTTGTATGTGTTGAGTAACAAGAACCAACGCTCTACTCTGCAGGTGCTCCGTGGGCTGAGCGATGCAAGGACATTCATTCTCTCTGGGATCAGCTTGGGATGAAATACGCAGCTTTGGAAAGCCTTGTCATTGCTAAGATAGACATCACAGCAAATGAAGTTGACTCTGTGATAGTGGAGCAGTTCCCCAGTGTAAAGTATTTCCCTGCTGACACGGAGAGGAAGGTGAGTGGTCAGAACCCTGGCTGTCCATTCCCAGTGTTAGCCGGCCTGCCTGCCTTGTGGTCACTCCCTGATTCCTGCCTCCTGTTTTCACACAGATTCAACACTACACTGCAGCTCACACTCTGCAAGCTTGGTCTCAATTTCTGGACAAAGAGGAAGAAATGAAGGTATGTGTCCAGCCAAAGACAGGCCCAGAGTGCTGGAGTAACTCAGCGGGTCAGGCAGCATCTGTGGAGAACATGGATAGGTGACGTTTCACAGAGTGCTGGAGTAACTCAGCGGGTCAGGCAGCATCTGTGGAGAACATGGATAGGTGACGTTTCACAGAGTGCCATGTGACCATGTGACCGTGTGACCGTGTGACCGTATGACCCGTGGCCGTGTGACCCGTGTGACCCGTGTGACCCGTGTGACCGTGTGACCCGTGTGACCCGTGTGACCCGTGTGACCGTGTGGCCGTGTGACCCGTGTGACCCGTGTGACCCGTGTGACCGTGTGACCCGTGTGACCCGTGTGACCCGTGTGACCCGTGTGGCCGTGTGACCCGTGTGACCCGTGTGGCCGTGTGACCCGTGTGACCCGTGTGGCCGTGTGACCGTGTGACCCGTGTGACCCGTGTGGCCGTGTGACCCGTGTGGCCGTGTACCCGTGTCACCCGTGTGACCCGTGTGGCCGTGTGACCCCGTGTCACCCGTGTGACCCGTGTGGCCGTGTGACCCGTGTGACCCGTGTGACCCGTGTGACCGTGTGACCCGTGTGACCCGTGTGACCCGTGTGACCCGTGTGGCCGTGTGACCCGTGTGACCCGTGTGACCGTGTGACCCGTGTGGCCGTGTGACCCGTGTGACCCGTGTGACCCGTGTGGCCGTGTGACCCGTGTGACCCGTGTGACCCGTGTGACCCGTGTGGCCGTGTGACCCGTGTGACCCGTGTGGCCGTGTGACCCGTGTGACCCGTGTGACCCGTGTGGCCGTGTGACCCGTGTGACCCGTGGCCGTGTGACTCGTGTGACCCGTGTGACCCGTGGCCGTGTGACCCGTGTGACCGTGTGACCCGTGTGACCCGTGTGACCCGTGTGACCCGTGTGACCTGTGCTGGGATGTGAGGGGGTGGGGCAGAGTGATGGAGCGTGTCCCTCCTCCACACGCCGCGGTCAGAAGCGACGCACGCCTCACAGCCCGTACCACCAGACTGAGGGGCAGCTTCTTAGCCTGCACCATAATTAGACTACTGAACGCTAACCCCATAAGACAATAGACAATAGACAATAGGTGCAGGAGGAGGCCATTCAGCCCTTCGTGCCAGCACTGCCATTCAATGTGATCACGGCTGATCATCCACAATCACTACCCCATTCCTGCCTTCTCCCCATATCCCCTGACTCCGCTATCTTTAAGAGCCCTATCTAGCTCTCTCTTGAAAGTATCCAGAGAACCGGCCTCCACCGCCCTCTGAGGCAGAGAATTCCACAGACTCACAACTCTCTGTGTGAAAAAGTGTTTCCTCGTCTCCGTTCTAAATGGCTTACCCCTTATTCTTGAGGATGGTGTTGGTGATCCTCATGAACAATCTAGGACGAGGCAGCAGAGACTGATGCTGCTCGGGTGTAGTCCCGATCTTCCGACCTACCTGAATGCACACCTTGCACTTCCTCTCTGTTGACACTTCATGGGTCACCACGGGGCATTGCCAGCGTTCAGCACGTTGGTGCGTTTGTCTTTGTCGCTCACACCTGTTGTACGTTGTACCTGCGTGAGGCGTCACAGTCCCCATGTGCGGTCTGACATGACTGGTTAGGACACAGACAGTTGACGTGATGATTATAACCCAATGCCAACGCCGTTCTTCCTGCAGAAACATCGTCACAGTTCAGATGTCGCCGACGAGGAAACAAAGGACGAGCTTTGATGGTTCTGCGAGAGGTCCACGCGTGAGGCATCAGTCTCGGCTGTCTCGTCCTAAAACGCTCTTGAGGACAACATCATCCACCTTTGTCAGCTCATCCCCACAACATCAATATCAGTCAGTCAATGCAACTGTTCAACTGACCAGCACACAATACAAGGTAGACAAAACAGCTGGAGAAACTCAGCGGGTGAGGCAGCATCGACCCGAAACGTCGCCTATTCCTTCGCTCCATAGATGCTGCCTCACCCGCTGAGTTCCTCCAGCATTTTTGTCTACCTTCGAATTTTCCCAGCACCTGCAGTTCTTTCTAAAACACACAATAAACCTTCACATTGTATATGGGATTATTACAAGGTGTTGTGGTTTTTGTTTAGTAATTGTGGCGTGTTGCTGCAAAATCTCCATTGGAAACCTGTCTTGAATTTGATGACAAATGTATAATAAGCCAATGATCATAATCAGAGTAAAAATCCCCCTGAATGTGTAATGAAACAATGAGGACCAATGTTAAATTCTGTGCATGACCAGACGGACACCTTCATGACCCCAACATGTCCACAGAAGTACTAAAACATCTTGACCATGCCGAGGGGCAGTCCAGGCATTAGCCACAGTGACGTTAGTGGTACATTCACGAACCAAAGATGGACACAAAAAGCTGGAGTAACTTCTCTCCAGTCGGCCTCTCTGGAGAGAAGGAATGGGTGACGTTTCGGGTCGAGACCCTTCTTCAGGCTGATAAAATAATGTGCAGTAGATTCTGTCTGAAGAAGGGTCTCGACCCGAAACGTCACCCATCCCTTCTCTCCACAGATGCTGCCTGGCCCGCTGAGTTACTCCAGCATACTGTGTCCATCTATGTTGTAAACCAGCATCTGCCGTTCCTTACCATGTTGGCTACGTTCCTGAGGCAGCGTGAAGTGTAGATGGAGTCGATGGCGGGGAGTGTGGTCTGTGTGATGGACTGGACTACATCCACAACTCTGCAATTTCTCATGGTAACTCCTAGCGTGCAAACCAGCATCTGCAGTCCTTCCGACACATCTTCAGTCCTGCTGCAGGTGGTGGGTGAGGGGGGGTGGGGGTGAGAGGGGGGTGGGTGAGGGGGGTGGTGGGGGGGTGAGCGGGGGTGGGATGCGTGAGGGGGTGAAGTGGGTGAGGGGGGGTGAGTGAGGGGGGTGGGGGGGATGGGTGAGGGGGGGTGGGGGGGGATGACTGAGGGGGATGAGGGGTGGGTGAGGGGGGGGTGGGGGGGTGGGGGGGCGTGGGTGGGTGGGTTGCTGAGTTTGTACATCTGATTTCTAACATCGATAGTTTTTGCTTTCAATTGACTGTTTTACCAAAAGCCCTGCCTCCAATCCCAGTTCGTCCTTTACTTCAGTTCCCAGCTTTTGACAACTTGTAAAGAATAACGTAATTAACTGCAAAACACAGGAGTGCAGGAGCTGGAAGGCGGTGGGGGGGGGGGGGAGGGGGGGGGGGTGAGGGGGGGGGGAGGGGGAGGGGGAGGAGGGGGGGGAGGAGGGGGGGGGTGATGAGTTGGCAGTGTGGCGTTTGCTGAGCTGTGGACTAGTGTACTGACCAGCGGTGTCAAGGTGATTATTCATGCGCTGACTACCACAGCCCAGTGATATTGTGACTAACTGCCCCACTCTCAAACACTCTTTAATGCCTTGCACAGCACAGCAGTGATTTGGTTTTGAATATCAGATTTAAGTTTAATTCTTTTAATCCTCTTCCCGTGAAGAATTTCACGCTGTTGACCATGAAAGGCAAGAATCAAGTGTCATTTCCCACAGACATTGATTCAGACCGGAGATTGGTTTCATTTGGTTAACTGTTCACCACAGTTCACTGCATACAAACTTGTAATTTAATTAAAGCCGACTAACTTATTACAATTAATACTCTACTTCAATAAAACATCACTGTCCTTGAAGCAGTGCGTTAATGATGCTGGATATGATGAATCATAGTCATAAACCTGCCCACCCCGACCAACATGCCCCATCTACACTAGTCCCACCCCGACCAACATGCCCCATCTACACTAGACCCACCCCGACCAACATGCCCCATCTACACTAGTCCCACCCCAACCAACATGCCCCATCGACACTAGTCCCACCCCAACCAACGTGCCCATCTACACTAGTCCCACCCCGACCAACATGCCCCGTCTACACTAGTCCCACCCCAACCAACATGCCCCATTTACACTAGTCCCACCCCGACCAACATGCCCCATCGACACTAGTCCCACCCCAACCAACGTGCCCATCTACACTAGTCCCACCCCGACCAACATGCCCCATCTACACTAGTCCCACCCCAACCAACGTGCCCCATCTACACCAGTCCCACCCCGACCAACATGCCCCATCTACATTAGTCCCACCCCAACCAACATGCCCCATCTACACTAGTCCCACCCCGACCAACATGCCCCATCTACACTAGTCCCACCCCGACCAACATGCCCCATCTACACTAGTCCCACCCTGACCAACATGCCCCATCTACACGAGTCCCACCCCGACCAACGTGCCCCATCTACACGAGTCCCACCCCGACCAACGTGCCCCATCTACACTAGTCCCACCTGCTGCCCGCATTTGGCCCAGATCCCTCTAAATCTGTCCTATCCATGTACCTGTCCAAGTGTCTCTTAAATGCTGTTATTGTACCTGCGTCAACTACCTCCTCCTGCAGATCACTCCATACACCCCCCCTCCCCCCACCATGTGGGAAACGTAGCCCCTCGGGTTTCTATTAAATCTTCCCCCTCGCACCTTAAACCCGTGTCCTCTGGTTCTTGGTTGCCCTATTCTGGGGGTCAAAGACTCTGAGGGTCAAAGACTTGGGGTTCATTCAGCCCATCGATCGTCTTTGTGATTTTATACCCCTCTATAAGATCACCCCTCATCCTCCTGTGCTGCAAGGAATAGAGTCCCTGTAGTGTAGACCCAGCCTATCAACCTGCCCCTGCAGTGGTCCCAGCAACATCTGGCAACATCTGGCAGTGGATGGCAGCCCCACAGTAGAGATGGCATCCTGACTGACTGACTGACCAGCATGAGGGAGAGAGGATCTAGTAAATGTTCTCCTCACCCACGATCCTCCTCTGACCTTGACGCCTGGATTCCTTGTGATTCCACCTTGTGATTCCACAAGCCGGCCTGCTCTGCAGAGTCTTCAATTACCTGTAATTGTCTGATCTCTCTCACCGACACCGCTCTGCCAGCCTCTGTGCGGGATATTGTGAAGTGATATTCTGTTTTATTTCCACTGTAGATCACTATAATACGCTGTGTCATTTGGGAGGATGCAGTGGTGGTGAATCTCCATGGATTGTCACCTTGTCGTGGTGGAGAAGCTCGTGTGGACCGGAGATCCTGAGAGCGATGCCGTCTGGAGCGATGCTCCTGGTAGGGCCACCCATGGCGGTAAGGTCGAGGGGGAGGTCTCTGACAAAGAGCCAATCCAACCCAGACCTCAACGGTGGAACAGGCGGAGGACGATGGCTGACCTTAGTGGAGCGTCACAACGGCTGGGAAGGCGGATGAAGGCTGCGGCAGAAAAGGGTCTCCGGTCATCTTGGACTCCATGCCACTGGATCCTGACACAGATCTGTCAAGGACCCCACGTGGGGTGGCTGTCTGTGCACCAGTCTCCCCACGTTAAACAAAGTCACGCACAGGCGTCCTCCAACCCTGGAGACACCCATGGTCAGCCATCACCGACGGGGGCTTAAGAAAGAAGAGGTGTTACGATTGGACGGGCTGGGGCCAGCCTGTCACGTTCTGTTGTGAGGCAGATAATGAACCAGTGTAATGGTCCCATTAACGGCTGCTACAAGCTCCAGGTCTCTGTGATGCCATCTTGCCCCCTCATCAGCATGGACCCTCGACGATATAGGTTAAAAAAAAGGGATGAGGTCCTACAAGGTGAATTTAGGGAGCTAGGAGATAAACTTAAAAGTAGGACCTCAAAGGTAATAATCTCTGGATTATTACCAGTACCACGGGCCAGTCAGAGTAGAAATAGGAGGATATTGCAGATGAATACGTGGCTTGAAAAATGGTGCAAGGGGGAGGGATTCAAATTTTTAGGGCACTGGAACCAGTTCTGGGGGAGGTGGGACCAGTACAAACAGGACAGTCTGCACCTGGGCTGGAATGGAACCAATGTCCTTGGGGGAGTGTTTGCTAGTGCTGTCGGGGAGGATTTAAACTAATGTGGTAGGGGGATGGGTACAAGAGCAGAGAGGCAGGTGGGTGTAAAACGAGCGTAGAAGCAATAGGGAGCAAGGTGAAAAGTAAAAGTGGCAGGCAGACAAAACCAGGGCAAAAATCAAAAAGGGCCACTTCTCAACAAAATTGTATAAGGGGGTAAGAGCATTGTAAAAACAAGCCTGAAGGCTTTGTGTCTCAATGCAAGGAGTATTCGTAATAAGGTGGATGAGTTGAACGTGCAGATAGCTATTAATGAGTATGATATAGTTGGGATCACGGAGACATGGCTCCAGGGTGACCAAGGCTGGGAGCTGAACATCCAGGGATATTCAATAGTCAGGTGGGATAGACAGAAAGGAAAAGGAGGTGGGGCAGCGTTGCTGGTTAGAGAGGAGATTAACGCAATGGAAAGGAAGGACATTAGCTTGGAGCATGTGGAATCAGTATGGGTAAAGCTGCAAAACACTAAGGGGCAGAAAACGCTAGTGGGAGTTGTGTACAGGCCACCTAACAGTAGTAGTGAAGTTGGGGATGGTATAAAACAGGAAATTAGAAATGCGTGCGACAAAGGCAAAACAGTTATAATGGGTGACTTCAATCTACATATAGATTGGGTGAATCAAATTGGCAGGGGCGCTGAGGAAGAGGATTTTTTGGAAAGTATGCGGGATAGTTATCTAAATCAACATGTAGAGGAACCAACGAGAGAGCAGGCTATTTTAGACTGGGTATTGAGTAATGAGGAAGGGTTAGTTAGCAGTCTTGTTGTGCGTGGCCCCTTGGGCAAGAGTGACCATAATGTGGTCGAGTTCTTCATTAGGATGGAGAGTGACATTGTTAATTCAGAAACAATGGTTCTGAACTTAAAGAAAGGTAACTTTGAGGGTATGAGACGTGAATTGGCCAAGATTGACTGGCAATCAATTCTAAAAGGGTTGACGGTGGATACGCAATGGAAGACATTTAAAGACTGCATGGATGAACTACAAAAATTGTTCATCCCAGTTTGGCAAAGAATAAATCAGGGAAGGTAGTGCATCCGTGGATAACAAGGGAAATCAGGGATAGCATCAAAGCAAAGGATGATGCGTACAAAGTAGCCAGAAAAAGCAGCATACCAGAGGACTGGGAGAAATTCAGAGACCAGCAGAGGAGGACAAAGGGCTTGATTAGGAAAGGAAAAATAGATTATGAAAGAAAACTGGCAGGGAACATAAAAACTGACTGCAAAAGTTTTTATAGATATGTGAAGAGAAAGAGATTAGTTAAAACAAACGTAGGTCCCTTGCAGTCAGAAACAGGTGAGTTGATCATGGGGAACAAGGATATGGCGGACCAATTGAATAACTACTTTGGTTCCGTCTTCACTAAGGAAGACATAAATAATCTGCCGGAAATAGCAGGGGACCGCGGGTCAAAGGAGGACTTGAGTGAAATCCAGGTTAGTCGGGAAGTGGTGTTGGGTAAATTGAATGGATTAAAGGCCTATAGGTTGCATCCCAGAGTACTTAAGGAAGTAGCTCCGGAAATAGTTGATGCATTAGTGATAATGTTTCAAAACTCTTTAGATTCTGGAGTAGTTCCTGAGGATTGGCGGATAGCAAACGTAACCCCTCTTTTTAAGAAGGGGGGGAGAGAGAAAACGGGGAATTACAGACCAGTTAGTCTAACATCGGTAGTGGGGAAACTGCTAGAGTCAGTTATTAAAGATGGGATAGCAGCACATTTGGAAAGTGGTGAAATCATTGGACAAAGTCAGCATGGATTTACAAAAGGTAAATCATGTATGACAAATCCTGTGGAATTTTTCGAGGATGTAACTAGTAGCGTGGATAGGGGAGAACCAGTGGATGTGGTGTATCTGGACTTCCAGAAGGCTTTCGACAAGGTCCCACATAAGAGACTAGTATATAAACTTAAAGCATACGGCATTGGGGGTTCAGTATTGATGTGGATAGAGAACTGGCTGGCAAACAGGAAGCAAAGAGTAGGAGTAAACGGGTCGTTTTCACAATGGCAGGCAGTGACTAGTGGGGTACCGCAAGGCTCAGTGCTGGGACCCCAGCTATTTACAATATACATTAATGATCTGGATGAGGGAATTGAAGGCAATATCTCCAAGTTTGCGGATGACACCAAGCTGGGGGGCAGTGTTAGCTGTGAGGAGGATGCTAGGAGACTGCAAGGTGACTTGGATAGGCTGGGTGAGTGGGCAAATGTTTGGCAGATGCAGTATAATGTGGATAAATGTGAGGTTATCCACTTTGGTGGCAAAAATAGGAAAGCAGACTATTATCTAAATGGAGGCCGATTAGGAAAAGGGGAGATGCAGCGCGACCTGGGTGTCATGGTACACCAGTCATTGAAAGTAGGCATGCAGGTGCAGCAGGCAGTGAAGAAAGTGAATGGTATGTTAGCTTTCATAGCAAAAGGATTTGAGTATAGGAGCAGGGAGGTTCTACTTCAGTTGTATAGGGTCTTGGTGAGACCACACCTGGAGTATTACGTACAGTTCTGGTCTCCAAATCTGAGGAAGGACATTATTGCCATAGAGGGAGTGCAGAGAACGTTCACCAGACTGATTCCTGGGATGTCAGGACTGTCTTATGAACAAAGACTGCATAGACTCGGTTTATAATCTCTAGAATTTAGGAGATTGAGAGAGGATCTTATAGAAACCTAAAAAATTCTTAAGGGGTTGGACAGGCTAGATGCAGGAAGATTGTTCCCGATGTTGGGGAGGTCCAGGACAAGGGGTCACAGCTTAAGGATAAGGGGAAATCCTTTAGGACCGAGATGAGACGGACTTTTTTCACACAGAGAGTGGTGAGTCTCTGGATCTCTCTGCCACAGAGGGTAGTTGAGGCCAGTTCATTGGCTATATTTAAGAGGGAGTTAGATGTGGCCCTTGTGGCTAAAGGGATCAGGGGGGTATGGAGAGAAGGCAGGTACGGGATACTGAGTTGGATGATCAGCCATGATCATATTGAATGGCGGTGCAGGCTCGAAGGGCCGAATGGCCTCTACTCCTGCACCTAATTTCTATGTTTCTATGTTTCTATGTGACCACACAGTGTGCTGGTCATTGCCACAGCATGCAGTTGTAAACACAGGCGTGTTAGACTAATGTCAACGCTGGTACACACACATCATCAGAGCAGAGCGAAGGAGAGGATCGTGGAGGAGGTGAGATGAGTGGAGAGGACCAGCGGGGGCTGGGTGGCCACTGGCAGATGTGGGCAGATGTGCAGCAGATGTGTGAGAGGCCCAATGACCCAGAGTCAGTGCTGGAGTAACTCAGCGGGTCAGGCAGCATCTGTGGAGAACATGGATAGGTGACGTTTCGGGCCAAGACCCTTCTTCAGTTCCTGTGAACGGTGTCTCACACAATTGGTCGAAAGCTCTGACATTTCTGCCAGAAGATGAGTTAGTTTGGCAGATGGACTAGTATGAATTAAAAATCAGTTTCTAATTTCTTCAGGAATGAGAATATTCATCTCAGCTCAGACAGGGATTGGTGATATATCGAGTCGTCGCTGAAGGTGATTGATGCCAACAATAATGACCTGAAAATGACTCCCTGTGCCAATCCCATTGTTAATTGGCACAGGAGTATTACATGCATCCATAACTCATGCTGTGGACCAGCGTGCGATAGTTCTAACCAATCTTCTTCAGTATAGGGTGAAGCTTTGTTCCTGTCAGCGGAGCTAGTTTGGGAGTTTGCCACTAGAACCTGTGATGCTGCTTTATGGACAGTTCCACTCAGGGCAGAGTGTTGTTGGGGGGGGGGGGGGGAGACAGTCGCTGTCTCAGTCTACCCCACGACACAAGGGGGAGGAGTTGTCCAGTTTGATAGCCACAGGGAAGAAGGATCTCCTGTGGCGTTCTGTGCTGCATTCTCCAAGTTAATCTGGCTGTGAGCTGCATTATATTCAATAACGAAGCTAAATTCATGGGGCTTCCTGACCAAGGGCTTTGTGACCAGACAGATGCTATAATGATCTATATTGTGTTGGGTCCAACAGGTCAACGCCTGAATCATGTGATTAGACTGACAATCACACGTGACTCTTGCACTGACTGACATTTCTGCATTTCCACTGGATCGCATGAAGTGTCACATTTATAACCGTTTTGGTGAAAATATTTCATAAATTCATAAGTGATAGGAGCAGAATTAGGACATTCAGCCCATCAATGGTGTGCTGCACGGTGGCACAGCGGTAGAGTTGCTGCCTCACAGCGCCGGAGACCCGGGTTCGATCCCGACTACGGGTGCTGTCTGTGTGGAGTTTGTACGTTCTCCCCGTGACCTGCGTGGGTTTTCTCCAAGATCTTCGGTTTCCTCCCACACTCCAAAGACGTGCAGGTTTGTAGGTTCATTGGCTTGGTAAATGTAAAATTGTCCCTAGTGGGTGTAGGATGGTGTTAGTGTTTCCGTGCTGTACCTCTAAACTGCACCAAGCTAAAAACTGAAAAAGGTCTACTCCGCCATTCAATCACGGCTGATCTATCTCTCCCTCCTAACCCCATTCTCCTGCCTTCTCCGCATAGCCTCTGACTCCTGTACTAATCAAGAATCCATCTATTTCTACATTAAAAATATCCACTGACTTGGCCTCCACATCCTTCTGTGGCAAAGTAGTCCACAGATTCACCACCCTGATGGTTCTGATGTATGTCTGTTTGCCTCTCCACAGATGACGTGTGGTCTGTGTATCCCCAATGGTTTGGTCAACTGTCGGTGTTTTGGGGGCTGATTGGTGCAGCCCAGCTTCAGATGTGTGTTTGTGGTTCCCAGTTAACACTGCGCTTTCTGTAAATGTAGAATGATTGCCAGCCAGCCTCAACCAGAGTTATATAGAATCTATGTCACAAGGTCAGAAGTGATAGGAGCAGAATTAGGCCATTCGGCCCGTCGTCTACTCTGGCATTCAATCACGGCTGATCTATCTCTCCCTCCTAACCCCATTCTCCTGCCTTCTCCCCATAACCCCTGACATCCGTACTAATCAAGAATCTATCTATTTCTACATTAAAAATATCCACTGACTTGGCCTCCACATCCTTCTGTGGCAAGAATCCCACAGATTCACCGCCCTCTGACAAAATAAATTCCTCCTCATCTACTTCCTAAAAGAACATCCTTTAATTCTGAGGCTGTGCCCTCTAGTCCTAGACTCTCCCACTAGTGGACACATCCTCTCCACATCTACTCTATCCAAGCCTTTCACTAATCTCTCGTATGCTTCCGAACACAAAACAAAACAGAAAATGCTGGAAATACCCAGCAGGTCAGGCAGCATCTGTGGAGGGTAAACACGGTGGTTTTACAGGTCAAAGATGCATCCGGGGAACTAATGAGAGGTTATCAGCTGCAACACCATCTGAGTCTTGATGCTGTCATCTGTTGAACATGTCCACACGCCCAGCATTTGGGCTTTTGAATTATAGGAACATAGAAACATAGAAAATAGGTGCAGGAGTAGACCATTCGGCCCTTCGAGCCTGCACCGTCATTCAATGTGATCATGGCTGATCATCCAACTCAGTATCCTGTACCTGCCTTCTCTCCATACCCTCTGCTCCCTTTTGCCCTTATGGCCACATCTAACTCCCTCTTAAAAATAGCCAATGAACTGGCCTCAACTACCTTCTGTGGCAGAGAGTTCCAGAGACTCACCACTCTCTGTGTGAAAAATGTTTTTCTCATCTCGGTCCTAAAGGATTTCCCCCAATCCTTAAACTGTGACCCCTTGTTCTGGACCTCCCCAACATCGGGAACAATCTTCCAGCACCTAGCCTGTCCAACCCCTTAAGAATTTTGTACGTTTCTATAAGATCCCCCCTCAATCTTCTAAATTCTAGCGAGTACAAGCCGAGTCTATCCAGTCTTTCCTCATATGAAAGTCCTGACATCCCAGGAATCAGTCTGGTGAACCCCCTCTATGGCAAGAATGTCTTTCCTCAGATTAGGAGACCAAAACTGTACGCGATACTCCAGGTGTGGCCTCACCAAGACCCTGTACAACTGCAGTAGAACCTCCCTGCTTTGTACTCAAATTATTCTACCTTTTATATTTTTAATTGTTGAAAAATCATGAAGAAACGTGTAGAATATTAATGGGTCGCAGTGGGAGTCTTGTTCAGTTTTGGAGACCCTGTGATAGGAAGGGTCACCAAGCTGGGAAAGGTACGGAGAAGCTTCACGAGGATGTCTCCGGGACTCGAGGGGTCTGAGCTAGAGGGAGAGGCTGGGGCAGGGCTGGGACTCTTCCTTGAGCGCAGGGGGATGAGGGGCCATCTTATAGTGGATAACATCATGAGGGGAATAGATCGGGTAGATGCACAGAGTCTATTAACCCCCAGGAAAGGGTGATCAGGAACCATGTGACGGGGATGAAGGTGAGAGAGGGAAAGATTCAGTGAAGGGTAACGTTTTCACACAGCGGGTGGTGGGGGGAGGAGTATTTAGAAACATAGAAACATAGAAATCAGGTGCAGGAGTAGGCCATTCGGCCCTTCGAGCCTGCACCGCCATTCAATATGATCATGGCTGATCATCCAACTCAGTATCCCGTACCTGCCTTCTCTCCATACCCCCTGATCCCTTTAGCCACAAGGGCCACATCTAACTCCCTCTTAAATATAGCCAATGAACTGGCCTCAACTACCCTCTGTGGCAGAGAGTTCCAGAGACTCACCACTCTCTGTGTGAAAAAAGTCCTTCTCATCTCGGTCCTAAAGGATTTCCCCCTTATCCTTAAGCTGTGACCTCTTGTCCTGGACCTCCCCAACATCGGGAACAGTCTTCCTGCATCTAGCCTGTCCAACCCCTTAAGAATTTTGTAGGTTTCTATAAGATCCCCTCTCAATCTCCTAAATTCTATAGAATATAAACCGAGTCTATCCAGTCTTTGTTCATAAGACAGTCCTGACATCCCAGGAATCAGTCTGGTGAACCTTCTCTGCACTCCCTCTATGGCAATAATGTCCTTCCTCAGATTTGGAGACCAGAACTGTACGCAATACTCCAGGTGTGGCCTCACCAAGACCCTATACAACTGGAGTAGAACCTCCCTGCTCCTATACTCAAATCCTTTTGCTATGAAAGCTAACATACCATTCGCTTTCTTCTCTGCCTGCTGTACCTGCATGCTTACTTTCAATGACTGGTGTACCATGACACCCAGGTCGCGCTGCATCTCCCCTTTTCCTAATCGGCCACCATTTAGATAATAGTCTGTTTTCCTATTTTTGCCACCAAAGTGGATAACCTCACATTTATCCACATTATACTGCATCTGCCAAACATTTGCCCACTCACCCAGCCTATCCAAGTCACCTTGCAGTCTCCTAGCATCCTCCTCACAGCTAACACTGCCCCCCAGCTTCGTGTCATTTGAGGCCGGGACGATCAACTCCTTGGTGAAGGTGTGGAATCGAGGGATGGCCCAAACTTCACTGGATTCACTGGGTGGGGTGGGTGGGGTGCAGGTTACAGATAAACACAAGACTCAGAGGTCGCATGTCAATGGTTCGATGGTTCTTTGTTGTCACGTGTACACTGCAGAGTGATTATTGCTGCATCTCACACATGCACACGTCACCGGCTTCTCCAACAATGAACTTTGATTGGTTCCGTTACAAATACAGAGAAACGTGGGGTTGTTCATATTGACCGAAAGAATGAGAAGAGGCAAGAGTGAATATAGTAAACTGCTGCAGAGGGATCTTTGTTCAACAGTTAAGATGTGTTTAATTGTCGTGTGTACCAGCAAGACAAGAATGGGATTCTTATTTGCTACACACAGATAAATACGTAGATCACAGTCGCTGAGGTCAGTGTTGTGCAGTGTTCAAGAGCCTGATGGTTGTTGGGAAGAAACTGTTCTTGAACCAGGAGGTCACGGATTTCAGGCTCCTGTACCTTCTTCCCCCATGGTAGCATCGAGATGAGAGCGTGGCCATGGTGGTGTGGGTCAGGGTGGTGTGGGTCGGGGTGGTGTGGGTCGGGGAGGTGTGGGTCGGGGTGGTGTGGGTCGGGGTGGTGTGGGTCGGGGTGGTGTGGGTCGGGGTGGTGTGGGTCGGGCTGGTGTGGGTCGGGGTGGTGTGGGTCGGGGTGGTGTGGGTCATTGGGTCAGGGTGGTGTGGGTCGGGGTGGTGTGGGTCGGGGTGGTGTGGGTCGGGGTGGTGTGGGTCGGGGTGGTGTGGGTCGGGGTGGTGTGGGTCGGGGTGGTGTGGGTCATTGGGTCAGGGTGGTGTGGGTCGGGGTGGTGTGGGTCGGGGTGGTGTGGGTCGGGGTGGTGTGGGTCGGGGTGGTGTGGGTTGGGGTGGTGTGGGTCAGTGGTATCAGTGCCACTCAGCGAGGGTGGGGAGGTCAGTACCCGCGATGGAGCGGTCAATGTCGACCATGTTGTACTCTGTACCTGGCCGTTTGAGCCAGTGACCCAGCTCCACAACGTGACCAGGTGGGTTTAGGAAGCAGTAGAGGCAGGAACTGGTTGTGAAAGAGTCAGGGTCGGCGTCACTGAAGAGTTTGTGTTGATGGTGGCAGCCCAGGGTGAAGGGTCAACGTGGTCCAATGCCCCAGGACCATTGCCCTTGCTGTCAACACCCGGAGCAGGAGAGGACGATGCCTGGTGCTGGACACAGGAGCCACGACCACCGTTACATCTCAGTCCAAGAACTGAAGGGTCGTGTCCCTTCCACCACGTGGAGCTGACCAGGAGCAGAGGGTAAAGATGTGCAGCAAGACAAGGAACAAATCCAAATGCCTTGTGGGAGGGAACGGTTGACATACAGACAGGAAGTCGCCCAAATCTCTGCAGGCCACTTCCTCCTGGCTGATTGGAGACACAGGAAACTGCAGGTGCTGGAGTCTTGAGCAAGCGCACAGTGCTGGAGGAACTCAGAGGGTCAGGCAACATCCAACGTGGAGGGAATGGACGGGCAACGTTTTGTGTCCAGACCCTTCTTCAGACCAGCTGATGGTGTTTAGCCTCAATCGGCCCATAGATGCCGTCCCCTCCACAGATGCTGCCCGACTGGAAACGTCACCTATCCATGTTCTCCACAGATGCTGCCTGACCCGCTGAGTTACTCCAGCACTCTGTGAAACGTCACCTATCCATGTTCTCCACAGATGCTGCCTGACCCGCTGAGTTACTCCAGCACTCTGTGAAACGTCACCTATCCATGTTCACCACAGATGCTGCCTGACCCGCTGAGTTACTCCAGCACTCTGTGAAACATCACCTATCCATGTTCTCCACAGATGCTGCCTGACCCGCTGAGTTACTCCAGCACTCTGTGAAACGTCACCTATCCATGTTCTCCACAGATGCTGCCTGACCCGCTGAGATCTTTGCTCCTGATATCAACCTGTTATTCTGAGCAGCATCCGGGAATATGATTGGATCTGACGGGGATGTAGTCAGGCCTGGGCAGGAATGGTGTGATGTGGCGGGTTACAAGAATAATGTATTGAATATTGTGTTTAAATGTGGGATATTTGTGGAGCGTTAATCACCCGCGTTCCTCCTTTATTTCCCAAATGATCATTAAATGAAACATTATCCGAAATGGAACATTGGAAAACATACCATCCTCTGTTGAAAGGCAACTCTTCTTAATCTAGACCTAAAATATAATTTACAGTGCTTCGGAAGGAACTGCAGATGCTGATTTATACAGAAGAAAGACACAAAGTGCTGGAGTAACTCAGCAAGTCAGGCAGCATCTGTGGAGAACATGGATAGGTGACGTTTTGTGTTGGATGCAAGGGTCTTCATCTGAAACTTCACCCATTCCTTCCCTCCAGAGATGTTGCCTGTCCCGCTGAGTTACTCCAGCTCTTCTGTGTTATGTAGTCAGGTCTGGCTGTCCAACTGTTTCACAAACTCACCTGATCAAGACATTGCCACGGTGGTTACATGAGGCAGGACGCTACATCACAAGCTGACGGGCTTCACTGTATTATTGAATCACAGTGTAGTGAGATATTATCTTCGACTCTATAATATTAAGCCAGAGTAATGCTTGCTTGGTCTTCTGCTATTATACCAAAGGAATTACTTTAATAATATCCGACCAACATAAGTCTTGAGAAATATCTGATTTCCTGCAGATTTTGTTCAGAGTTTTGACTTCAAGGAGGCAATAATTCCACTTTTACAGGACTTAACAAGTTCACCGTGCAAGCGATGAAATCATCAGACCAGATATTATTGCTGTGATTTATTTTAAAAGACACAAAGTGCTGGAGTAGCTCAGCACCTCTGGAGAACACCGACGTCCCAATCCAAAACCTCACCTATCCATGTTCTCCACAGATGCTGCCTGACCCGCTGAGTTACTCCAGCACTCTGTGAAACGTCACCTATCCATGTTCTCCACAGATGCTGCCTGACCCGCTGAGTTACTCCAGCACTCTGTGAAACGTCACCTATCCATGTTCTCCACAGATGCTGCCTGACCCGCTGAGTTACTCCAGCACTCTGTGAAACGTCACCTATCCATGTTCTCCACAGATGCTGCCTGACCCACTGAGTTACTCCAGCACTCTGTGAAACGTCACCTATCCATGTTCTCCACAGATGCTGCCTGACCCGCTGAGTTACTCCAGCACTCTGTGAAACGTCACCTATCCATGTTCCCCACAGATGCTGCCTGACCCGCTGAGTTACTCCAGCACTCTGTGAAACGTCACCTATCCATGTTCTCCACAGATGCTGCCTGACCCGCTGAGTTACTCCAGCACTCTGTGAAACGTCACCTATCCATGTTCTCCACAGATGCTGCCTGACCCGCTGAGTTACTCCAGCACTCTGTGAAACGTCACCTATCCATGTTCTCCACAGATGCTGCCTGACCCGCTGAGTTACTCCAGCACTCTGTGAAACGTCACCCATTCCTTCTCTCCAGAATACCATAATATCTGATAATTCGCACCCTTAGTAATTGGCACCATTTGAAAAATCACTTATTTTAGGAAAGAAGGAATGGGCGACCTTTCGGGTCGAGACCCAAAGGGTCTCGAGCCGAAACCTCACCCATTCCTTCCCTTCGCAGATGCTGCCTGACCCGCTGAGTTACTCCAGCACTCTGTGAAACGTCACCTATCCATGTTCCCCACAGATGCTGCCTGACCCACTGAGTTACTCCAGCACTCTGTGAAACATCACCTATCCATGTTCCCCACAGATGCTGCCTGACCCGCTGAGTTACTCCAGCACTCTGTGAAACGTCACCTATCCATGTTCTCCACAGATGCTGCCTGACCCGCTGAGTTACTCCAGCGCTCTGTGAAACGTCACCTATCCATGTTCTCCACAGATGCTGCCTGACCCGCTGAGTTACTCCAGCGCATTCAGTGTGTCTGCATTCACTGTCACCTATCCTCTGCTCCCAAGGGAAACAGTGAAATATTTAATACTTTGAACTTTACATAATCTGATCCAAGATTCCAAGCCTACGTCACGTTTCATGGTGACCAGTGCTCCCTTTCATCTGCTTATCGTTTGATTCAGATAAAAGACCTTGTTTTACAGTCTGGCCCCCGAGTCACAGGATGATTCAGCCAATAATATTGTGGCATTGAGTCAGAATGCTGTGTTCACTGTGTGACTGAGCATTGGAGAATAGTAAGATTGAACGAGAACTTACCAGTTCGAAGGTTGATCTTTATTTCATGAGGAGTTGCGGTGAGGGATTTCGTGAAGAACCCGCCAGCACGCACGCGCGACATTCTTCAAAGTAGCGGTGTGGAATCACAGAAACCAACAACAGAAATGACTTGGCATAGTAAGATTGAAGAGACTCTAATTACCAGTTGAGTATGATCGAGGGTTGGGAGCGGAGGGCACGAAATCCCTCACCGCAAGTCCTCATGAAATAAAGATCAACCTTCGAACTGGTAAGTTCTCGTTCAATCTTACTATTTCATTTCGGAGTCACGTGAGTGACTTCGTGAAGACTTCAAAGCTTCTGTGATTACACGCCCTGGACCACGTCCATGCTGACACACCACTAGCAAGGATGGATGGGAGTAAACAATTTTCCAAACTGCTTATACTGAAAAACAAGAAGAATATTTATTAATAAACAAAGCAAAAAACCCCCTTATTCGGGGACATCTCCACGTTCTTGACCTGCATTCAGCACGGCCTCCGCGAACTGTAGAGGAGCAGCAACAGGCTTGTTGTAAAATCGCTGAAATACAGCTTCATTCGCCCATCCTGCTGTAGCGAGGATATGGTCCATGGGCACCTCCATGACCCTCGCCGCCGACGTTGATGCAGTCCTGGTGGAATGGGATTTGAAGACATTAGTGTCGATACCTGACTTACCCAAGACGATCCTGAGCCACCTGGATATCGTCTGGACTGTCACTCGATGGTGAGGTTTCTTGTGAGTGACAAGCAGGTATCTCTCCATTCCCCTTATTTGTCTCGTCACCTTGATATAGTGACGGATATGGGCGGCTAAACATAGCCTTGCATCTGCGGGGTATGCCGGGAACTTCAGCTTCAGCCCTGTGCACCCAGGTCTATGCTGCTTTAGTAGCTCATCGATAAAGAAGACTACTTCTGCAGGGGTAGAGATCATCCTGTCGATGCGGATTTTATGCAGTGTCTGTACCCTCTGTGCTGAAGTCAGTGCTAGTAACATCACCAGCTTCATGGTGAGTTTGTCCAGCTCTAGCCCCTCCATGGGCAACCACGTCCTGAGCAGGGTTAATACTTTCCTGACATCCCAGGTGATATTATAGCGTGGTCTAGGTGGATTCATATTGAATATACCCCGCATGAGTCTGGACACTAGCCTGTTGGATCCTACCTCAATATTGAGGTAGAATGACAGCGCGCTTCTGGCGCTGTTGATGGCACTGTAGCTCAAGTGTTCATCATGGTGCAACCCCGCGAGGAATTCCAATACGTCAGTTATCGTCATATGTGATTTGAGAGCGGCTGCAGTAGGCTTCCCATTTTCGGATGTGGGAGAGGTATCGCCGCCTGGTGGACTCTCGGCACGACGCTCCAATGGCATCCACAGTTCTGGGAGATAGGCCATACTGCAGTAATGGCCGGTTTAGAATCTGCAAGCCAACAAATTCAGATAGCTATGGCAGGGATGTGGCTCCCCCGATACGGGGTTGGTGACCAATTGTGGGCAACCCTCTAAGAGGACCCAAGGCTGACTGATCATGTCAAAGACCACCGGATACCATGGCTGCGTAGGCCAGTCAGGTATAATAAGAATGCCCTTAGCAGCATCCATCTGGCTTTTCCGCAATACCCGACTGATGAGGCAAAACGGGGGGAATGCATAGAAAAACCATTTCCCCCAGTCCAGCGAGAATGCATCCATCGCCATTGCCCCAGGATCTGGTTCCCATGAAACGTATGTTGGTACCTGATGGTTCAACCGCGACGCAAAGAGGTCGATATCCGGTTTACCAAATTTAGCTGTAATTTTAACGAAGATTTGAGGATGCAACATCCACTCGATGTTGTCATTAAACTTGCGTGACCTGGTGTCCGCCACAGTATTGAGCTCACCTGGTAAATAGGTAGCTGAAATCAAAATATTCCGTTGAATACACCAGAGCCAAATTGTATTAGCCAATTCATCACACGAAATTGACCTGGTACCGCCCATATGGTTTAAATATGCCACCGCAGTGGTATTGTCTATTTGGATACGGACATGAGCGTCAGTAAGATTGGAACAATAAGCTCGAAGTCCGTGAAATGCTCCAAGCATCTCCAAATAGTTTATCCCTTGTGACAACAACATAGTAGATTCAAGGGTGTCCCATCTGCCCCCGCAACTAGAGTAGTTGTCCGTAGCTCCCCAGCCATAGGAGCTTGCATCTGTTTGCAAGTATACCATCGATTGGGCACAATAATGGGTTTAAATGAGTCACTAATATGGTCCACCCACCATTGTAACTCAATCTTAGCTTTAAGAGGCAGCTGCATTGATCTGTCGAAATGACCGGCATATGTTTTAACGCGGAGATCTTGGCTCTTTGCAAATTTTGATAATGCAAAGGCCCGTATTGAGCTGCTGGAAACAATGCTACGATCTTGCCAATTACCTTAGCAGTTTGCCTAATTGATGGTATACTGGCACAGGCTAAATCCTGACATACTTGGGTGACATCCCGAACCTTGTTAGTCGGTATGGTGGCCCTCATGTGATTGGAATCCACGGTGAACCCCAGATAATCCATAACCCGTGAAGGGCAGAACTTCGACTTATCTGGATGGACAATAAACCCCATTTGCTGAAAAATTGCCACAGTGGCTGAGACTGCCTGTTCAGCCGACTCCAGGGTGTTGCCAACAATCAATATATCATCCAAATAGGCCATCACTATATGATGTTGCTTCCGTAACTGGGCCATAATGGGTTTCAGTAATTTAGTAAACAATCTAGGGGCGGTAGTAAGCCCATTTGGCAAAGCCCTGTATTGCCAGAGTTGATCCATCCAGACAAATTTTAAGAACTTCCTATGGTGTTTCCGAATGGATACAGAATAGTATGCATCTTTTAAATCAATGCATGCCATAAAGCAGCCATGAGAAAGCAATTACTTGGCTGTTTCGAAAGTGTCCATTTTGAAATGGGTATATGTTACAAAAGTATTCAAATGGGTCAGATCAATAATAACCCGACATCCTCCATCCTTCTTGGGCCTGGTAAATATATTTGATACAAATTCAATTGGTTCGTGTATAGTTTTTTCTATCACGCCTTTTTGTTCCAACCTTAAGATCTCAGCACAGCCTGCTGCCTGGTCAACGGCAGACAGTGTAAATGTTCGATTGGGCATATGCTGGGATGGAGGAATGTCGCCGTTAATAAATTCAATCTCATGACCTTGAATACTTTGTAAAATAAATTTATCGGAAGTGATAGTCTCCCATGCCTCCAAGAAAAACCGAAGGCGCCCACCAACATGTGAAGTTAAACACACAGGTACATGAAAACCAGACCGCCTTACCTCCCTGGTTACCGGCGGTCCCTGACATGTTTGGCGGGTCGTGGAGGTGCTGGGTTGGGCTGGTGCTGCGGCGTCCGCATCTTCCACGGAGGCCGCTGCGAGCCTTGCCCTAAAAAAGGCCGCGGCTGCTGGGGCTGCTGGTAGCGAGGTGGAGCTGGAGCGTAGGTCCGTGCCGGTCTGGAGACAGGGCCTCGTGGCCGAATAAATGGCGCTTTCATGGCCGGCGGCCTGTGGGCGATCTGAGACCGCATTAGTCCCACCGTTTTGGCATGGTCATCCAGCTCCTTAACCCTCTTCGGGAGGTCTTCCCCGAACAGCTGTCTGGGCGGTGGTGGAGGAGGCGCCTTGCACAACCCAGCAAATTTTGGGTTGAGCGTGGGGCAGATGCTGCTCTTCCTAAAGGCATTGATTTCGTGCTGAGTAGCACAGAGCAGCGCAAGAGCATCCTCCTGCTCGAGGTTGAGGTCTTTGCCATCCACCGACCGCGCAAACGCGGTGATTCCAGCCGTGAGCAACCTCAGGATTCGTTGGAGCTTAATCTCCTGAGTTCTGATGGCTGTGCCTATGTTGCCCCAGATCGGCGTATTGACCACGGGCACGTTGAGGGAGTTACAGTTGGATGGGGCTTTGTGCCGGTTAATGGCCTGTGATAGAACTTCCTCCTGGAGCTGGTGGTTAGTGAGGAAGTCCACAGTGGCAGCCAGTTTGGGGTTGAGGGGAAGTCCCATGGTCTCCGGGGAAGCAAATTTCACCGCCACATCAAGGAGTTCTTCCAGCGGCACCTCCGATGGAACCGGTGTAGGGTCTGCAAAGTCCTCCTCCTCTGGCTGCCGCAGGCTGGCTGTTGAGACTGGTGAAACCTCCCTGTGCCTCTTGATGATGGATGCCTCCTGCCGTTGGTTCTGTAAAAGGAGCTCCAATAGCCGCTCCATGCGGTTAATACGCCCTTCGCCCTGAACACTCGGGCGGTCGGAGTCCTCAAGCTCTGATATACTGCTGAGGCTCCTTTCATCAGCCCGCACCTCGTCGAGGTGAACCCGGTGCCGGAAGTTGTCGCTGCCAGCCGCCGCAGCAAAGCTGAGCGATTCCTGCGCGGGAGCTGTGTTCGAACGCCTCCATTTGGCGGAGCCTAATGCCGCTGCCACGGAGGGCAAACGCGGCGGTGAGTCGGCACCCAATGCCTCAGCACGGTGACCCGACGCCCGCGCGGGCTTGCCGGCTGCCCACATCGTGGACCTTGCCAACGCATGGTCTCGTCCTCCCATCCATGGGGGACTCGGCGACCGTGGCGGGACTCCTCCCAAGTGACCCGTCCCGGTGTCGGTGGTTGGGGAGTCAACACTGGACCTCACAGTGGACTTGAGTCCCGCCTTTACACCAGTCCGCTGCTTGGCGGCAGGTGATGCCTTTGCCCCTGAAGGGTTAGGCTTCCGAGCACCATCCCTCCCCCTTCTCTGAGGGCCGAGGGAGAAGGGCCGTGCAGCCGCACGCGAGCCCTTGCCCAAGGCCGCCATCGGGCCCGTTGGCGACCTGAATGCGTAGGCAGGGTCTGCCTGCTCCGGCGGTACACCGCAGTCCTGCTCCTCGAACTCCTCCCCGGACCTGCGGTGTGTCAGCGGGTCCGGTCCTGCAGCAACAGGGCTCCCCGGTTTCCCCGCCTTCTTCCCGGCCTGTCTCACAGGTGCAGCCGATGATGAGGGCTCCGGGACAGGTGGCCGGTGACTCCGGACGGACGTCTTTCGGCCTCTCGAACTCCCGTCCATGTCCTTGCTGAAAGACAAAAAACACTACCAGCAAGGACCAACCAACTTAAGGTTAGTACAACTTACCCTAGCGGTCCCTTATGAAGGACTGGCGGGGAGCGCACCCCACCGCCAGCCGTCGGCAGCAACGCGTTGCGACGATATGTCGCGCATGCGTGCTGGCGGGTTCTTCACGAAGTCACTCACGTGACTCCGAAATGAAATAGACACATCACCATGGAACGTTCCTTCAACAAGGAGATGAGGAGGAATTTCTTTAGTCAGAAGCTGGTGAATCTGTGGAATTTTCTGCCACTGAAGGCTGTGGAGGCCAAGTCCTTATTCTTAAACTGTGACCCCTGGTTCTGGATTCCCCCAACATTGGGAACATTTTTCCTGCACCTACCCTGCCCAATCCCTTAAGAATTTTAAAGAAGGAACTGCAGATGCTGGAAAATCGAGGGTGCACAAAAGGCTGGAGAAACTCAGCGGGTGCAGCAGCATCTAAGGAGCGAAGGAGACTGAAGAAGGGTTTTGGCCCGAAACGTTGCCTATCTCCCTTGCTCCTTAGATGCTGCTGCACCCGCTGAGTTTCTCCAGCCTTTTGTGCACCCCCTTAAGAATTTTATATGTTTCTACAAGATCCCCTCTCAACCTTCTCAATTCCAGCGAATACAAACCCAGTCACTCCATTCTTTCATCATATGTCAGTGGAAGGCCAGCTGTAATTGCTATTAGTATATGTGAATAATTGATCGGGATCACATTCAGTATTACGGGAGCCTCAAGCTATGCAATTAAGAAATTAATTTGAATTCAAAACTGGCAGAAAATATGGAATGAGTTTTTGAACATATTAATATATTTTACAGTGAAAGAAATGATTACAGAAATAGACCCAGAGTGCTGGAGTAACTCAGCGGGTCAGGCAGCATCTGTGGAGAGAAGGAATGGGTGACGTTTCGGGTCGAGACTGCTCTTCAGACTGGAGACAGTTTGATTGTAATCGTATATAGTGTTTGTGCTAAATATTTAACACGCAAAACTAAAGTTTGTTGCTGTATCTCGTACACGTTGCAATAATGAGGTTGTTTCTACAGTGGGAGTTGATTGGCGGTGTGACCTCTGAACGGTGACCCCTCTCTCGCCGGGCTCACGGCCGTGACCTCTGCTCTGCCTCCACCATGATCACATCTCTAGACGAGTGGCACCTGTGACAGAGTCAGCACGGAAACAGGCCCTTCAGCCCAACTTGCCCCGTGTACACTAGTCCCACCTGCCCGCGTTTGGTCCATATCCCTCCAAACCTGTCCAAACATTGCGATAGTCCCAGCCTCAACTATCTCCTCTGGCAGCTTGTTCCATACACCCACCACCCTCTGTGTGGAAAGTTACCTCTCAGATTCCTAGTTAATCCTTTCCCCTACACTTTGAACCCATGTCCTCTGGTCCTCAATTCCCCCACTCTGGGCAAGAGATTCTGTGCATCTATCCGATCTATTCCCCTCATGATTTTATACACCTCTATAAGATCCCTTCATCCTCCTGCGCTCCATGGAATAGAGACCCAGCCTACTCAACCTCTCCCTGTAGCTCACACCCTCGAGTCCCGGCAACATCCTTGTGACATTCATGGTCTGCTGCTGGATGTAAGATGGGCTTGATGTTGGGTTAGAGATTGTGTTACAGACGGGAGGCAGGACACGTGTGTGGCCACGGGGGGTCAGGGCTGGGACACGTGTGTGGCCACGGGGGGTCAGGGCTGGGACACGTGTGTGGCCACGGGGGGTCAGGCCTGGGACACGTGTGTGGCCACGGGGGGTCAGGGCTTGGACACGTGTGTGACCACGGCGGGTCAGGGCTGGGACACGTGTGTGACCACGGGGGTCAGGGCTGGGACACGTGTGTGGCCACGGGGGTCAGGGCTGGGACACGTGTGTGGCCACGGGGGGTCAGGGCTTGGACACGTGTGTGACCACGGGGGTCAGGGCTGGGACACGTGTGTGGCCACAGGGGTCAGGGCTGGGACACGTGTGTGGCCACGGGGGTCAGGGCCGGGACACGTGTGTGGCCACGGGGGTCAGGGCTTGGACACATGTGTGACCACGGGGGCCAGGGCCGAGACACGTGTGTGACCACGGGGGGTCAGGGCTGGGACACGTGTGTGGCCACGGGGGGTCAGGACACGTGTGTGACCACGGGGGTCAGGGCTGGGACACATGTGTGACCACGGGGGTCAGGGCTGGGACACGTGTGTGGCCACGGGGGTCAGGGCTGGGTCACGTGTGTGAGCTGCATGAACGCTCCAGAGTTGACACGAGTTGGGAAATAAAGTTTAAAAAGAGACAGACTTGCCCAGGTTAGATGTCCAGGTGATGTCCAGGTGATGTACATGTGATGTACATGTGATGTACAGGTGATGTACAGGTGATGTACAGGTGATGTACAGGTGATGTACAGGTGATGTGCAGGTGATGTACAGGTGATGTACATGTGATGTACAGGTGATGTACAGGTGATGTACATGTGATGTACAGGTGATGTACAGGTGATGTACAGGTGATGTACATGTGATGTACATGTGATGTACAGGTGATGTCCAGGTGATGTACAGGTGATGTACAGGTGATGTACAGGTGATGTACAGGTGATGTCCATCGTTAATTATTAACGCACTGCCCGATCCCACAAGCTGCTCCCATTTGTCAAATGTCTTTGAGCTCAACACGTGGTCGACCAATCAGCTCCTTCACCCGGCACCGTGGCAACGAGCGATCACGCTCAACGTCCAGGGTCAGATTCAGCCCAGCGGCCGCCAGCGCCGGGGTCATGGGCAGGGTCACGGGCAGGGTCAAGGTCAGGCTGGGGTCAGTGCCAGGGTGAGACTGGGGTCAGTGTGAGGGTGAGGGGTCAGGCTGAGGGTCATGGTCATGGCAGGTTGGGGTCAAGGTGAGGGTGGAGGTCACTGTCGGGGTGAGAGGTGAGGGTCAGGGGTCAGGGTGAGGGGTTAGGCTGAGGGCAGGGTCAAGGTCAGGGTGGGGTCAGTGTCGGGGTGAGGGGTCAGGGTGAGGGTGGGGGTCAGTGTTGGGGTGAGGGGTCAGAGTGAGGGTGAGGGTCAGGCTGGGGTCAAGGTCAGGCTGGGGTGAGGGGTCAGGGTGAGGGTGGGGGTCAGTGTCGGGGTGAGGAGGTGAGAGGTGAGGAGTGAGAGGTGAGGGTGAGGGTGGGGGTGGATAGTGTTTGAGTGGCGTCCAGCAGCTGTCATTCCCGGATCGCACTTTGTTCTCGACACCACTGCAGGCATTTAGAGGCAGCTGACACTATTACTGAACAAGGAAGGGTTAACGTGATCGATGGTCCTGGTGCCCACTCACTCTGGCCGCTTCCTCACCGCTCACTGTCTCCACCGTACAGGCACTGCACACTTTGACCAATCCCCATCAGTAAAGCCAACATTGGTTCCCACCCGCTACTGTAGCAGGATATGGGCCACACACAGGCAGGTGGGACCAGTGCCTGGGATGGCATGGGCAAGTTGGGCTGAAGGGCCTGTTTCTGTGACCACAACAATCACAGCGAGATGGCGCTGGACCGCGGCGACTCTCGGCGTGCTGTTCCACACGAGGATCTATCGGCCTCGTGTACGGTGGGCTGGGACCGGATAGCCCACACAACAAGCTGCTCACTGTCTCTCTGTACACACACCAACAATAAACTCAAACTAAACACATTTTATAAAGGAAGGCATATTTCTACTTTATACCAAAAGTCCCGCGCTGCTGGCGTTGAACAGTAATTAGATGATAAGGGACGATCAAATAGAACAGGAGCCACTTGCAGATCACCCTCTGCCTCACTAGAATACGTGCTCACCTGTCAGCTCTCACTTGTCACCACTCTGGATGTGCATTGGAGGTGATAGTTTCCATCTCAGAAATTGTCTCCAGGATATTTGCATTTCCTTTACAATAAACTCTGGCTGGGATCGGCATCGAACTTGTTTCTGTGGCCGAGTCTATGTTGACCATCGACTACCCGTCTAGAGTTGTAGTGAGAACGTTAATAAAAGCGGCACGGTGGTTCAGCGGTAGAGTTGCTGCCACCCAGCGCTTGCAGCGCCAGAGACCAGGCTTCCATCCCGACTACGGGTGCTGTCTGTACGGAGTTTGCACGTTCTCCCCGTGACCGCGTTAGTTTTCTCCAAGATCTTCGGTTTCCTCCCGCACTCCAAAGATGTACGGTTTAATTGGCATGATATAAATATTTAAATGTGTTGCTAGTGGGTGCAGGAGATTGTCAGTGTGCGGGGATCGCTGGTCGGTGCGGACTCGGTGGGCCGAAGAACTTGTTTTCGCGCTGTATCTGTAAACTAAACAAGAGCCTAAATTATTGAAAAAACATGTGATATGTGGCCGAAAGAAACAAGGAACAAGTTGCCTTAAACTGTTGTTTCTCAAAGCTGAGCTGCCAGAAACAGCGGGGATTTTCCTGACAAATATGTATCGATTGACTATGTCTTCCCCTCGTGCTAGTATACCGGCCGATGGGCCGAGCGGTGGTAATGAGACCGTCTCATCCGCCCTCCAAGAGGATAGAGATTCAATAATGACTAAACATGAGAGCTGAATGGATTGCAGGAGATTGCTTTGAATTTTAATTTTCCATTTTAAGTGGATGGAAATGTAAATCGCTCGCCTGCTGAGCTGCTGAGCAGTTGAGACCCAACTTGTGCCAGGCACTAATTAAGCACCATCACACCACGTAATTCCTCACTGTTGTGCATGGATTGTAACGCCGTGCGTGATGGCTTCATTTCTCATGAATCCTCATCGGGCCGAGTGTGAAAGGATTTTGTTAGAAGGTGCGAGAGACAAACTTTGAGGAAGTTAATTTACAATGTCCTTCACTCAGTCCAGTTCAGTTTATTGTCACGTGTACCGAGGTACCGTGAAAAGCTCCTGTTGCGCGCTAACCAGTCAGCAGAAAGACAATACATGATTACAATCGAGCCGTTTACAGTGTACAGATACATGATAAGGGAATAACGTTTAGTGCAAGGTATAGCCAGCAAAGTCCGATCAAGGATAGTCCGAGGGTCACCAATGAGGTAGATAGTGGTTCAGCACCGCTCTCTGGTTGTGGTGGGATGGTTCAGTTGCCTGATAACAGCTGGGAAGAAACTGACCCTGAATGTGGAGGTGTGCGTTTACACACTTCTGTACCTCTTGCCCGATGGGAGAGGGGAGAAGAGGGAGTGGGACTGGTTCTTGATTGTGCTGATGGCCTTGGCGAGGCAGCGTGAGGTGTATTTGTTCATCATCTTATGTACGGGCAATAGAACAATGGAACTGTCACTTATTGCAGCTTAACAGGCTTGTGAACACAATAACACACAGATAAACACATAATAATAAATGATACCATAAATGAATAACTCACCAAACTAAAGCTTTTGTTCAGGCAAAATATGCTCGAGCCCCGTCACACAGTGTGTGTGAGTAAGGACACTGCAGCTCATCGCCCCCTCAGCGCACTGGTATTCTTCTCAGGTGAGATATTAATCCGGGGCATTGAATGACAATATTGATTCCTGAAGCAACAACTCTGACACAAGGCAACTGCTTTACAGCTGCACCTCGACTGAAAGCAATAGCAATGTAAACCCGATCTCAACCCGGAATGTCACCTATCCATGTTCTCCACAGATGCTGCCTGACCCGCTGAGTTACTCCAGCACTCTGTGAAACGTCACCTATCCATGTTCTCCACAGATGCTGCCTGACCCGCTGAGTTACTCCGGCACTCTGTGAAACGTCACCTATCCATGTTCTCCACAGATGCTGCCTGACCCGCTGAGTTACTCCAGCACTCTGTGAAACGTCACCTATCCATGTTCTCCACAGACGCTGCCTGACCCGCTGAGTTACTCCAGCACTCTGTGAAACATCACCTATCCGTGTTCTCCACAGATGCTGCCTGACCCGCTGAGTTGAGTTTAGTTTAGAGATATAGCATGGAAACAGGCCCTTCAGCCCACCGAATCCATGCCGACCATCGACCACCTGTTCACACTAGTTCGATCTTTCACATCCAACACACCAGAGGCAATTTACAGACGCCAAATAACCTACAAACAGGAGAACCTGGAGAAAACCCACGTGGTCCCAGCAAGAACGTACAAACTCCCGCAGTCAGGATCGAACACTGGAAAGTGCGAGGGGGATACTTGTGGAATTCTTTATACAAGAGGGTTGTGGAATATTCCCACTTCCTAAGTTTATTCAGGAGTGAGAGATTTGAGATTTTAAGAGAATCAAGGAATATGAGTTTAATATATATATATATATATATATAAGTTTAACAACATCATGTACTGTACCGTCAGGGCCTGTTCTGGCTGTACTGTTCTCTGAGATTACCACAGGATAGGTGGACAGAGGCGTGAAAGGTACAGCAGTGTGGGCCGAATGGCCTAATCCTGCTGCTATATTGTGCTTTCACCCTGGGCTTTCACGTTTAACACGGTGAAAAACCACAGACGATTTTAATGGGGTTTTGGCAGAACTTTAAACAATTTCACAAAGCTGCTCGTATTTGAAGTCCAGTCCGCAAATGATTACGTCCAGATAGTTTTCTCTACTTGACTCAATAGAAGTGGCTGAAATCATTTTAAATTAAATAAATGTAATCATGTTTTCCCAGAAGAATCGTGTTTCAATGAGTTGGAACATGACTGGCAACATCTGGTGAGTGTTTGCGATCCACCTCGCACAGCCACTCACATCACACAGTGAGGGTCGGCAGCCGCTCATTCATGCTGACAACACCCTCAAAGGGAACAACGGTGCCCCGGCGTGGGGGAACCGCTGTGGGGGAGGGGGGGGGCAATGGGGACCTGACATGGGGGAACTCTGTAACGTTGTCACCAACCTTTGTCTGGCCACTATTTGCATACGTTGGGTACACAAGCACGGAGTTTCACTGTGACTGGTCACATGTGACCATAGAGTGTCCATTCACTCATCCCCCCGCACGCTCTCACTTTCACGTTTTATGTATTAATTAGATTATTACTGTGGCAGTTCAGCTTTGTGTATCTCACACCGCTGAGGAGCAGAGACCAGGTGAGCCTGACTAAGGTGCAGCTCCAGCTGTGAACCTGACTAAGGTGCAGCTCCAGCTGTGAACCTGACTAAGGTGCAGCTCCAGCTGTGAACCTGACTAAGGTGCAGATCCAGCTGTGAACCTGACTAAGGTGCAGCTCCAGCTGTGAACCTGACTAAGGTGCAGATCCAGCTGTGAACCTAAGGTGCAGATCCAGCTGTGAACCTGACGAAGGTGCAGATCCAGCTGTGAACCTGACTAAGGTGCAGATCCAGCTGTGAACCTGACTAAGGTGCAGATCCAGCTGTGAACCTGACTAAGGTGCAGATCCAGCTGTGAATTTGACTAAGGTGCAGCTCCAGCTGTGAACCTGACTAAGGTGCAGATCCAGCTGTGAACCTAAGGTGCAGATCCAGCTGTGAACCTGACTAAGGTGCAGCTCCAGCTGTGAACCTGACTAAGGTGCAGCTCCAGCTGTGAACCTGACTAAGGTGCAGCTCCAGCTGTGAACCTGACTAAGGTGCAGATCCAGCTGTGAACCTGACGAAGGTGCAGATCCAGCTGTGAACCTGACTAAGGTGCAGATCCAGCTGTGAACCTAAGGTGCAGATCCAGCTGTGAACCTGACTAAGATGCAGATCCAGCTGTGAACCTGACTAAGATGCAGATCCAGCTGTGAACCTGACTAAGATGCAGATCCAGCTGTGAACCTGACTAAGGTGCAGATCCAGCTGTGAACCTGACTAAGGTGCAGATCCAGCTGTGAACCTGACGAAGGTGCAGATCCAGCTGTGAACCTGACTAAGGTGCAGATCCAGCTGTGAATCTGACTAAGGTGCAGATCCAGCTGTGAACCTGACTAAGGTGCAGATCCAGCTGTGAACCTAAGGTGCAGATCCAGCTGTGAACCTGACTAAGATGCAGATCCAGCTGTGAACCTGACTAAGATGCAGATCCAGCTGTGAACCTGACTAAGATGCAGATCCAGCTGTGAACCTGACTAAGGTGCAGATCCAGCTGTGAACCTGACTATGATGCAGATCCAGCTGTGAACCTGACTAAGGTGCAGATCCAGCTGTGAACCTGACTAAGGTGCAGATCCAGCTGTGAACCTGACTAAGGTGCAGATCCAGCTGTGAACCTGACTAAGATGCAGATCCAGCTGTGAACCTAAGGTGCAGATCCAGCTGTGAACCTGACTAAGGTGCAGATCCAGCTGTGAACCTAAGGTGCAGATCCAGCTGTGAACCTGACGAAGGTGCAGATCCAGCTGTGAACCTGACTAAGGTGCAGATCCAGCTGTGAACCTGACTAAGGTGCAGATCCAGCTGTGAACCTGACTAAGGTGCAGATCCAGCTGTGAACCTGACTAAGATGCAGATCCAGCTGTGAACCTAAGGTGCAGATCCAGCTGTGAACCTGACTAAGGTGCAGATCCAGCTGTGAACCTGACTAAGGTGCAGATCCAGCTGTGAATCTGACTAAGGTGCAGATCCAGCTGTGAACCTGACTAAGATGCAGATCCAGCTGTGAACCTGACGAAGGTGCAGAACCAGCTGTGAACCTGACTAAGGTGCAGATCCAGCTGTGAATCTGACTAAGATGCAGATCCAGCTGTGAACCTGACTAAGATGCAGATCCAGCTGTGAACCTGACTAAGGTGCAGATCCAGCTGTGAACCTGACTAAGATGCAGATCCAGCTGTGAACCTGACTAAGATGCAGATCCAGCTGTGAACCTGACTAAGGTGCAGATCCAGCTGTGAACCTGACTAAGGTGCAGATCCAGCTGTGAACCTGACTAAGGTGCAGATCCAGCTGTGAACCTGACTAAGGTGCAGATCCAGCTGTGAACCTGACTAAGGTGCAGATCCAGCTGTGAACCTGACTAAGGTGCAGATCCAGCTGTGAACCTGACTAAGGTGCAGCTCCAGCTGTGAACCTGACTAAGGTGCAGCTCCAGCTGTGAACCTGACTAAGGTGCATCTCCAGCTGTGAACCTGACTAAGGTGCAGATCCAGCTGTGAACCTAAGGTGCAGATCCAGCTGTGAACCTGACTAAGGTGCAGCTCCAGCTGTGAACCTAAGGTGCAGATCCAGCTGTGAACCTGACGAAGGTGCAGATCCAGCTGTGAACCTGACTAAGGTGCAGATCCAGCTGTGAACCTGACTAAGGTGCAGATCCAGCTGTGAACCTGACTAAGGTGCAGATCCAGCTGTGAACCTGACTAAGGTGCAGATCCAGCTGTGAACCTGACGAAGGTGCAGATCCAGCTGTGAACCTGACTAAGGTGCAGATCCAGCTGTGAATCTGACTAAGGTGCAGATCCAGCTGTGAACCTGACTAAGGTGCAGATCCAGCTGTGAACCTAAGGTGCAGATCCAGCTGTGAACCTGACTAAGATGCAGATTCAGCTGTGAACCTGACTAAGATGCAGATCCAGCTGTGAACCTGACTAAGGTGCAGATCCAGCTGTGAACCTGACTAAGGTGCAGATCCAGCTGTGAACCTGACTAAGGTGCAGATCCAGCTGTGAACCTGACTAAGGTGCAGCTCCAGTTGTGAACCTGACTAAGGTGCAGATCCAGCTGTGAACCTGACTAAGGTGCAGATCCAGCTGTGAACCTGACTAAGGTGCAGATCCAGCTGTGAACCTGACTAAGGTGCAGATCCAGCTGTGAACCTGACTAAGGTGCAGATCCAGCTGTGAACCTGACTAAGGTGCAGCTCCAGCTGTGAACCTGACTAAGGTGCAGATCCAGCTGTGAACCTGACTAAGGTGCAGATCCAGCTGTGAACCTGACTAAGGTGCAGATCCAGCTGTGAACCTGACTAAGGTGCAGATCCAGCTGTGAACCTGACTAAGGTGCAGATCCAGCTGTGAACCTAAGGTGCAGATCCAGCTGTGAACCTGACTGTGCAGATCCAGCTGTGAACCTGACTAAGGTGCAGATCCAGCTGTGAACCTGACTAAGGTGCAGATCCAGCTGTGAACCTAAGGTGCAGATCCAGCTGTGAACCTGACTAAGGTGCAGATCCAGCTGTGAACCTATCACATCATCACCGGTAGCTTCAAGGAGAAGCTTCTAGATGCTGACTACAACCACAATAAATCTAGACAAATGACAGAGTTAGAGCTTGTGTTCCGTGTGGCGATGCAGTGAGTTGTTGAGTTACAATATCTCCAGGTGACGCAAAACATGGGCATGAGATTGAATAGGAACCTGAGTGGCAACGTTTTCACACGGAGGGTGCTGGGCGCATGCAACGAGCTGTCGGAGGAGGTCGTTGAGGCAGGGACTCTAACAACACTTAAGACAGGTACATGGATAGGGCAGGTGTAGGGGGATATGGGCCAAAGACAATCAGGAGGGACTAGTGTACAAAGGACAACGACGAAGGACCAAGGACATTTATTGTCACATACACCAATTGGTGGAGTGAGATTTGTCTTGCCGTGCAGCACACAGATAAAGACAGGACATAACATTAAAGAATTTAACATTAACATAAAAAACATCCCCCCACAATGGTTCCCATTATGAGTGAAGGCACAAAGTCCAGATCCCATCCCCAGTTCACCCATAGTACATGGGGCATGTTGGTCGGGGTGGGACTAGTGTAGATGGGGCATGTTGGTCGGGGTGGGACTAGTGTAGATGGGGCATGTTGGTCGGGGTGGGACTAGTGTAGATGGGGCATGTTGGTCTGTGGGGTGGGACTAGTGTAGATGGGGCATGTTGGTCGGGGTGGGACTAGTGTAGATGGGGCATGTTGGTCGGGGTGGGACTAGTGTAGATGGGGCATGTTGGTCTGTGGGGTGGGACTAGTGTAGATGGGGCATGTTGGTCGGGGTGGGACTAGTGTAGATGGGGCATGTTGGTCGGGGTGGGACTAGTGTAGATGGGGCATGTTGGTCTGTGGGGTGGGACTAGTGTAGATGGGGCATGTTGGTCGGGGTGGGACTAGTGTAGATGGGGCATGTTGGTCGGGGTGGGACTAGTGCACATGGGGCATGTTGGTCGGGGTGGGACTAGTGTCGATGGGGCACGTTGGTCGGGGTGGGACTAGTGTAGATGGGGCATGTTGGTGGGGGTGGGACTAGTGTAGATGGGGCATGTTGGTCGGGGTGGGACTAGTGTAGATGGGGCATGTTGGTCGGGGTGGGACTAGTGTAGATGGGGCATGTTGGTCGGGGTGGGACTAGTGCACATGGGGCATGTTGGTCGGGGTGGGACTAGTGTAGATGGGGCACGTTGGTCGGGGTGGGACTAGTGTAGATGGGGCATGTTGGTCGGGGTGGGACTAGTGTAGATGGGGCACGTTGGTCGGGGTGGGACTAGTGTCGATGGGGCACGTTGGTCGGGGTGGGACTAGTGTAGATGGGGCATGTTGGTCGGGGTGGGACTAGTGTAGATGGGGCATGTTGGTCGGGGTGGGACTAGTGCACATGGGGCATGTTGGTCGGGGTGGGACTAGTGCACATGGGGCATGTTGGTCGGGGTGGGACTAGTGTCGATGGGGCATGTTGGTCGGGGTGGGACTGGTGTAGATGGGGCATGTTGGTCGGGGTGGGACTAGTGTAGATGGGGCATGTTGGTCGGGGTGGGACTAGTGTAGATGGGGCATGTTGGTCGGGGTGGGCCTAGTGTAGATGGGGCATGTTGGTCGGGGTGGGACTAGTGTAGATGGGGCATGTTGGTCGGGGTGGGACTAGTGTAGATGGGGCATGTTGGTCGGGGTGGGACTAGTGCACATGGGGCATGTTGGTCGGGGTGGGACTAGTGTCGATGGGGCACGTTGGTCGGGGTGGGACTAGTGTAGATGGGGCATGTTGGTCGGGGTGGGACTAGTGTAGATGGGGCATGTTGGTCGGGGTGGGACTAGTGTAGATGGGGCATGTTGGTCAGGGTGGGACTAGTGTAGATGGGGCATGTTGGTCGGGGTGGGACTAGTGCACATGGGGCATGTTGGTCGGGGTGGGACTAGTGTAGATGGGGCACGTTGGTCGGGGTGGGACTAGTGTAGATGGGGCATGTTGGTCGGGGTGGGACTAGTGTAGATGGGGCACGTTGGTCGGGGTGGGACTAGTGTCGATGGGGCACGTTGGTCGGGGTGGGACTAGTGCACATGGGGCATGTTGGTCGGGGTGGGACTAGTGTAGATGGGGCATGTTGGTCGGGGTGGGACTAGTGTAGATGGGGCATGTTGGTCGGGGTGGGACTAGTGTAGATGGGGCACGTTGGTCGGGGTGGGACTAGTGTCGATGGGGCACGTTGGTCGGGGTGGGACTAGTGTAGATGGGGCATGTTGGTCGGGGTGGGACTAGTGTAGATGGGGCATGTTGGTCAGGGTGGGACTAGTGCACATGGGGCATGTTGGTCGGGGTGGGACTAGTGCACATGGGGCATGTTGGTCGGGGTGGGACTAGTGTCGATGGGGCATGTTGGTCGGGGTGGGACTGGTGTAGATGGGGCATGTTGGTCGGGGTGGGACTAGTGTAGATGGGGCATGTTGGTCGGGGTGGGACTAGTGTCGATGGGGCATGTTGGTCGGGGTGGGACTGGTGTAGATGGGGCATGTTGGTGGGGGTGGGACTAGTGTAGATGGGGCATGTTGGTCGGGGTGGGACTAGTGTCGATGGGGCACGTTGGTCGGGGTGGGACTAGTGTAGATGGGGCATGTTGGTCGGGGTGGGACTAGTGTAGATGGGGCATGTTGGTCGGGGTGGGACTAGTGTAGATGGGGCATGTTGGTCGGGGTGGGACTAGTGTAGATGGGGCATGTTGGTCGGGGTAGGACTAGTGCACATGGGGCATGTTGGTCGGGGTGGGACTAGTGCACACGGGGCATGTTGGTCGGGGTGGGACTAGTGTCGATGGGGCACGTTGGTCGGGGTGGGACTAGTGTAGATGGGGCATGTTGGTCGGGGTGGGACTAGTGTAGATGGGGCATGTTGGTCGGGGTGGGACTAGTGTAGATGGGGCATGTTGGTCGGGGTGGGACTAGTGTAGATGGGGCATGTTGGTCGGGGTGGGACTAGTGCACATGGGGCATGTTGGTCGGGGTGGGACTAGTGTAGATGGGGCACGTTGGTCGGGGTGGGACTAGTGTAGATGGGGCATGTTGGTCGGGGTGGGACTAGTGTAGATGGGGCACGTTGGTCGGGGTGGGACTAGTGTCGATGGGGCACGTTGGTCGGGGTGGGACTAGTGTAGATGGGGCATGTTGGTTGGGGTGGGACTAGTGTAGATGGGGCATGTTGGTTGGGGTGGGACTAGTGTAGATGGGGCACGTTGGTCGGGGTGGGACTAGTGTCGATGGGTCACGTTTGTCGGGGTGGGACTAGTGTCGATGGGGCACGTTGGTCGGGGTGGGACTAGTGTCGATGAGGCACGTTGGTCGGGGTGGGACTACTGTCGATGGGGCACGTTGGTCGGGGTGGGACTAGTGTCGATGGGGCATGTTGGTCGGGGTGGGACTAGTGTCGATGGGGCACGTTGGTCGGGGTGGGACTAGTGTCGATGGGGCACGTTGGTCGGGGTGGGACTAGTGTAGATGGGGCATGTTGGTCGGGGTGGGACTAGTGTAGATGGGGCATGTTGGTCGGGGTGGGACTAGTGTCGATGGGGCATGTTGGTCGGGGTGGGACTGGTGTAGATGCGGCATGTTGGTCGGGGTGGGACTAGTGTAGATGGGGCATGTTGGTCGGGGTGGGACTGGTGTAGATGGGACATGTTGGTCGGGGTGGGACTGGTGTAGATGGGGCATGTTGGTCAGGGTGGGACTAGTGTAGATGGGGCATGTTGGTCGGGGTGGGGCTAGTGTAGATGGGGCATGTTGGTCGGGGTGGGACTAGTGTAGATGGGGCATGTTGGTCGGGGTGGGACTAGTGTAGATGGGGCATGTTGGTCGGGGTGGGACTAGTGTAGATGGGGCATGTTGGTCGGGGTGGGACTAGTGTAGATGGGGCATGTTGGTCGGGGTGGGACTAGTGTAGATGGGGCATGTTGGTCGGGGTGGGACTAGTGTAGATGGGGCATGTTGGTCGGGGTGGGACTAGTGTAGATGGGGCATGTTGGTCGGGGTGGGACTAGTGTAGATGGGGCATGTTGGTCGGGGTGGGACTAGTGTAGATGGGGCACGTTGGTCGGGGTGGGACTAGTGTAGATGGGGCATGTTGGTCGGGGTGGGACTAGTGTAGATGGGGCATGTTGGTCGGGGTGGGACTAGTGTAGATGGGGCATGTTGGTCGGGGTGGGACTAGTGTAGATGGGGCATGTTGGTCGGGGTGGGACTAGTGTAGATGGGGCATGTTGGTCGGGGTGGGACTAGTGTAGATGGGGCATGTTGGTCGGGGTGGGACTAGTGCACATGGGGCATGTTGGTCGGGGTGGGACTAGTGCACATGGGGCATGTTGGTCGGGGTGGGACTAGTGTCGACGGGGCACGTTGGTCGGGGTGGGACTAGTGTAGATGGGGCATGTTGGTCGGGGTGGGACTAGTGTAGATGGGGCATGTTGGTCGGGGTGGGACTAGTGTAGATGGGGCATGTTGGTCGGGGTGGGACTAGTGTAGATGGGGCATGTTGGTCGGGGTGGGACTAGTGTAGATGGGGCATGTTGGTCGGGGTGGGACTAGTGCACATGGGGCATGTTGGTCGGGGTGGGACTAGTGTCGATGGGGCACGTTGGTCGGGGTGGGACTAGTGTAGATGGGGCATGTTGGTCGGGGTGGGACTAGTGTAGATGGGGCATGTTGGTCGGGGTGGGACTAGTGTAGATGGGGCATGTTGGTCGGGGTGGGACTAGTGTAGATGGGGCATGTTGGTCGGGGTGGGACTAGTGCACATGGGGCATGTTGGTCGGGGTGGGACTAGTGTAGATGGGGCACGTTGGTCGGGGTGGGACTAGTGTAGATGGGGCATGTTGGTCGGGGTGGGACTAGTGTAGATGGGGCACGTTGGTCGGGGTGGGACTAGTGTCGATGGGGCACGTTGGTCGGGGTGGGACTAGTGTAGATGGGGCATATTGGTCGGGGTGGGACTAGTGTAGATGGGGCATGTTGGTCGGGGTGGGACTAGTGCACATGGGGCATGTTGGTCGGGGTGGGACTAGTGCACATGGGGCATGTTGGTCGGGGTGGGACTAGTGTCGATGGGGCATGTTGGTCGGGGTGGGACTAGTGTAGATGGGGCATGTTGGTCGGGGTGGGACTAGTGTGGATGGGGCATGTTGGTCGGGGTGGGACTAGTGCACATGGGGCATGTTGGTCGGGGTGGGACTAGTGTACATGGGGCATGTTGGTCGGGGTGGGACTAGTGCACATGGGGCATGTTGGTCGGGGTGGGACTAGTGTCGATGGGGCACGTTGGTCGGGGTGGGACTAGTGTAGATGGGGCATGTTGGTCGGGGTGGGACTAGTGTAGATGGGGCATGTTGGTCGGGGTGGGACTAGTGTAGATGGGGCATGTTGGTCGGGGTGGGACTAGTGTAGATGGGGCATGTTGGTCGGGGTGGGACTAGTGCACATGGGGCATGTTGGTCGGGGTGGGACTAGTGTAGATGGGGCACGTTGGTCGGGGTGGGACTAGTGTAGATGGGGCATGTTGGTCGGGGTGGGACTAGTGTAGATGGGGCACGTTGGTCGGGGTGGGACTAGTGTCGATGGGGCACGTTGGTCGGGGTGGGACTAGTGTAGATGGGGCATGTTGGTCGGGGTGGGACTAGTGTAGATGGGGCATGTTGGTCGGGGTGGGACTAGTGCACATGGGGCATGTTGGTCGGGGTGGGACTAGTGCACATGGGGCATGTTGGTCGGGGTGGGACTAGTGTCGATGGGGCATGTTGGTCGGGGTGGGACTGGTGTAGATGGGGCATGTTGGTCGGGGTGGGACTAGTGTAGATGGGGCATGTTGGTCGGGGTGGGACTAGTGTCGATGGGGCATGTTGGTCGAGGTGGGACTGGTGTAGATGGGGCATGTTGGTTGGGGTGGGACTAGTGTAGATGGGGCATGTTGGTCGGGGTGGGACTAGTGTCGATGGGGCACGTTGGTCGGGGTGGGACTAGTGTAGATGGGGCATGTTGGTCGGGGTGGGACTAGTGTAGATGGGGCATGTTGGTCGGGGTGGGACTAGTGTAGATGGGGCATGTTGGTCGGGGTGGGACTAGTGTAGATGGGGCATGTTGGTCGGGGTGGGACTAGTGTAGATGGGGCATGTTGGTCGGGGTAGGACTAGTGCACATGGGGCATGTTGGTCGGGGTGGGACTAGTGCACACGGGGCATGTTGGTCGGGGTGGGACTAGTGTCGATGGGGCACGTTGGTCGGGGTGGGACTAGTGTAGATGGGGCATGTTGGTCGGGGTGGGACTAGTGTAGATGGGGCATGTTGGTCGGGGTGGGACTAGTGTAGATGGGGCATGTTGGTCGGGGTGGGACTAGTGTAGATGGGGCATGTTGGTCGGGGTGGGACTAGTGCACATGGGGCATGTTGGTCGGGGTGGGACTAGTGTAGATGGGGCACGTTGGTCGGGGTGGGACTAGTGTAGATGGGGCATGTTGGTCGGGGTGGGACTAGTGTAGATGGGGCACGTTGGTCGGGGTGGGACTAGTGTCGATGGGGCACGTTGGTCGGGGTGGGACTAGTGTAGATGGGGCATGTTGGTTGGGGTGGGACTAGTGTAGATGGGGCATGTTGGTTGGGGTGGGACTAGTGTAGATGGGGCACGTTGGTCGGGGTGGGACTAGTGTCGATGGGGCACGTTGGTCGGGGTGGGACTAGTGTCGATGGGGCACGTTGGTCGGGGTGGGACTAGTGTCGATGAGGCACGTTGGTCGGGGTGGGACTAGTGTCGATGGGGCACGTTGGTCGGGGTGGGACTAGTGTCGATGGGGCATGTTGGTCGGGGTGGGACTAGTGTCGATGGGGCACGTTGGTCGGGGTGGGACTAGTGTCGATGGGGCACGTTGGTCGGGGTGGGACTAGTGTAGATGGGGCATGTTGGTCGGGGTGGGACTAGTGTAGATGGGGCATGTTGGTCGGGGTGGGACTAGTGTCGATGGGGCATGTTGGTCGGGGTGGGACTGGTGTAGATGGGGCATGTTGGTCGGGGTGGGACTAGTGTAGATGGGGCATGTTGGTCGGGGTGGGACTGGTGTAGATGGGGCATGTTGGTCGGGGTGGGACTAGTGTAGATGGGGCATGTTGGTCAGGGTGGGACTAGTGTAGATGGGGCATGTTGGTCGGGGTGGGGCTAGTGTAGATGGGGCATGTTGGTCGGGGTGGGACTAGTGTAGATGGGGCATGTTGGTCGGGGTGGGACTAGTGTAGATGGGGCATGTTGGTCGGGGTGGGACTAGTGTAGATGGGGCATGTTGGTCGGGGTGGGACTAGTGTAGATGGGGCATGTTGGTCGGGGTGGGACTAGTGTAGATGGGGCATGTTGGTCGGGGTGGGACTAGTGTAGATGGGGCATGTTGGTCGGGGTGGGACTAGTGTAGATGGGGCATGTTGGTCGGGGTGGGACTAGTGTAGATGGGGCATGTTGGTCGGGGTGGGACTAGTGTAGATGGGGCACGTTGGTCGGGGTGGGACTAGTGTAGATGGGGCATGTTGGTCGGGGTGGGACTAGTGTAGATGGGGCATGTTGGTCGGGGTGGGACTAGTGTAGATGGGGCATGTTGGTCGGGGTGGGACTAGTGTAGATGGGGCATGTTGGTCGGGGTGGGACTAGTGTAGATGGGGCATGTTGGTCGGGGTGGGCAAAAGTACGATTCTTGCTTTCCTACATTTTCTATCCGTGAGCTCTGCTTCCTCTGCCGCCCACAGCGTCCCACTGCTGACACCAATCCCTCTTCTTTCCTCGTGACCCGTTGAGTTACTCCAGCACTCTGTGTCGCTCCCACTTTGAAATGTTTCCCCTCTTAAAGCCTCCTGCCCATTCTGCCCTGGTCCACGCACTGATTGTGTGAAGCACGACAAGCTGTCGACTCTGGGCTCTTTGCCAGAACTCGAGCAATATCATCTTCTCTTTATCCTCTCCTCCAAGGTAGTCTCCTTAATGGACACCGACTGGGAAACGCATCTGACACCAGCAATGCAGGGAAGCACATTCACCAGCAATGCAGGGAAGCACATTCACCAGCAATGCAGGGACAGCACATTCACCAGCAATGCAGGGACAGCACATTCACCAGCAATGCAGGGACAGCACATTCACCAGCAATGCAGGGACAGCACATTTACCAGCAATGCAGGGACAGCACATTCACCAGCAATGCAGGGACAGCACATTCACCAGCAATGCAGGGACAGCACATTCACCAGCAATGCAGCACAATAATAAACAATGGACAATAGGTGCAGGAGTAGAGGCCATTCGGCCCTTTGAGCCAGCGCCGCCATTCAATGTGATCATGGCTGATCATCCACAATCCTGCCTTCCCCGTTCCTGCCTTCTCCCCATATCCCCTGACTCCGCTATCTTTAAGAGCCCTATCTAGCTCTCTCTTGAAAGTATCCAGAGAACCGGCCTCCACCGCCCTCTGAGGCAGAGAATTCCACAGACTCAGTAAATAATGCAGTGAGCAGTGAACACAATGCAGGGAACAGGAAGCAACAGGGAGGAATAACCATGCCATCGGCTGGTAAATAAGTACATGCTGTAATTCAAACTGCACATCAATCTGCTGCCTTTACATAGTAGCTTTTGTTAAGTATTTTAACATGAGTGATGAGGCCAGAAATGGGAATGTCATTTAGAACTAAGACAAATAATAGCAACCCGAGTCATTGTTTTTGTAGAAAGAAATATGTCATTCACGGTTTAAAGTTGTGAATTATGTTTCAAGTTTGCAGCTACTGAATAATCTCTGTAAGGTAATTAATCCGTTGTATCCTCCATTAATATAACAGAATCATTTGGCTCATAGTTTTCCCCAATACGGGGTTCCTGAAGCATGTTTCATCTAAACTAATCCATGGTGATCATTGGAACATCAACAAATCACAGTTCCAGTGATTTGATTTGATCCTTCCTGCCCCTCCCACCCCCACACCAGTCTGAAGAAGGTTCTCGACCCAAAACGTCGCCTGTTCCTTTGCTCCATCGATGCTGCCTCACCCGCTGAGTTCTCCAGCATGTTTGTCTGCCGGTGATTTGCCGCGTGATCTGTCTCCATGGTGTCCCTCTCTCATCTTCACTTTTCACACTATTATTGCTGGCTCACATTACAAGTATTATTCTACGGCATCGTTGATTATTGCAGATTATCAGTGTGTTATTGCGTTGCCGAGCAAGAATGAATGGCATTGAACGTGCAAACTCCACACAGACAGCACCTGAGGTCAGGATGGAACCCGGGTCTCTGGCGCTGAGATGCAGTGATGACCCGTTGAGCCACCGTTCCACCCGGATATGTTAGAACTAAATCTTCAGTTCATCCTGTAACATTTCATCAGCTGTCCCAACAGCTAACTTTTTAATGAGAAAAAAATGAGGAGATCTTTGCTTCTGAGGACAGAATGTTCCGGTGTGTCATGCCAAGGTGATTGATGATTGTAACTTGATGTTGAAGACAAGGCAGCAACTGGCCACCTTGCCCCTGTGTAATTCACAGATGCACGGTGCAGGCAGGGCCCCTTTAAGGCGGGTAGTTCAACAACGCCAACGCCATCAACTCCAGCGCTGCAAGGACATTGATGTGGACACCTACAGTCATTCAGTGTTGAGTAATGCCAAGGGCTCCCATTTAACGGTGATTTTATAAACTGACGCCCAGCTGCAGCAGTTTCCATCCAACTCTGTCCAATGTCCCAATTACAACATTAGCAACTGCAGCAGCTGGAATCTGGAGCAACACACAAAGTGCTGGAGGAACTCTGTGGGTCAGGCAGCATCTGTGGAAGGTATGGACAGACTTTGTTTCAGCTCAGGATCCTTCTTCAGATACTTTTAACTAAGTCTTGATGCCTGTTTCCTGTCTCAGGGAGGGAGGGAAGGGGAGGGGGAGGGGGAGGGGGGAAGGGGAGGGGGAGCGGGGGAGGGAGAAGGGGAGCAGGGGAGGGGGGAGGGGAGGGGAATACACAGCCACAGCAATGGTCCTGGGGCATTGGACCACGTTGACCCTTCACGCTGGGCTGCCACCATCAACACAAACTCTTCAGTGACGCCAACCCTGACTCTTTCACAACCAGTTCCTGCCTCTACTGCTTCCTAAACCCACCTGGTTACGTTGTGGAGCTGGGTCACTAGCTCAAACGGCCAGGTACATAGTACAACATGGTCGACATTGACCGCTCCATCGCGGGTACTGACCTCCCCACCCTCGCTGAGTGGCACTGATACCACTGACCCACACCACCCCGACCCACACCACCCTGACCCACACCACCCTGACCCACACCACCCCGACCCACACCACCCCGACCCACACCACCCCGACCCACCCCACCCCGACCCACACCACCCCGACCCACACCACCCCGACCCACACCACCCCGACCCACACCACCCTGACCCACACCACCCCGACCCACACCACCCTGACCCACACCATCCCGACCCACACCACCCCGACCCACACCACCCTGACCCACACCACCCTGGCCACGCTCTCATCTCGCTGCTACCACAGGGAAGAAGGTACAGGAGCCTGAAAACCGTGACCTCCAGGTTCAAGAACAGCTTCTTCCCAACAACCATCAGGCTTTTGAACACTGCACAACACTGACCTCAGCGACTGTGGATCGTGTCTTTGGTTGCAATACAGACTTGGGCTTTGCACTGTTATAGGTTACCTAGTATTAGGGTTATTTATTTATTTACCAGTGATTATTACATATTGATCAGTACGTTATTGTGTTTACCGGGCTGTTAAGCTCAGTAAGTAAGAATTTCACTGTTCCGTTGTTGATACAGATAGTAAGATTAAACAAGAACTTACCAGTTTGAAGTTTGATCTTTATTTTATGAGGAGTTACGATGAGGGATTACGTGAAGACCCCGCCAGCACGCATGCGCGACATTCTTCAAAGCAGTGGTGTGAAATCACAGACAGTCACAATGACTAATATAGTAAGATAAGAGAGAACTTTCATACCAGGTGATCTTTATAGTAGAGGGTTGGGAGCGGAGGGCACGTAATCCCTCATCGTAACTCCTCATAAAATAAAGATCAAACTTCAAACTGGTAAGTTCTCGTTTAATCTTACTATTTTATTTTGGTAGTCACGTGAGTGACTATGTGAAGATTTCAAAGCTCTGTGATTTCATGCCCTGGAAGCTCCATGCTCACACACCGCTATGCTGGGATGAGAGGATGAACGTAATTCAGGCATGACACTGGCTGAAAAACAAAAATAGGTATTTATTCATACCAAAACAAAATAAATATCCCATAGGGGTAAATTATTTGACAGTACTCAAAATCCTCCCTGCATAAGTGTCAGGGGTGGCCACGGGTTTGTTGTAGAAGCGGTGAAAAGTCCTTTCATTACTCCAACCCGCTGTGGCCAGGATGTGGTCCAATGGTACTTCCATCCTCCTAGCCGCCGAAGTGGATGCCGCCCTGGTGGAGTGAGATTTGAATATATTAGTGTCCACCCCCGCCGCATCCAAAACCACCCTTAACCATCTAGAAATGGTTTGCACCGTGACTTTATGATGGGGCTTCTTGTGGCTTATAAGCAAAGCTATCTCCGTGCCCCTGAGATTTTTGGTGACTGTGATATATTGTGAAATTAATGTGACGATGCAGAGTCGAGTATCTGCTGGATATGCCAGAAATTCCAAGGTATGACCAGACGCTCCGGGTCGATCTTGTTTCAACAGTCCCTGCACATGAAAAGTGATTTTATCATTGGTGATAGTCATGGCATCCAGATTAAGTTTGTGCAGAGACTGGACCCGTTGTGCCGTGATAAGTGCCATAATCATTACCATTTTGCATGTGAGCTTTGCCAAAGTGAGTCCCGTGTTAGGTGTCCATCCTCGCAGCATTGTTAGGACTGTGCTGATATCCCACGTATGGTTATATCTGGGCCTAGGGGGATTGGAATTGAATATTCCTCTCATTAGTTTGGACACTAATGGATGTGATCCAATTCCCAATTGGTCACTCCCCTGGCCCAAGTAGGATGATAGTGCACTCCTGGCACTGTTTATGGCACTGTAGCTCAGACCCTCATCAAAGTGTAGGGTAGCCAAGAATTCCAGCACTTCTGTAATGGTAGCGAATTCATATGTAGTGTTGGTAGTAGCGCAGAATCCTTCCCATTTCTTGATGTAGGTGAGGTACTGCTTCCTGGTGGACTCCCTGCATGCCGCCGAGATGGTGTCTATCGTTCTGCTGGTGAGTCCGAATCCGCGAAGAGGCCGTTTTAAAATCTGCAAATTAACAGGTCCATGCGGTCATAACATGGGTGATGTTCTCCTGTGACAGGATGAATGAGCAGGCTAGGTCGTTTATTGACCCGAATGCAAGGTTCTGTGGCCATCTTCTGTACCGCTGGGAACCATGGTTGGGTAGGCCAGTCGGGCACCACCAAAATACCCGATGCGGAATCTTGTTTTATTTTCTGCAAGACCCGACTGATGAGGCAGAAAGGGGGGAATGCATAGCAGAACAAATCCCCCCAATGTAGCGAGAAAGCGTCCATCGCTACTGCCCCAGGGTCTGGTTCCCAAGCAACATATGTTGGTAGTTGGTGATTTAATCTGGACGCGAAGAGGTCGATATCTGGTGTCCCATAACGTTCTACAATATCTGTGAACACTTTTCGATCCAACATCCATTCTATGTTGTCGTTAAATTTGCGTGACCTGGTGTCTGCCACTGTGTTTAGCTTGCCTGGAAGGTAAGTGGCTGAGATCCAAATTTCCCTTTGCAGACACCAGAGCCAGATATTGTTGGCCAATTCATCACACGATATCGACTTTATTCCGCCCATGTGGTTAATATAGGCCACCACCGTGGTGTTGTCAATTTGTATCCTAACATGAACCCTCTGCCAGCATTTCTGAATAGTTAATTCCCAAATTTTTGAATAGGGTTAACTCTTGTGCACTCCATCTACCTCCACAACTAGAGGTAGTATTAGTAGCTCCCCAACCTTTGGCACTGGCATCCGTTTGTAAGGTGATCGAGGGATTGATGATAGTGATGGGTTTGGAACAATATTGGGCATTAGCCATCCACCAATTTAATTCGGCTTTTGCCTTTTCTGGTATTTTCATAGGCCTATCGAAATGGCCTGCATGACTTTTGAGAGCTATAATTTTGGCTCTTTGTAAGTTTTGATAATGTAAAGGCCCATATTGTGCTGCGGGAAAGGCAGCCACTATCTTCCCAATCACCCTGGCCACCTGCCGAATGGATGGGTCCTTGATGCCAATAAGGCTCCTGCAAGCCTCTATCAAGTCCTCCACCTTACTTAGTGGCAACGTGATAGACATTTGCACTGAGTCAATATTGAACCCAAGTATTTCATGGTGGTAGAGGGTTTTAATATTGATTTATCTGGATGTATAATGAAACCCAGCTTCTGAAAGAGATGTTTCGTGGCTGTAACTGCCAATGTAGCCATTTCCAAACTTTCCCCAACAATGAGGATATCATCAAGATAGGCCATAACAGTATGATTCTGTTTCCTTAAGTAGGCCAAGGCTGGTTTTAATATCTTGGTAAACAATCTGGGTGCTGATGATAACCCATTAGGCAAGGCTTTGTATTGCCATAATTGTCCCATCCAGATAAATTTTAAATATTTCCTATGATCCTTGTGTATTGGTACTGAATAGTATGCATCTTTGAGGTCAATGCATGCCATGTAGTACCCATAATCTATAAACTGTATAGCAGTGTCAAAGGTGTCCATTTTAAAATGAACATACTGAACAGAAGTATTCAGGTCGGTCAAATCTATGATAATGCGGCAACCGCCGTCTTTTTTGTTTTTGGTGAATATATTAGACACAAACTCCTGTGGTCCTTTGGTGGCCTTCTCAATTACCCCTTTTCCTATTAACCTGTGAAGCTCAGCATGCCCTGCTACCCTCTCTTTTTGAGAGAGTATGAATTTTCGGCTAGGTGAATGCTGGACCGGGGTAGGGAGTTCGTGAATAAATTCAATTTTGTAGCCCTGAATACTCCTGAGTATGAAAGGATCAGAGGTAAAAGTGCGCCAATTTTCATAAAGCATGTGCAACCGGCCCCCTACATAAAGTGAATTTAGGCAAGATGTGTTTCTGGGGAAACCAGACCCACCTACCTCCATGGTAATTGCCGGTGTTGCGGTTTCTGTCCTTGTTTTCTTTGTTGATTCATCGTGTTGTAGGAGTGGCGCATCTTCCAAGAAGGCCGGGCTGGGCCATGGCCTAAAAAAAGACCGCTGTGCAGGTTGGCCGGCCTTCGAGCTTTCACCACCGGCAGGTCTCTGATGGTATCTCTGTCCGGTGGGTGTGTAGGGGTGCTGTCTTTGTGGGTAATGAGGTTTGGTAGGTCCGGGAACCTTGATCAGGCCCAAGGCCTTGGCCTCCTCATCAAGATCTTTTACTTGCTTGGGAAGGTTTTCCCCGAACAGCAAGCTTGGAGGCTGAGTCTTCCCAGGCTTACACAACCCCGCAAACTTGGGGTTAAGCGCCAGCTTTATGATGCTCTTTCTGAAATTGTTTATCTCATACTGTGTATTACACAGTAGAGCCAGGGCATCTTGCAGTTCTTCCGGCAACTCTATCCCCACTGCAGTTCTGGCCACTGCTGTGATCCCGGCGGTTAAGAGCTTTAGGATTCTTTGAAGTTTGATTTCCTGCCCTCTGCTCGAGGGGCTCATATTCCCCCAAATAGGGTTGTTCACCGCAGGGACATTAAGTGAGTTGCAGTTTTCAGGAGCCATATATTTATCAGCTGTAGAATTTATGGCCTGTTCCTGTAGCTGGTTGGTCGCCATGTAGTTAATGCTGGCTGCCAGCTTAGGGTGGATAGGTAGGCCTTTCTGTGTCGGCATTGCATGTTTATTTACCATATCCAGATATTCTTCACACACCCCTGACACAGATGGTTGTTCAGCCAGCTCCCCTTCTTCTGGGTCAGCCCAGTTCTGACCCTCAATGCTCCCCTGCGAGGAGGGTGAGACATTTGGCAGTCCTTGGTAGGAATCTGCCGTGGGTCTGCGAAGAGGCCCACTGTGACCCTGCCCCTGCATTAGCAGGTCACGTTGGAGCAATTGCTCCATCATCCGCTCCTTGCGGGTTAGACGACCTCCGTCGCTATCTACGAACGGGGTGTCCTCGGGACCGGACCCAGCTGGGTCGCCGGCCCCGTCCGACTTCCGGGTGGGTTTGCCGCCCGACCGTGGAGTACCAACGGCCCTCATGGGCGAGAAGTCGGGAGCTGCAGGTAATACCTGTAGCTCTGGAGAGGCGGTTCGCTGGCTGCTCTCCATAGCAGCTGCTCTCGCCGCTCTCTTGGACTTCCGTGATTCCATAATGATACTATTTCTCGTCGACGCTCACTCCTCCGGTGAGACTTACCTGGCGTAAGTTATTTAAACTTACGCTGGAGGAGCCCCGCTCCTCCCGACCGTCGCTTCCGCATGCGTACGACGATATGTCGCGCATGCGTGCTGGCGGGGTCTTCACGTAGTCACTCACGTGACTACCGAAATAAAATGACAATTAAACACTAGACTCTAAACGCAGTCAACCAGCACTTTCACTCTGAAACTGGACAGGCAGGGCAAGTACTAGAGCATAAATAGACACAGAGTGCTGGAGTAACTCAGCGGGTCAGGCAGCATCTGTGGAGAACATGGATAGGTGACGTTTCGTGTGTGGACGTCTGGGCGGGGGTTGCATCACCCTCTCTCCACAGACGGGTCATGTCCACACCAGTATTCCCAGCACTCTCTCGTTTTATTTGTAGTTGCCAGCAGAGTAGATCTTCCTCCTGAGCTGTGAGGATGCAGGATATTACTTGCATGTGTGGGTGATCACACCTCTGCTGCCACGTCCTTGTCCCAGCCGCATGCTGGTGGTCGCTCTGATCAAGCAGCTTATTACTTGTCTGCAAATTGACGGCGTTTCTTGGGACATTGAGCAGTTTACAGGCGATATTTCACCGCCCACCACGTGACTGAAAACTCATTTACAATCTACCTTTCACCAGAGAGCGAGTGATGGAATTTGATTCAGCGTTTGTTCACCGTGCCTCCGGCTGTCCATTCATCAATGTACGGGAGGTGTGAGGCCTGAATCTGACGCTTTAGTAATTGGATCTATCATCTTCCTGTTTCCATGGCTACGTTCTCCACGGAGGCGGCTGGACCTCGGCAGGCACATCCCTGGTCACCTCACGTCACCAGGAGATGCCGTGTGCTTCCATTACCGTTCACAGGACCCTCCTCTGGCAACCAACACGCACCTAAACATGCATCTACACGCACCTAAACATGCATCTACACGCACCTAAACATGCATCTACACGCACCTAAACATGCGTCCCACACACACCTAAACATGCGTCTACACGCACCTAAACATGCGTCCCACACACACCTAAACATGCATCTACACGCACCTAAACATGCGTCCCACATGCACCTAAACATGCGTCCCACACGCACCTAAACATGCGTCTCACACGCACCTAAACATGCGTCCCACATGCACCTAAACATGCGTCCCACACGCACCTAAACATGCGTCTCACACGCACCTAAACATGCATCTACACGCACCTAAACATGCGTCCCACAGGCACCTAAACATGCGTCCCACACGCACCTAAACATGCATCTACACGCACCTAAACATGCGTCTACACGCACCTAAACATGCGTCCCACACGCACCTAAACATGCATCTACACGCACCTAAACATGTGTCCACACGCACCTAAACATGCATCTACACGCACCTAAACATGCATCTACACGCACCTAAACATGCGTCTACACGCACCTAAACATGCGTCCCACACGCACCTAACAATGCGTCCCACACGCACCTAAACATGCGTCTCACACGCACCTAAACATGCATCTACATGCACCTAAACATGCGTCCCACACGCACCTAAACATGCGTCCCACACGCACCTAAACATGCGTCCCACACGCACCGAAACATGCGTCTCACACGCACCTAAACATGCATCTACACGCACCTAAACATGCATCTACACGCACCTAAACATGCATCTACACGCACCTAAACATGCATCTACACGCACCTAAACATGCGTCCCACATGCACCTAAACATGCGTCCCACACGCACCTAAACATGCGTCTCACACGCACCTAAACATGCATCTACACGCACCTAAACATGCGTCCCACACGCACCTAAACATGCGTCTCACACGCACCTAAACATGCGTCCCACACGCACCTAAACATGTGTCCCACACGCACCTAAACATGCGTCTCACACGCACCTAAACATGCGTCTCACACGCACCTAAACATGCGTCTCACACGCACCTAAACATGCGTCCCACACGCACCTAAACATGCGTCCCACACGCACCTAAACATGCGTCCCACACGCACCTAAACATGCGTCCCACATGCACCTAAACATGCATCTACACGCACCTAAACATGCGTCCCACACGCACCTAAACATGCGTCCCACACGCACCTAAACATGCATCTACACGCACCTAAACATGCGTCCCACACGCACCTAAACATGCGTCCCACACGCACCTAAACATGCGTCTCACACGCACCTAAACATGCATCTACACGCACCTAAACATGCGTCCCACACGCACCTAAACATGCGTCCCACATGCACCTAAACATGCGTCTACACGCACCTAAACATGCGTCCCACACGCACCTAAACATGCGTCCCACATGCACCTAAACATGCGTCTACACGCACCTAAACATGCGTCCCACACGCACCTAAACATGCATCTACACGCACCTAAACATGCGTCCCACACGCACCTAAACATGCGTCCCACATGCACCTAAACATGCGTCTACACGCACCTAAACATGCGTCCCACAGGCACCTAAACATGCGTCCCACACGCACCTAAACATGCGTCCCACACGCACCTAAACATGCGTCCCACACGCACCTAAACATGCATCTACACGCACCTAAACATGCATCTACACGCACCTAAACATGCGTCCCACACGCACCTAAACATGCGCCTCACACGCACCTAAACATGCATCTACACGCACCTAAACATGCGTCCCACACGCACCTAAACATGCGTCCCACACGCACCTAAACATGCGTCCCACATGCACCTAAACATGCATCTACACGCACCTAAACATGCGTCCCACACGCACCTAAACATGCATCCCACATGCACCTAAACATGCGTCTACACGCACCTAAACATGCGTCCCACACGCACCTAAACATGCGTCCCACACGCACCTAAACATGCGTCCCACACGCACCTAAACATGCGTCCCACACGCACCTAAACATGCATCTACACGCACCTAAACATGCGTCCCACACGCACCTAAACATGCATCTACACGCACCTAAACATGCGTCCCACACGCACCTAAACATGCGTCCCACATGCACCTAAACATGCGTCTACACGCACCTAAACATGCGTCCCACACGCACCTAAACATGCGTCCCACACGCACCTAAACATGCATCTACACGCACCTAAACATGCATCTACACGCACCTAAACATGAGTCCCACACGCACCTAAACATGCGTCTCACACGCACCTAAACATGCATCTACACGCACCTAAACATGCGTCCCACACGCACCTAAACATGCGTCCCACACGCACCTAAACATGCGTCCCACATGCACCTAAACATGCATCTACACGCACCTAAACATGCGTCCCACACGCACCTAAACATGCATCCCACATGCACCTAAACATGCGTCTACACGCACCTAAACATGCGTCCCACACGCACCTAAACATGCGTCCCACACGCACCTAAACATGTGTCCCACACGCACCTAAACATGCATCCCACACGCACCTAAACATGCATCTACACGCACCTAAACATGCGTCCCACACGCACCTAAACATGCGTCTCACACGCACCTAAACATGCGTCCCACACGCACCTAAACATGCGTCCCACACGCACCTAAACATGCGTCTACATGCACCTAAACATGCGTCCCACACGCACCTAAACATGCGTCCCACACGCACCTAAACATGCATCTACACGCACCTAAACATGCGTCCCACACGCACCTAAACATGCGTCCCACACGCACCTAAACATGCGTCCCACACGCACCTAAACATGCATCTACACGCACCTAAACATGCGTCCCACACACACCTAAACATGCGTCTCACACGCACCTAAACATGCATCTACACGCACCTAAACATGCGTCCCACACGCACCTAAACATGCGTCCCACACGCACCTAAACATGCGTCCCACACGCACCTAAACATGCGTCCCACACGCACCTAAACATGCATCTACACGCACCTAAACATGCATCTACACGCACCTAAACATGCGTCCCACACACACCTAAACATGCGTCTCACACGCACCTAAACATGCATCTACACGCACCTAAACATGCGCCCACACGCACCTAAACATGCGTCCCACACGCACCTAAACATGCGTCCCACACGCACCTAAACATGCGTCCCACACGCACCTAAACATGCGTCCCACACGCACCTAAACATGCGTCCCACACGTGTCCATGACATGTTTACTGTGTGAATACAGTAACTGGAAGCCGGCAATCGCAATCTCTACTCAATCCTTGATCGGTTTGCTTTGTCTAAGCCCAATGCAAACGACACAAGTGGACTTTAAAGAGATAAATGGAAAGGCTTGTTAGGTTACATAAAGTCACCAAAATCAAGTGTTTCACTAATCGTGCAATCTGACACTACTTGTGGGTGAAAGCTTTCAATCAGCAGAATGACAGGGACGTTGATCATGTCTGTGTTTATGCTGTTACAGCTGCACCATCCTCCCCCTGCCCCTCGCTGCCTGCTGGCATGAAACATGGTTACGTTTCTCGCTGTCCTTGCTCACGTGGCAACTATACAAACGCACTGGTGACGGCTCCTGAGTGGTTTAACGGCTGCAATGGGAAGAAGTGGATTGACAACAGAAGCTTTTCACTGCACCTTGGTACACGTGACTATAAACTAGATAAAGGCAAATTAATAAACGAAACATTCCAGTGGTTCTGGCAGAGCCGACACGATACAATACGGTACAATAGAACTTCATTGATCCCAGGAGGGAAATTAATCTGCCAACGGTCATAAAACACAAGATACATGAAACATGAAATTAAAGCGATGAGTGGGCGGATTGGAGATGTGCAAAGATTGAGGAGGGGAGTCAGTCCCAGTCGACCCCACGACACAAGGGGGAGGAGTTGTCCAGTTTGATAGCCACAGGGAAGAAGGATCTCCTGTGACGTTCTGTGCTGCATCTTGGTGGAACCAGTCTGTTGCTGAAGGTGCTCCTCAGGTTGACCAGTGTGTCATGGAGGGGGTCTGTATTGTCCAGGATGCTCTGCAGTTTGAGGAGAATCCTCCCCTCCAAGACCACCTCCGCCCCCAGGACAGAGCCAGCCTTCCAGATGAGTTTGGCAATCCTATTGGCGTCCACAGCCTTCGCCCTGTTGCCCAAGCACACGGCAGCGAAGAAGATGGCAATGGCTACCACCGATTGGTAGAACAACTGTAGCATCCTACTGCAGATGTTGAAGGAGCGGAGCCTTGTCAAAAAGCACAGGCGGCTCTATCCCTTCTTGTACAGGGCCTCAGCGTTCCTGGACCTATGCCCCAAAACTCCAAGAACGGTTGGACACCGCGCTGCTGGCCAAGCTGGTAAAACCAGCGGCAGGGACCAGTGACAGCTCTACTAACGGCTTCACAACCCACACTCACATAGTCCGCACACACTCCACTCAGCTGCAACGGTGCAGGCAGGATTTACAAGGATGGTGCCGGCACTGGGGGCCCAGAGCTACAGCCAGAGGTCGGGCAGGCTGGGACTGGGTGTGAAGGAGGCTGAGGGGTCAACTTACTGAGGTGGATACAATCAGGAGCGGAATAGATCGGATAAACCCAGAGCAGGGGAATCAAGAACCAAGGATAATAGAACCAAGGAAAATAGAGAGAGTACAGAGGAGATTTACTAGAATGTTGCCTGGGTTCCAGCAACTAAGTTACAGAGAAAGGCTGAACAAGTTAGGTCTTTATTCTTTGGAGCACAGAAGATTAAGGGGGGACTTGATTGAGGTCTTTAAAATGATGAAAGGGATAGACAGAGTTGACGTGGATAAGGTTTTCCCATTGAGGGGAGGGAAGATTCAAACATGAGGGCACGACATGAGAATGAAGGGACATAAGTTTAGGGGTAACATGTTGGGCTTTACGGGGCTGGCAAAGAAGAGGGCCATTCAATCCGCAAGTGAAGCCGCAGAGAAAGCCACTAGGTGGCTTTGGATGAAGAGGGCTGATCCGTGGGCGGTTGCTGCTGGGACGCAAGTCGGGGCCTGATCAACCCCGGCTGGGTCGCCTGGGCGAGGGTGTCTGATGTTGTGAGACCCGAAACACCCGATGACCCCAGGTCACATCACTGAGGATGCGTCCCAGCGCATCTAGAAGATGTATCTTTCACACAGGGGGAACTTCTTTACTCAGAGAGTGGTGGCTGTGTGGAATGAGCTTCCAGCAGAAGTGGTGGAGGCAGGATCAATTTTAACATTTAAAAGTAAAGTGGATAGGTATATGGACGGGAAGGGAATGGAGGGGTATGGTCTGAGTGCAGGTAGATGGGACTAGGGGCTCGAAGGGCCTGTTTCCGTGCTGTAATTGTTATATGTTATATGGTTATATGATATTGGTTTAAGGTGAGAGATGTGTTGATTTATTGTGTGTGTGGTCTATGTCAAAACACACACTGAACCTTTATCTCCTGTTCTGTTCTGTGTTTACATATTGTGCTGTGCTGCAGCAGCAAGAATGTCATTGTCCTATCTGGGACACACGACAATAAGCTCTTGACTCTAGAGAGGAACGATTCAATAGGAACCTGAGGGGCAACATCGCTAGTCAAAGGTGGTGGGCTTCAGGAACCAGCTGCCAGAGGAGGCAGTTGAGGCAGGTACTGTAATAACATTAAAAGACATATTGACTGGTACATGGATAGGAAAGGTTTGGAGGGAAGTTAGACACAAAAAGCTGGAGTAACGCAGCGGGACTGGCAGCATCTCTGGAGAGAAGGAATGGCCGATGTTTCCGGTCGAGACCCTTCTTCAGACCCAGGATTTGGGACAAACGCAGGGAGGTGGGACACCTTGGTCTGTGTAGAGGAGTTGGGCAGAAGGGCCAGTTTCCATGCTGCGTGTCTGTGTCTCTGTGACTCTGTGTCTCTGTGTCTCTGTGTCTCTGTGTCTCTGTGTCTCTGTGTCTCTGTGACTGTGTGTCTCTGTGTCTCTGTGTCTCTGTGTCTCCGTGTCTCCGTGTCTCCGTGTCTCCGTGTCTCAGTGTCTCTGTGTCTCTGTGTCTCTGTGACTCTGTGTCTCTGTGTCTCTGTGTCTCTGTGTCTCTGTGTCTCTGTGACTCTGTGTCTCTGTGTCTCTGTGACTCTGTGTCTCTGTGTCTCTGTGTCCCTGTGTCTCTGTGTCTCTGTGTCTCTGTGTCTCTGTGTCTCTGTGACTCTGTGTCTCTGTGTCTCTGTGACTCTGTGACTCTGTGACTCTGTGTCTCTGTGTCTCTGTGTCTCTGTGACTCTGTGTCTGTGTGACTGTGTCTCTGTGTCTCTGTGTCTCTGTGTCTCTGTGACTCTGTGTCTCTGTGACTGTGTGTCTCTGTGTCTCTGTGTCTCTGTGACTGTGTCTGTGTGACTGTGTCTCTGTGTCTCTGTGTCTCTGTGACTCTGTGTCTCTGTGTCTCTGTGACTCTGTGTCTCTGTGACTGTGTGTCTCTGTGTCTCTGTGTCTCTGTGACTCTGTGGCTCTGTGTCTCTGTGTCTCTGTGTCTCTGTGTCTCTGTGACTGTGTGTCTCTGTGTCTCTGTGTCTCTGTGTCTCTGTGTCTCTGTGACTCTGTGTCTCTGTGTCTCTGTGTCTCTGTGACTCTGTGTCTCTGTGTCTCTGTGTCTCTGTGTCTCTGTGTCTCTGTGACTCTGTGTCTCTGTGTCTCTGTGTCTCTGTGACTGTGTGTCTCTGTGTCTCTGTGTCTCTGTGTCTCTGTGTGTCTGTGACTCTGTGTCTCTGTGACTGTGTCTCTGTGTCTCTGTGTCTCTGTGTGTCTGTGACTCTGTGTCTCTGTGTCTCTGTGTCTCTGTGACTCTGTGTCTGTGTGACTGTGTCTCTGTGTCTCTGTGTCTCTGTGACTCTGTGTCTCTGTGTCTCTGTGACTCTGTGTCTCTGTGTCTCTGTGTCTCTGTGTCTCTGTGTCTCTGTGACTCTGTGTCTCTGTGTCTCTGTGTCTCTGTGACTGTGTGTCTCTGTGTCTCTGTGTCTCTGTGTCTCTGTGTCTCTGTGTCTCTGTGACTCTGTGTCTCTGTGTCTCTGTGACTCTGTGTCTCTGTGTCTCTGTGACTGTGTGTCCCTGTGTCTCTGTGACTGTGTGTCCCTGTGTCTCTGTGTCTCTGTGTCTCTGTGTCTCTGTGACTGTGTCTCTGTGTCTCTGTGTCTCTGTGACTCTGTGTCTCTGTGACTGTGTGTATCTGTGTCTCTGTGTCTCTGTGACTGTGTGTCTCTGTGTCTCTGTGTCTCTGTGTCTCTGTGTCTCTGTGTCTCTGTGTCTCTGTGACTGTGTGTCTCTGTGTCTCTGTGTCTCTGTGACTGTGTGTCTCTATGACTGTGTCTCTGTGTCTCTGTGTCTCTGTGTCTCTGTGACTCTGTGTCTCTGTGTCTCTGTGACTCTGTGTCTCTGTGTCTCTGTGTCTCTGTGACTGTGTCTCTGTGTCTCTGTGACTGTGTGACTCTGTGTCTCTGTGTCTCTGTGTCTCTGTGTCTCTGTGACTGTGTGTCTCTGTGTCTCTGTGTTTCTGTGTCTCTGTGACTCTGTGTCTCTGTGTCTCTGTGACTGTGTGTCTCTGTGTCTCTGTGACTCTGTGTCTCTGTGTCTCTGTGTCTCTGTGACTCTGTGTCTCTGTGTCTCTGTGACTGTGTGTCTCTGTGTTTCTGTGTCTCTGTGACTCTGTGTCTCTGTGTCTCTGTGACTGTGTGTCTCTGTGTCTCTGTGTGTCTGTGTCTCTGTGACTCTGTGTCTCTGTGTCTCTGTGTCTCTGTGTCCCTGTGTCTCTGTGTCTCTGTGTCTCTGTGTCTCTGTGTCTCTGTGACTGTGTGTCTCTGTGTCTCTGTGTCTCTGTGACTGTGTGTCTCTGTGTCTCTGTGTCTCTGTGTCTCTGTGACTGTGTGTCTCTGTGTCTCTGTGTCTCTGTGTCTCTGTGTCTCTGTGTCTCTGTGGCTCTGTGTGAGTGTGACTCTGTGTCTCTGTGTCTCTGTGTCTCTGTGTCTCTGTGTCTCTGTGACTGTGTGTCTCTGTGTCTCTGTGTCTCTGTGTCTCTGTGTCTCTGTGTCTCTGTGTCTCTGTGGCTCTGTGTGAGTGTGACTGTGTCTCTGTGTCTCTGTGTCTCTGTGACTGTGTGTCTCTGTGTCTCTGTGTCTCTGTGTCCCTGTGTCTCTGTGTCTCTGTGTCTCTGTGTCTCTGTGTCTCTGTGACTGTGTGTCTCTGTGTCTCTGTGTCTCTGTGACTCTGTGGCTCTGTGTGAGTGTGACTGTGTCTCTGTGTCTCTGTGTCTCTGTGTCTCTGTGTCTCTGTGTCTCTGTGTCTCTGTGACTCTGTGACTGTGTGTCTCTGTGACTCTGTGTCTCTGTGTGTCTCTGTGTCTCTGTGTCTCTGTGTCTCTGTGACTCTGTGACTGTGTGTCTCTGTGTCTCTGTGTCTCTGTGTCTCTGTGTCTCTGTGACTCTGTGTCTCTGTGTCTCTGTGACTCTGTGGCTCTGTGTGAGTGTGACTCTGTGTCTCTGTGACTCTGTGTCTCTGTGTCTCTGTGTCTCTGTGACTGTGTGTCTCTGTGACTGTGTGTCTCTGTGTCTCTGTGTCTCTGTGTCTCTGTGTCTCTGTGACTGTGTGTCTCTGTGTCTCTGTGTTTCTGTGTCTCTGTGACTCTGTGTCTCTGTGTCTCTGTGACTGTGTGTCTCTGTGTCTCTGTGTGTCTGTGTGTCTGTGTCTCTGTGTCTCTGTGTCTCTGTGTGTCTGTGTCTCTGTGACTCTGTGTCCCTGTGTCTCTGTGTCCCTGTGTCTCTGTGTCTCTGTGACTGTGTGTCTCTGTGTCTCTGTGTCTCTGTGACTGTGTGTCTCTGTGTCTCTGTGTCTCTGTGACTCTGTGACTCTGTGTCTCTGTGTCTCTGTGTCTCTGTGTCTCTGTGACTGTGTGTCTCTGTGTCTCTGTGTCTCTGTGTCTCTGTGGCTCTGTGTGAGTGTGACTCTGTGTCTCTGTGACTCTGTGTCTCTGTGTCTCTGTGTCTCTGTGTCTCTGTGTCTCTGTGACTGTGTGTCTCTGTGTCTCTGTGTCTCTGTGTCTCTGTGACTGTGTGTCTCTGTGTCTCTGTGTCTCTGTGACTCTGTGGCTCTGTGTGAGTGTGACTCTGTGTCTCTGTGTCTCTGTGTCTCTGTGACTGTGTGTCTCTGTGTCTCTGTGTCTCTGTGACTCTGTGGCTCTGTGTGAGTGTGACTGTGTCTCTGTGACTCTGTGTCTCTGTGTCTCTGTGACTCTGTGTCTCTGTGACTCTGTGTCTCTGTGTCTCTGTGTCTCTGTGACTCTGTGTCTCTGTGTCTCTGTGTCTCTGTGACTCTGTGGCTCTGTGTGAGTGTGACTCTGTGTCTCTGTGTCTCTGTGTCTCTGTGTCTCTGTGACTCTGTGTCTCTGTGTCTCTGTGTCTCTGTGTCTCTGTGACTGTGTGTCTCTGTGTCTGTGTGTCTCTGTGTCTCTGTGTCTCTGTGTCTCTGTGTGTCTGTGTCTCTGTGACTGTGTGTCTCTGTGACTGTGTCTCTGTGTCTCTGTGTCTCTGTGTCTCTGTGTCTCTGTGACTGTGTCTCTGTGTCTCTGTGTCTCTGTGACTCTGTGTCTCTGTGTCTCTGTGTCTCTGTGTCTCTGTGACTCTGTGTGTCTGTGTCTCTGTGTCTCTGTGACTGTGTGTGTCTGTGTCTCTGTGACTGTGTGTCTCTGTGTCTCTGTGTCTCTGTGACTCTGTGTCTCTGTGTCTCTGTGTCTCTGTGTCTCTGTGACTGTGTGTCTCTGTGTCTCTGTGTCTCTGTGTCTCTGTGGCTCTGTGTGAGTGTGACTCTGTGTCTCTGTGACTCTGTGACTCTGTGTCTCTGTGTCTCTGTGTCTCTGTGTCTCTGTGTCTCTGTGACTGTGTGTCTCTGTGTCTCTGTGTCTCTGTGTCTGTGTGTCTGTGTGTCTCTGTGTCTCTGTGACTCTGTGTCTCTGTGTCTCTGTGACTGTGTGTCTCTGTGTCTCTGTGACTGTGTGTCTCTGTGTCTCTGTGTCTCTGTGACTGTGTGTCTCTGTGTCTCTGTGACTGTGTGTCTCTGTGTCTCTGTGACTCTGTGTCTCTGTGACTGCGTGACTGTGACTCTGTGTCTCTGTGTCTCTGTGTCTCTGTGTCTCTGTGTCTCTGTGACTCTGTGTCTCTGTGTCTCTGTGTCTCTGTGACTGTGGCTCTGTGTGAGTGTGACTCTGTGTCTCTGTGTCTCTGTGTCTCTGTGTCTCTGTGTCTCTGTGACTGTGTGTCTCTGTGTCTCTGTGTCTCTGTGACTCTGTGGCTCTGTGTGAGTGTGACTGTGTCTCTGTGACTCTGTGTCTCTGTGACTCTGTGTCTCTGTGTCTCTGTGTCTCTGTGTCTCTGTGTCTCTGTGTCTCTGTGACTCTGTGTCTCTGTGACTGTGTGTCTCTGTGTCTCTGTGTCTCTGTGACTCTGTGGCTCTGTGTGAGTGTGACTCTGTGTCTCTGTGTCTCTGTGACTGTGACTGTGTGTCTCTGTGACTCTGTGTCTCTGTGTCTCTGTGTCTCTGTGACTCTGTGTCTCTGTGTCTCTGTGTCTCTGTGTCTCTGTGACTGTGTGTCTCTGTGTCTGTGTGTCTCTGTGTCTCTGTGTCTCTGTGTCTCTGTGTGTCTGTGTCTCTGTGACTGTGTGTCTCTGTGACTGTGTCTCTGTGTCTCTGTGTCTCTGTGTCTCTGTGACTGTGTCTCTGTGTCTCTGTGTCTCTGTGTCTCTGTGTGTCTGTGTCTCTGTGTGTCCTCGACTCTGTGTCTCTGTGTCTCTGTGTGACTGTGTCTCTGTGTCTCTGTGTCTCTGTGACTCTGTGTCTCTGTGTGTCTGTGTCTCTGTGTCTCTGTGACTCTGTGTGTCTGTGTCTCTGTGTCTCTGTGACTGTGTGTGTCTGTGTCTCTGTGACTGTGTGTCTCTGTGTCTCTGTGACTCTGTGACTGTGTGTCTCTGTGTCTCTGTGACTCTGTGTCTCTGTGTCTCTGTGTCTCTGTGACTCTGTGACTCTGTGACTGTGTCTCTGTGACTGTGTGTCTCTGTGTCTCTGTGTCTCTGTGTCTCTGTGTCTCTGTGTCTCTGTGTCTCTGTGACTCTGTGTCTCTGTGACTGTGTGTCTCTGTGTCTCTGTGTCTCTGTGTCTCTGTGTCTCTGTGTCTCTGTGACTCTGTGACTGTGTGTCTCTGTGTCTCTGTGTCTCTGTGACTCTGTGTCTCTGTGTCTCTGTGTCTCTGTGACTCTGTGTCTCTGTGACTGTGTGTCTCTGTGTCTCTGTGTCTCTGTGTCTCTGTGACTGTGTGTCTCTGTGTCTCTGTGTCTCTGTGACTCTGTGACTGTGTGTCTCTGTGACTCTGTGTCTCTGTGTCTCTGTGTCTCTGTGTCTCTGTGTCTCTGTGACTGTGTGTCTCTGTGTCTCTGTGTCTCTGTGACTGTGTCTCTGTGTCTCTGTGTCTCTGTGACTGTGTGTCTCTGTGACTGTGTGTCTCTGTGTCTCTGTGACTGTGTGTCTCTGTGTCTCTGTGTCTCTGTGACTCTGTGTCTCTGTGACTCTGTGTCTCTGTGTCTCTGTGTCTCTGTGACTCTGTGACTGTGTGTCTCTGTGTCTCTGTGTCTCTGTGACTCTGTGACTGTGTGTCTCTGTGACTCTGTGTCTCTGTGTCTCTGTGACTCTGTGTCTCTGTGACTGTGTGTCTCTGTGTCTCTGTGTCTCTGTGTCTCTGTGACTCTGTGACTCTGTGACTGTGTGTCTCTGTGTCTCTGTGTCTCTGTGACTCTGTGACTGTGTGTCTCTGTGACTCTGTGTCTCTGTGTCTCTGTGTCTCTGTGTCTCTGTGACTGTGTGTCTCTGTGACTCTGTGTCTCTGTGTCTCTGTGACTCTGTGTCTCTGTGACTGTGTGTCTCTGTGTCTCTGTGTCTCTGTGACTCTGTGACTCTGTGTCTCTGTGTCTCTGTGACTGTGTGTCTCTGTGTCTCTGTGTCTCTGTGACTCTGTGTCTCTGTGACTCTGTGTCTCTGTGACTGTGTGTCTCTGTGTCTCTGTGTCTCTGTGTCTCTGTGACTCTGTGTCTCTGTGACTGTGTGTCTCTGTGTCTCTGTGTCTCTGTGTCTCTGTGACTGTGTGTCTCTGTGACTCTGTGTCTCTGTGTCTCTGTGACTCTGTGACTCTGTGTCTCTGTGACTGTGTGTCTCTGTGTCTCTGTGACTGTGTGTCTCTGTGACTGTGTGTCTCTGTGTCTCTGTGACTGTGTGTCCATGACTAATACTGTATGGCTGCTCAGAATCTATACAAACATATGTTTAGCTTAAGTGTGGAAGAAAATATTCATATCCTTCCTTACTTAATTTTGATTGGAATTGAACAAGGTTCTGAGTGTTTGGATGTTCCAATTGGCGCCTCTTGTTGACCAAGTGTAGAAGAGGTTTGTGGGAGTTGGCAACGTAAGATGAGACGTATTACCTCTTGTCTGCGAATGTGTTGAAGGGTGGATGGTAAATGTAAACATGAAATAGTAAAAGGAGATAACGAAGCATGTTTTCCTCTGTGGGAAGTTACAGAGCATCACCCGCGCCCCTACCGCTAGTAGCGTGGATACGCTGCAGTAAACGGGGGCTTATGGTTGGCTCGGAGAGTGGGTGGAGGCGCAGTCCGCCTGTGTGAGACAGAATAATGCCAAGACGCCCGTGTATTGTGTTTGACTTATTAACCATCTGTTGTTGACGAAGATTGACATCAGCAAGTAAAGGATGTTATGACTAATGAACTAATTGGTGTCCATGTACTAGATAGTAGATTTCCGTATAGCTGTATGTAACAAAGAACAAAACTTGTTTACTGCACAGTATAACTGTCCGCTAATTCTGCTGTGAAGTCAGAATAAGGGGTCGGCCATTTAGAACGGAGACGAGGAAACACTTTTTCACACAGAGAGTGGTGAGTCTGTGGAATTCTCTGCCTCAGAGGGCGGTGGAGGCCGGTTCTCTGGATACTTTCAAGAGAGAGCTAGATAGGGCTCTTGAAGATAGTGGAGTCAGGGGATATGGGGAGAAGGCAGGAACGGGGTACTGATTGTGGATGGTCAGCCATGATCACAGTGAATGGCGGTGCTGGCTCGAAGGGCCGAATGGCCTCCTCCTGCACCTATTGTCTATTGTCTATTGTCAGAGAACTGGTGAGCAGTTTCCTGCCGCCATCTCTCTGTGATATCGTGCAATAAGTCTCTTGAGGCAAACCTGCAAAGTCTCCGCATTTCATTTCCCTGTAAATTAATTTCTTCCACATTAAGGAACTGATGGCAGTTAGTCATCGATCCTCCCCGAGCTATTTCACTGCAGAGCTTCTCATGCTCAGCTCTGCCATTCCAATCCCACTAACGCACTCAGGTGATCCATTAGCATTGGGCATTTTTGGATTAAAGCTGCAATTTGAGTTTTTCAATGTATGTGAAATGTGCACTTTAATGGAACAAGACTCAGCATGTCCACAAACGAGGAGAGAACTCAGGCGGGCAGGCAGGCGGGCGGGAGGGAGTGGGAACAGTGACGGGAGGTGAGGTGGCAGGAGCACTAGGAGGAAGTCTCGTGTTACTCGCGGGGAAGAGGAACCTGATCAGTGGGGGGGGGGGGGGGGGGGGGGGGGAGAAGGAGCCAGAGATACTCGGCTGTGAAGCTCGCGGACATTAACATTACCATATAACCATATAACCATATAACAATTACAGCACGGAAACAGGCCATCTCGGCCCTTCAAGTCCGTGCCGAACAACTTTTTTCCCTTAGTCCCACCTGCCTGCACTCATACCATAACCCTCCATACCCTTCTCATCCATATGCCTATCCAATTTATTTTTAAATGATACCAACGAACCTGCCGCCACCACTTCCACTGGAAGCTCATTCCACACCGCTACCACTCTCTGAGTAAAGAAGTTCCCCCTCATGTTACCCCTAAACCTCTGTCCCTTAATTCTAAAGTCATGTCCTCTTGTTTGAATCTTCCCTATTCTCAAAGGGAAAAGCTTGTCCACATTAACTCTGTCTATCCCTCTCATCATTTTAAAGACCTCTATCAAGTCCCCCCTTAACCTTCTGCGCTCCAGAGAATAAAGACCTAACTTATTTAACCTATCTCTGTAACTTAGCTGTTGAAACCCAGGCAACATTCTAGTAAATCTCCTCTGTACCCTCTCTATTTTGTTGACATCCTTCCTATAATTGGGCGACCAAAATTGTACACCATACTCCAGATTTGGTCTCACCAACACCTTGTACAATTTTAACATTACATCCCAGCTTCTATACTCAGTGCTCTGATTTATAAAGGCTAGCATACCAAAAGCTTTCTTTACCACCCTATCTATATGAGATTCTACCTTCAAGGAACTATGCACGGTTATTCCCAGATCCCTCTGTTCAACTGTATTCTTCAATTCCCTACCGTTTACCATGTACGTCCTATTTTGATTTGTCCTGCCAAGGTGTAGCACCTCACATTTATCAGCATTAAACTCCATCTGCCATCTTTCAGCCCATTTTTCCAACTGGCCTAAATCACTCTGTAGACTTTGGAAATCCTCTTCATTATCCACAACACCCCCTATCTTGGTATCATCTGCATACTTACTAATCCAATTTACCACCCCTTCATCCAGATCATTGATGTACATGACAAACAACAAAGGACCCAACACAGATCCCTGAGGCACCCCACTAGTCACCTGCCTCCAACCCGACAAACAGCCATCCACCATTACTCTCTGGCTTCTCCCATTCAGCCACTGTTGAATCCATCTTGCTATTCCTGCATTTATACCCAACAGTTGAACCTTCTTAACCAACCTTCCATGAGGAACCTTGTCAAAGGCCTTACTGAAGTCCATATAGACAACATCCACTGCTTTACCCTCGTCAATTTCCCTAGTAACCTCTTCAAAAAATTCAAGAAGATTAGTCAAACATGACCTTCCAGGCATAAATCCATGTTGACTGTTCCTAATTACCGCTTGGTTATCCTTGGTTCTCAAAACTACTGTTTACGTTTTGTTTCCCAATGAGCCAATGAAATTCACCGGTCAGCACCGGCTACAACCTACGAGAACCTTCGCCCTCCTGGCGACCCACACACGGCACGGGAATTCCCGCTACTCTCCATGGCGGCTTCATTCTAGTCGCCACTAATTGTTCAACATGTTGTAAAATACGCGGTGACCATAATGAGGCGGTGACTCGTTCCCAGAATGCGGGAATTCCTCGCGACCGTGAAGGCAACTCCCCGGCAAACACCCGCGTACATGTGGCCTCCATAGTGTCCTGCAGTCGTCTATCCCACCCCCACCTCTCTTCCCGGTCTGAAGAAGGGTCTCGACCCAAAACGTCATCTGTCCATTCGCTCCACATGTTGTCGGGCCTGTCAGTACCTCCAGCACTTTGTGTTTTTCTCAAGGTCCCCGTGTGTCTATGACTCCGCTGTATACACTGTGTGCTTCCAGCCGTCATTAGAGCCACACAGTGCTCTCCCCCCCCCCCCCCCCGCCCCCCCGCTGACTACAACAGGAGCACAGCCTGTTGCTGAGCAGCCATGAATAACGAGTAGCCGCACAACACATGAATGCCAACGGCACCGCTCCCAGTTAAACCATCCCCACGCATCCTCCCACACAACCCTCCCCACAACAACACACCTGGCAACCATGGACAGAGTGCTGGAGTAACTCACACACTCAGGCCACATCTCTGTCTGAGGAAGGGTCCCAACCCCAAGCGTCACCTATCCATGTTCTCCACAGATGCTGCCTGACCCGCTGAGTTGCTCCAGCACTCTGTGAAACGTCACCTATCCACGTTCTCCACAGATGCTGCCTGACCCGCTGAGTTACTCCAGCATTCTGTGAAACGTTACCTATCCACGTTCTCCACAGATGCTGCCTGACCCGCTGAGTTACTCCAGCACTCTGTGTGTGTTTTTAGTATAAATCAGCATTTGCATTGTTTGTTTCCACACACACACACAAACCAACCTCCCTTCCATCGACTCCATCTACACCTCACGCTGCCTCGGCAAGGCCAGCAGCATCATCACGGACCAGTCGCACCCCAGCCACTCCCTCTTCTCCCCTCTCCCATCGGGCAAGAGGTGCAGAAGTGTGAAAACGAACGCACACCTCCAGATTCAAGGACAGTTTCTTCCCGGCTGTTATCAGGCAACTGAACTGTCCCACCACAACCAGAGAGCAGTCCTGAACTACTATCTACCTCATTGGTGCCACTGACCCATCTTTAAGCTGACATATGCAGGGACAATTTGAGATAATGGAAGTAACCAACTGACAACGCAGGTTACCCTGAAGTGTTGACTGCAATGATGTGTGTGTGTGTGTGTGTGTGTTGTGTGTGTGTGTGTGTGTATAGGGCAATACTGCAGCCTACAACAGGACGAGCCCAATGCAACAGGACTACATATATATCTATATCTATATTAGATTGAGCAGCAAAGTGGGGTGAGGCATTGACAATGCTGCGGAGATGTAACGCTGAGGGCACTCCATTCAGCGCGCTGTCTTCACGTACGAGAGTGCGGTTACAAAGACAATAAGACGGTGCGCTGCATGAGTGATCTGGTTATCATTTTCTGCACGGTTTGGGTGCGGCCCAGCCCCCATAGTGAGCTCCTCACTGCGGCCTGAGTGGAGTCCTGGTCCACTGGGCTAGTCCTGTTGTCGGCTGCAGTGTTGGTGCGTTGCAGGCTGCAGTGTTGGTGCGTTGCAGGCTGCAGTGTTGGTGCGTTGCAGGCTGCAGTGTTGGTGCGTTGCAGGCTGCAGTGTTGGTGCGTTGCAGGCTGCAGTGTTGGTGCGTTGCAGGCTGTGCAGTGTTGGGTGCGTTGCAGGCTGCAGTGTTGGTGCGTTGCAGGCTGCAGTGTTGGTGCATTGCAGGCTGCAGTGTTGGTGCGTTGCAGGCTGCAGTGTTGGTGCGTTGCAGGCTGCAGTGTTGGTGCGTTGCAGGCTGCAGTGTTGGTGCGTTGCAGGCTGCAGTGTTGGTGCGTTGCAGGCTGCAGTGTTGGTGTGCAGGCTGCAGTGTTGGTGCGTTGCAGGCTGCAGTGTTGGTGCGTTGCAGGCTGCAGTGTTGGTGCGTTGCAGGCTGCAGTGTTGGTGCGTTGCAGGCTGCAGTGTTGGTGTGTTGCAGGCTGCAGTGTTGGTGTGTTGCAGTCTGCAGTGTTGGTGTGTTGCAGGCTGCAGTGCGCTGATTCTGAGTTCAGTTTAGTTTATTGTCACATGTACCAATGATAAGCTTTTGTTGCGTGCTCGCCAGTCAGTATTGTCATGTTGCATGCTGCAGTATTGCTCTGTTGCAGGCTGCAGTATTGTACCGTTGCAGGCTGCAGTATTGCTCTGTTGCATGCTGCAGTATTGCTCTGTTGCATGCTGCAGTATTGCTCTGTTGCATGGTGCAGTATTGTACCGTTGCAGGCTGCAGTTTACCCCATGCGTTCGCTACAAGTCCCTGTGATGTACAGCACAGAGTGCACGGGTCTCCCACGCACCACACGGTTTAACAAGCAGCGGGCGTGGACATCGCTAGCGCTGCATTGAAAAACGAGGCAGATTTTTTTTTAGAGATTAATTTAATTATTACAATAATATTAATGAATACAAACCCCCTCGACACTTTATCAATCACCCTTGTGATTTTATACACCTCATTCATAAGGACACAGACCTAGAAGCAGAATGAGGCCATTCAGCCCATCAAGTCTAATCCACCATTCAATCATGTCTGATCTATCTCTCCCTCCTAACCCCATACTCCTGCCATCCCCCCATAACCCCGACACCTCTCAGCCTCCCACACTCTCATGAACAAAGTCCCAGCCATCTCCTCGGTACAGGAGCTTGTGGGATCCAAGTTATAGATGTTTACAGAGAGTTGCCACAGTAGACACAACAACACGACAAGCCCGGCTGTGATCATCACAGACACAAGGACGTGTCTACCAAAACCTCTTCATTCACCAACTAACTGGCAAAATATGATTGTAAAGTCGTACATCAAGCAGAGCACCTCAGAGCACTGAGTCTGGAAGTGATTCTAGAAGCTACAGATATTGCCACCAATGAAGCAAAGACCACACTTTAAGGATTAGAAGATTAAAATTGAACGTGAAAATTATTGAAGATTATTACTGATGAAACGGTGTCATCATGATGAGGGATTAGACTGAGGCAGCAACAGGTAAAGGTTGGGTGGGGTGCAGATCACGGACTGCTCAACACACACACGTCTCCTCACTCTGGGCCAGTCTACACGCAGCAGGACTACTGGGATAGAACATGGAACATGGGACATAGAACATGGGACATAGAACATGGAACATGGGACATAGAACATGGGACATAGAACATGGAACATGGGACATAGAACATGGAACATGGGACATAGAACATGGAACATGGGACATGTAACATAGAACATGGAACATGGGACATAGAACATGGAACATGGGACATAGAACATGGGACATAGAACATGGGACATAGAACATGGAACATGGGACATAGAACATGGAACATGGGACATAGAACATGGAACATGGGACATAGAACATGGGACATAGAACATGGAACATGGGACATGGGACATAGAACATGGAACATGGGACATAGAACATGGGACATAGAACATGGGACATAGAACATGGAACATGGGACATGGGACATAGAATATGGAACATGGGACATAGAACATGGGACATAGAACATGGGACATGGGACATAGAACATGGGACATAGAACATGGGACATGGGACATAGAACATGGAACATGGGACATGGGACATAGAACATGGGACATAGAACATGGAACATGGGACATAGAACATGGAACATGGGACATGGGACATAGAACATGGAACATGGGACATGGAACATGGGACATAGAACATGGAACATGGGACATAGAACATGGAACATGGGACATGGGACATAGAACATGGAACATGGGACATAGAACATGGAACATGGGACATGGAACATGGGACATAGAACATGGAACATGGGACATAGAACATGGAACATGGGACATGGGACATAGAACATGGGACATAGAACATGGAACATGGTACATGGAACATGGGACATAGAACATGGAACATGGGACATAGAACATGGAACATGGGACATGGGACATAGAATATGGAACATGGGACATAGAACATGGAACATGGGACATAGAACATGGGACATAGAACATGGGACATAGAACATAGAACATGGGACATAGAACATGGGACATAGAACATAGAACATGGGACATAGAACATGGGACAGAACATAGAACATGGGACATAGAACATGGGACATAGAACATGGGGCATAGAACATGGGACATAGAACATGGGACATAGAACATGGGGCATAGATCATGGAACATGGGACATAGAATATGGAACATGGGACATAGAACATGGGACATAGAACATGGGACATGGGACATAGAACATGGGACATAGAACATGGGACATGGGGCATAGAACATGGGACATAGAACATGGGACATAGAACATGGGGCATAGAACATGTTACATAGAACATGGAACATGGGACATGGAACATGGGACATGGGGCCTAGAACATGGGACATAGAACATGGGACATGGGACATAGAACATAGGATGGGACATGGGACATAGAACATAGGATGGGACATGGGACATAGAACATAGGATGGGACATGGGACATAGAACATAGGATGGGACATGGGACATAGAACATAGGACAGTACAGTGCAGGAACAGGCCCTTCGGCCCACAACATCAGTGCGGTAGGATGCCAAGACCATCTCTGATCCAACTCTATGTGATCCATTCCATCTGCTCTAAAATCCAATCCAAAAACCTCTTAAATGCCATTAAAATGAATGCAAATATAAATGATTTTGGTATTTTGAAACAGAGACTGGCAATAAAAATGAAAACACTGCTAATTCGGGGTTCTTTATGGAAGCACTGTCAAGTTTACGTAGGAGAGAGCATCGGTCAGTGCCAGACCCAGGACACGGGCGTTTCGTTGTCCGGGGTCTGATGTGGACCAATGTCGTTCTAGTTGCAGCAGTGTACAGACATGTGAGCATCGTACTCTGTAAACCATGCATGACATGCGCCCGTGTTTAGTGCTGCACCGGTGTGTTGGCCAAAGGCATTTCATTCCACACGATCCTGACGTGAGGAATGTGAACGGAATGAGGCAGGCTTTATTTGTTGCGGAGAGATTGGTGATTTTACATTGAGGTGAAGCAAGTGCATGGAGAGCGGGGGGGTGTGTGTGAAGGGGGTGTGTGTGAAGGGGGGGGTTGTGTGTGAAGGGGGGGGGTTGTGTGTGAAGGGAGGGGGGGTGTGTGAAGGGGGGTGTGTGAAGGGGGGGGTTGTGTGTGAAGGGAGGGGGGGTGTGTGAAGGGGGGTGTGTGAAGGGGGGGGGGTTGTGTGTGAAGGGGGGTGTGTGAAGGGGGGTGTGTGAAGGGAGGGGGTGTGTGTGAAGGGAGGGGGGGTGTGTGAAGGGAGGGGGGTGTGTGAAGGGGGATGGTTTGTGAAGGGGGGGATGTGAAGGGGGGGTGTGTGTGAAGGGAGGGGGGTGTGTGAAGGGAGGGGGGGTGTGAAGGGGGGGGTGTGTGAAGGGGGGGGGGTGTAGGGGGGCTGTGTGAAGGGAGGGGGGGTGTGAAGGGGGGGGTGTGTGTAGGGGGTGTGTGAAGGGAGGGGGGTGTGTGAAGGGGGGGGTGTGAAGGGGGGGTGTGAAGGGGGTGTGAAGGGGGTGTGTGAGGGGGCGGTGTGAGAGGGTGTGAAGGGGGGGGTGTGAAGGGGGGGTGTGAAGGGAGGGGGGTGTGAAGGGAGGGGGGTGTGTGAAGGGGGGGGGTGTGAAGGAGGGGGGTGTGTGAAGGGGGGGTGTGTGAAGGGGGGTGTGTGAAGGGGGGGGTGTGAAGGGGGAGTGTGAGGGGGGGTGTGAGGGGGGGTGTGTGAAGGGGGTGTGAAGGGGGGGGTGTGAAGGGGAGGGGGGTGTGTGAAGGGGGGGGTGTGTGAAGGGAGGGTGTGAAGGGGGGGTGTGTGAAGGGGGGGTGTGTGAAGGGGGGGTGTGTGAAGGGGGGGTGTGTGAAGGGGGGTGTGTGAAGGGGGAGTGTGAGGGGGGGGTGTGAGGGGGGGTGTGTGAAGGGGGTGTGTGAGGGGGGGGTGTGAGGGGGGGTGTGTGAAGGGGGTGTGAAGGGGGGGTGTGAAGGGGGGTGTGTGAAGGGGGGGTGTGTGAAGGGGGGGTGTGTGAAGGGGGGGTGTGTGAAGGGGGGGTGTGTGAAGGGGGGGTGTGTGAAGGGGGGGTGTGTGAAGGTGGGGGTGTGTCTCGGGGGGCTATGTGAAGGGGGTGGTGTGACGGGGGTGTGACGGGGGGGTGTGACGGGGGGTGTGTGAAGGGGGGGGTGTGTGAAGGGGGGGTGTGTGAAGGGGGGGTGTGTGAAGGGGGGGTGTGTGAAGGGGGGGTGTGTGACGGGGGGCTATGTGACGGGGGGGTGTGACGGGGGGCCATGTGACGGGGGGGGTGTGACGGGAGGCTATGTGACGGGGGGGGTGTGACGGGAGGCTATGTGACGGGGGTGGTGTGACGGGAGGCTATGTGACGGGGGGGGTGTGACGGGAGGCTATGTGACGGGGGGGTGTGACGGGGGGCTATGTGACGGGGGTGTGTGATGGGGGGCTATGTGACGGGGGGGTGTGACGGGGGGCTATGTGACGGGGGTGTGTGACGGGGGGCTATGTGAAGGGGGCGGTGTGACGGGGGGCTATGTGACGGGGGTGTGTGACGGGGTGCTATGTGAAGGGGGCGGTGTGACGGGGGGCTATGTGACGGGGGGGTGTGACGGGGGGCTATGTGACGGGGGTGTGTGACGGGGGGCTATGTGACGGGGGGGTGTGACGGGGGGCTATGTGACGGGGGTGTGTGACGGGGGGCTATGTGACGGGGGGGTGTGACGGGGTGCTATGTGACGGGGGTGTAAAGATTGCCTTTGCGGGGAGTGAGAGTGCACTAATGCCAGTGTTGTGTGCTGGGTGGGGCGAGGTCATGGCGAATGTGCTGTAACTTCACCGTGGGGAGTTGGTACGGGGCTGATGAACGTGAAGCTAGCGACAGACTGACGTCACGGAGAGAGCTGGCTCCTCGCTCACGTGGACACGAGTTGGATTCACGGGGGTTGGTCTTGGAGGGGAGGGGTTGCTCCTCACACTGCGGAGCATCCTGGACAATACAGACCCCCTCCATGACACAGTGGTCAACCTGAGGAGCAGCTTCAGCAACAGACTGGTTCCACCAAGATGCAGCACAGAACGCCACAGGAGATCCTTCTTCCCTGTGGCTATCAAACTGGACAACTCCTCCCCCTTGTGTCGTGGGGTAGACTGAGACTGACTCCCCCCCCCCCCCCCCCTCCAATCTTTGCACATCCCCAATCCTTGCCACTCGTCACTTTAATTTCATGCTTCATGTACCTTGTGTTTGGTGACTGTTGGCAGATTAATTTCCCTCCTGGGATTAATGAGGTTGTATCGTATCGTAAAATCATACAGTGTGGAAACAGGCCCTTCGGCCCAACTTGCCCAATCACCTGTCTCACCTGCTGGAGCCGCAAGGAACTGCAGATGCTGGGACCTTGGGCAAAGCGCAAAGTGCCGGAGGAATTCAGCAGGTGTCTGCCCATTCCCCCTGTCTGGCTCCACTCTGTGATCCGTCCACTGTAGACGGCTTGATTGTAATCACAAACATTCTTTTCTTTAACAGGATAACAGGATACAGAGGCTTTTCACTGTACCTCGGTGAGCAAACCAAACCAGTACATTAATACACTTGAATTAATGATCATTTTATTTGAAATCAATTTCTTGTCATATGTACCAAAGCTTAATAAAATTGCTATGGAAACATAGAAACATAGAAAATAGGTGCAGGAGTAGGCCATTCGGCCCTTCGAGCCTGTACCGCCATTCAATGTGATCATGGCTGATCAGCCCACTCAGTATCCTGTACCTGCCTTCTCCCTATATCCCTTCATTCCCTTAGCCCTAAGACCTAAATCTAGCTCTCTGTTGAAAACATCCAGTGAATTGGCTTTTGGGAATATTTTTCCTGCATCCAGCATGTCCAATCCCTTAAGAATGTTATATGTTTCTACAAGATCCAGTGAATACGGGCCCAGTCGACCCATTCTTTCAGTCAGTATGGAAGGCCAGCTGTGATTACTGCACTGTCCTAATGTCCTGACAAAAGGAAGCAACTGACAACTTTGTCAATATTGATTAATTGCTTGTTTCAGGGTATTTGAGATCTGCTCTACACAACGGTGAACAAAACAAGTCTTCTCCGAGATCAATTTGAAAATATTTCTACCAGAGAAGTAAGAAATTCCATCACAGAGCTGAAAGGAAAACATCCAAATCTGAGGAAGGACATTCTTGCCATAGAGGGAGTGCAGAGAAGATACTCTCTAGAATTTAGGAGATTGAGAGGGGATCTTATAGAAACTTACAAAATTCTTAAGGAGTTGGACAGGCTAGATGGAGGAAGATTGTTCCCGATGTTGGGGAGGTCCAGGACAAGAGGTCACAGCTTAAGGATAAGGGGGAAATCCTTTAGGACCGAGATGAGAAGGACTTTTTTCACACAGAGAGTGGTGGGTCTCTGGAACTCTCTGCCACAGAGGGTAGTTGAGGCCAGTTCATTGGCTATATTTAAACATAGAAAATAGGTGCAGGAGTAGGCCATTCGGCCCTTCGAGCCTGCACCGCCATTCAATGTGATCATGGCTGATCATCCAACTCAGTATCCCGTACCTGCCTTCTCTCCATACCCCCTGATCCCTTTAGCCACAAGTGCCACATCTAACGCCCTCTTAAATATAGCCAATGAACTGGCCTCAACTACCTTCTGTGGCAGAGAATTCCAGAGACTCACCACTCTCTGTGTAAAGAATGTTTTCCTCATTTCGGTCCTAAAGGAATTCCCCCTTATCCTTAGACTGTGACCCCTTGTTCTGGAGTCCCTTGTTTAAGAGGGAGTTAGATGTGGCCCTTGTGGCTAAAGGGATCAGGGGGTATGGAGAGAAGGCAGGTACGGGATACTGAGTTGGATGATCAGCCATGATCATATTGAATGGCGGTGCAGGCTCGAAGGGCCGAATGGCCTACTCCTGCACCTAATTTCTATGTTTCTATGTTTCTATCAGTCCAAAGAAGGGTTCTGGCCCGAAACGTTGCCTATTTCCTTCGCTCCATAGATGCTGCTGCACCCGCTGAGTTTCTCCAGCACGTTTGTCTACCTTTGAGAGAAAAACACATTTTCCTCATTTACAAGAAAACACCTTTCTGTCAGTTGCTTCCTTTTGTCAAAGTAGGGCAGTATCGGCCTCCACTGCCTTCTGTGGCAGGGAATTCCACAGATTCACAACTTTCTGGGTGAAAACCCTGTTCCTCATCTCAGTCCTAAGTGGCCTCCCCCTTATTCTTAAACTGTGTGACCCCTGTTCTGGACTCCCCCAACACCGGGAACACAGTGGGTCAGAGTGAAAGGCTGCTGAACATTCAAGGCAGGATATTTGTACAGAGGATGCAATAAGATGTAATGTTAGATTCCTGGCTGCCTGGGTGTAACTGACAATGGATTCTGACGTGTATTTGGCAGTTCAGTGCCGTACACATTGATCACAGTGTGTGAATGTGAATGACTGGTGCCAGGAAGCTGATTGTGCCAATGAATTCAGCGCGACATCCAGAGCAAATATCAACAACTATCAAAACAGGAAGCGATGTCTGCTACCATCACATTATTCATTTATCACAAGGTCAATGTTGTGGAATGTAAAACTGCACGGTGAATTTAAATTAAACGTGGCTGAAGAGATATTTGTTACGGATTTGCCCTACCTCTGGCTCTGCCTGGTCACCAGTCAGAATTATATCATTCTAAACCGTCCCCAGATGCTAACATTACACTGGGTCCCCACCTGAAACATCACCTATCCATGTTCTCCACAGATGCTGCCTGACCCGCTGAGTTACTCCAGCACTCTGTGAAACGTCACCTATCCACGTTCTCCACAGATGCTGCCTGACCCGCTGAGTTACTCCAGCACTCTGTGAAACGTCACCTATCCACGTTCTCCACAGATGCTGCCTGACCCGCTGAGTTACTCCAGCACTCTGTGAAACATCACCTATCCATGTTCTCCACAGATGCTGCCTGACCCGCTGAGTTACTCCAGCGCTCTGTGAAACGTTACCTATCCATGTTCTCCACAGATGCTGCCTGACCCGCTGAGTTACTCCAGCACTCTGTGAAACGTCACCTATCCATGTTCTCCACAGATGCTGCCTGACCCGCTGAGTTACTCCAGCACTCTGTGAAACGTTACCTATCCATGTTCTCCACAGATGCTGCCTGACCCGCTGAGTTACTCCAGCACTCTGTGAAACGTTACCTATCCATGTTCTCCACAGATGCTGCCTGACCCGCTGAATTATTCCAGCACTCTGTGAAACGTTACCTATCCATGTTCTCCACAGATGCTGCCTGACCCGCTGAGTTACTCCAGCACTCTGTGAAACGTCACCTATCCATGTTCTCCACAGATGCTGCCTGACCCGCTGAGTTACTCCAGCACTCTGTGAAACGTCACCTATCCATGTTCTCCACAGATGCTGCCTGACCCGCTGAGTTACTCCAGCACTCTGTGAAACGTCACCTATCCATGTTCTCCACAGATGCTGCCTGACCCGCTGAGTTACTCCAGCACTCTGTGAAACGTCACCTATCCATGTTCTCCACAGATGCTGCCTGACCCGCTGAGTTACTCCAGCACTCTGTGAAACGTTACCTATCCATGTTCTCCACAGATGCTGCCTGACCCGCTGAGTTACTCCAGCACTCTGTGAAACGTCACCTATCCATGTTCTCCACAGATGCTGCCTGACCCAAGAGGACTGTAGAACGCTTCCGTTTTTTGGGGGTTTTGGGGTTTTTTTAAACAAAAATAGATGTTATCGACTATTGCAATATAAACAATACAAACCAATACCAAACTAACTCTTCACCATAAAACAAAATTATCTAAACGAAGATTCTTAAACGATACGTTGTTGAACAATTATCTCTGCATGTTGGGGGCGTCCGGAACCAGGGGTCACAGTTTAAGAATAAGGGGTCGACCATTTAGGACTAAGATGAGGAAACACTTTTTCACACAGAGAGTGGTGAATCTGTGGAATTCTCTGCCTCAGAAGGCAGTGGAGGCCGATTCTCTGGATGTTTTCAAGAGAGAGTTAGATTTAGCTAACGGAATCCAGGGATATGGGGAGAAGGCAGGAACGAGGCACTGATTTTTGATGATAAGCCATGATCACATTGAATGTACTCGAAGGGTTGAATGGCCTCCTCCTGCACCTATTGTCTATGTTTCTACGTTTGTTAAGGATACATTCCACCCCCGCACTGCGGTCCCGGACATGACGCAGGGTGCCCGTGGACAGCGCGTAGTCCCTCACGTGTACCATAACGTATCTGGATAAAGAGGGTCTAATTAGGAACAGTCAACATGGATTTATGCCTGGAAGGTCATGTTTGACTAATCTTCTTGAATTTTTTGAAGAGGTTACTAGGGAAATTGACGAGGGTAAAGCAGTGGATGTTGTCTATATGGACTTCAGTAAGGCCTTTGACAAGGTTCCTCATGGAAGGTTGGTTAAGAAGGTTCAACTGTTGGGTATAAATGCAGGAATAGCAAGATGGATTCAACAGTGGCTGAATTGGAGAAGCCAGAGAGTAATGGTGGATGGCTGTTTGTCGGGTTGGAGGCAGGTGACTAGTGGGGTGCCTCAGGGATCTGTGTTGGGTCCTTTGTTGTTTGTCATGTACATCAATGATCTGGATGAAGGGGTGGTAAATTGGATTAGTAAGTATGCAGATGATACCAAGATAGGGGGTGTTGTGGATAATGAAGAGGATTTCCAAAGTCTACAGAGTGATTTAGGCCAGTTGGAAAAATGGGCTGAAAGATGGCAGATGGAGTTTAATGCTGATAAATGTGAGGTGCTACACCTTGGCAGGACAAATCAAAATAGGACATACATGGTAAACGGTAGGGAATTGAAGAATACAGTTGAACAGAGGGATCTGGGAATAACCGTGCACAGTTCCTTGAAGGTGGAATCTCATATAGATAGGGTGGTAAAGAAAGCTTTTGGTATGCTAGCCTTTATAAATCAGAGCATTGAGTATAGAAGCTGGGATGTAATGTTAAAATTGTACAAGGCGTTGGTGAGACCAAATCTGGAGTATGGTGTGCAGTTTTGGTCGCCCAATTATAGGAAGGATGTCAACAAAATAGAGAGGGTACAGAGGAGATTTACTAGAATGTTGCCTGGGTTTCAACAGCTAAGTTACAGAGACAGGTTAAATAAGTTAGGTCTTTATTCTCTGGAGCGCAGAAGGTTAAGGGGGGACTTGATAGAGGTCTTTAAAATGATGAGAGGGATAGACAGAGTTAATGTGGACAAGCTTTTCCCTTTGAGAATAGGGAAGATTCAAACACGAGGACATGACTTTAGAATTAAGGGGCAGAGGTTTAGGGGTAACATGAGGGGGAACTTCTTTACTCAGAGAGTGGTAGCGGTGTGGAATGAGCTTCCAGTGGAAGTGGTGGTGGCAGGTTCGTTGGTATCATTTAAAAATAAATTGGATAGGCATATGGATGAGAAGGGTATGGAGGGTTATGGTATGAGTGCAGGCAGGTGGGACTAAGGGAAAAAAGTTGTTCGGCACGGACTTGAAGGGCCGAGATGGCCTGTTTCCGTGCTGTAATTGTTATATGGTTATATGGTTATATGGTTACCACCCAGGCGCGGACGTTGGAACGTTTCACAACGGTCTGGCGGTCTCCATGACCAACGGTCTCAAGCAGCTACAGAGTGGCCAATGGGAGCTACTGCCTGCCGTCTGTCAGTCATGTTTTGGTGTGGACCCACCTGTCAGCTCCCAGATACAACAACGACTGGTGTAACTACGGCAATGAAATTCCTCGCATGGTGCTAAACATACGGCTCATAAAGTATGATTCTGATTCCCGGCAGCAGCACTGCACACGATGTCAACACATCAATAATATAATAAACCAGAGAAAATAGTTCAGTATGTGTGTACACACAAATATATACACACACACACATGTACACACACATGCACACACATATACACACACATATACACACACATATACACACACACACATACACACACACATGTACACGCGCATGCACACACATATACACACACGTGTACACACACGCATATACACACACACACACACACACATGTACACACACATATACACACACATGTACAAACACATATACACACATGCATATACACACACACATATATATATATTGGGGATTGGGGTATTGGGGTATTGGGTATTGGGGTATTGGGTATTGGGGTATTGGGGTATTGGGTATTGGGGTATTGGGTATTGGGGTATTGGGTATTGGGGTATTGGGGTATTGGGTATGGGGTATTGGGGTATTGGGTATTGGGGTATTGGGTATGGGGTATTGGGTATTGGGTATTGGATTTTGGGGTATTTGGGTATTGGGTATTGGGGTATTGGGGTATTGGGGTATTGGGGTATTTGGGTATTGGGGTATTGGGTATTGGGGTATTTGGGTATTGGGGTATTGGGTATTGGGGTATTGGGGTATTGGGTATTGGGGTATTGGGGATTGGGGTATTGGGGTATTCGGGATTGGGGTATTTGGGTATTGGGGTATTGGGTATTGGGGTATTGGGGTATTGGGTATTGGGGTATTGGGTATTGGGGTATTGGGGTATCGGGGTATTGGGTATTGGGGTATTTGGGTATTGGGGTATTGGGGTATTGGGGTATTGGGGTATTGGGTATTGGGGTATTGGGGTATTGGGTATTGGGGTATTGGGGATTGGGGTATTGGGGTATTGGGGTATGGGGTATTGGGTATGGGGTATTGGGTTATTGGGGTATGGGGTATTGGGGTATTGGGGTATTGGGTATTGGGGTATTGGGGTATTGGGGTATTGGGTATTGGGGTATTGGGGCATTGGGGTATTGGGGTATTGGGGTATTGGGGTATTGGGTATTGGGGTATTTGGGTATTGGAGTATTGGGTTAGAGGCATTGGGTATTGGGGTATTGGGTATTGGGGTATTGGGGTATTGGGTATTGGGGTATTGGGGTATTGGGTATTGGGGTATTGGGGTACTGGGTATTGGGGTATTGGGGTATTGGGGTATTGGGTATTGGGGTATTGGGGTATTGGGGTATTGGGGTATTGGGTATTGGGGTATTGGGTATTGGGGTATTGGGTATTGGGTATTGGGGTATTGGGTATTGGGGTATTGGGGTATTGGGTATTGGGGTATTGAGGTATTGGGTATTGGGTATTGGGTATTGGGGTATTGGGTATTGGGGTATTGGGTTAGAGGCATTGGGTATTGGGGTATTGGGTATTGGGGTATTGGGGTATTGGGGTATTGGGTATTGGGGTATTGGGGTATTGGGGTATTGGGGTATTGGGTATTGGGTATTGGGTATTGGGTATTGGGGTATTGGGTATTGGGGTATTGGGTTAGAGGCATTGGGTATTGGGGTATTGGGTATTGGGGTATTGGGTATTGGGGTATTGGGGATTGGGGTATTGGGGTATTGGGTATTGGGTATTGGGGTATTGGGTATTGGGTATTGGGGTATTCGGGTATTGGGTTAGAGGCATTGGGTATTGGGGTATTGGGTATTGGGGTATTGGGTATTGGGTATTGGGGTATTGGGGTATTGGGGTATTGGGTATTGGGTATTGGGGTATTGGGGTATTGGGTAGTGGGTATTGGGGTATTGGGTATTGGGGTATTGGGTATTGGGTATTGGGGTATTGGGGTATTGGGGTATTGGGTATTGGGTATTGGGGTATTGGGGTATTGGGGTAGAGGCATTGGGTATTGGGGTATTGGGTATTGGGTATTGGGTATTGGGGTATTGGGTATTGGGGTATTGGGTATTGGGTATTGGGTATTGGGTATTGGGTATTGGGGTATTGGGTATTGGGTATTGGGGTATTGGGGTATTGGGTATTGGGTATTGGGTATTGGGTATTGGGGTATTGGGTATTGGGGTATTGGGGTATTGGGTATTGGGTATTGGGTATTGGGGTATTGGGGATTGGGGTATTGGGGTAGAGGCATTGGGTATTGGGGTATTGGGGTATTGGGATATTGGGTATCGGCGTATCGGGGCATTGGGGCATTGGGTAGTAAACTGGCAGGGTGGACAATGGGCAAAGTGTGGCACACAATGAGCACACCTCAGCACAAACCCAGCACGGAGCCAGCATGATGATATTGTGAAACAAGGTGTTGGGTATTGGGTATTGGGGTATTGGGGTATTGGGTATTGGGGTATTGGGGTATTGGGGTATTGGGGTATTGGGTATTGGGGTATTGGGTATTGGGGTATTGGGTATTGGGTATTGGGTATTGGGGTATTGGGGTATTGGGGTATTGGGTATTGGGGTATTGGGGTATTGGGTATTGGGTATTGGGTATTGGGTATTGGGGTATTGGGTATTGGGGTATTGGGTTAGAGGCATTGGGTATTGGGGTATTGGGTATTGGGGTATTGGGGTATTCGGCATTGGGATATTGGGGTATTGGGTATTGGGGTATTGGGGTATTGGGTATTGGGGTATTGGGGTATTGGGTATTGGGGTATTGGGTATTGGGGTATTGGGTATTGGGTATTGGGTATTGGGTATTGGGGTATTGGGGTATTGGGTATTGGGGTATTGGGGTATTGGGTATTGGGTATTGGGGTATTGGGTTAGAGGCATTGGGTATTGGGGTATTGGGTATTGGGGTATTGGGGTATTGGGGTATTGGGGTATTGGGTATTGGGTATTGGGGTATTGGGTATTGGGGTATTGGGTATTGGGGTATTGGGTATTGGGGTATTGGGGTATTGGGTATTGGGGTATTGGGTATTGGGTATTGGGGTATTGGGTATTGGGGTATTGGGTATTGGGGTATTGGGTATTGGGCATTGGGTATTGGGGTTTTGGGGTATTGGGGTATTGGGTATTGGGCATTGGGTATTGAGGTATTGGGGTATTGGGGTATTGGGTATTGGGGTATTGGGGTATTGGGTATTGGGCATTGGGTATTGGGGTATTGGGGTATTGGGTATTGGGTATTGGGTATTGGGGTATTGGGGTATTGGGTTAGAGGCATTGGGTATTGGGGTATTGGGTATTGGGGTATTGGGTAGTGGGTATTGGGGTATTGGGTATTGGGTATTGGGGTATTGGGGTATTGGGGTATTGGGTATTGGGGTATTGGGTATTGGGGTATTGGGGTATTGGGGTATTGGGGTATTGGGGTATTGGGTATTGGGGTATTGGGTATTGGGGTATTGGGGTATTGGGGTATTGGGTATTGGGGTATTGGGTATTGGGGTATTGGGTATTGGGTATTGGGGTATTGGGTATTGGGGTATTGGGGTATTGGGTATTGGGGTATTGGGGTATTGGGTATTGGGTATTGGGGTATTGGGTATTGGGGTATTGGGTTAGAGGCATTGGGTATTGGGGTATTGGGTATTGGGGTATTGGGGTATTGGGGTATTGGGGTATTGGGTATTGGGTATTGGGGTATTGGGGTATTGGGGTATTGGGTATTGGGGTATTGGGGTATTGGGTATTGGGGTATTGGGGTATTGGGGTATTGGGTATTGGGGTATTGGGGTATTGGGGTATTGGGTATTGGGGTATTGGGTATTGGGGTATTGGGTATTGGGGTATTGGGGTATTGGGTATTGGGGTATTGGGGTATTGGGTATTGGGGTATTGGGTATTGGGTATTGGGGTATTGGGTATTGGGCATTGGGTATTGGGGTATTGGGGTATTGGGTATTGGGGTATTGGGTATTGGGGTATTGGGGTATTGGGGTATTGGGTATTGGGGTATTGGGGTATTGGGTATTGGGGTATTGGGTATTGGGCATTGGGTATTGGGGTATTGGGGTATTGGGTATTGGGGTATTGGGGTATTGGGTTAGAGGCATTGGGTATTGGGGTATTGGGTATTGGGGTATTGGGGTATTGGGTAGTGGGTATTGGGGTATTGGGTATTGGGTATTGGGGTATGGGGTATTGGGTACGGGGTATTGGGTATTGGGGTATTGGGGTATTGGGTTAGAGGCATTGGGTATTGGGGTATTGGGTATTGGGGTATTGGGGATTGGGGTATTGGGGTATTGGGTATTGGGTATTGGGGTATTGGGTATTGGGGTATTGGGTATTGGGTATTGGGGTATTGGGGTATTGGGTTAGAGGCATTGGGTATTGGGGTATTGGGTATTGGGGTATTGGGTATTGGGGTATTGGGGTATTGGGGTATTGGGGTATTGGGTATTGGGTATTGGGGTATTGTGTATTGGGTAGTGGGTATTGGGGTATTGGGTATTGGGGTATTGGGTATTGGGTATTGGGGTATTGGGTATTGGGGTATTGGGGTATTGGGTATGGGGTATTGGGTATTGGGGTATTGGGGTATTGGGGTAGAGGCATTGGGTATTGGGGTATTGGGTATTGGGTATTGGGGTATTGGGTATTGGGTATTGGGGTATTGGGGTATTGGGTATTGGGTATTGGGGTATTGGGTATTGGGGTATTGGGGTATTGGGTATTGGGTATTGGGTATTGGGTATTGGGGTATTGGGGTATTGGGTATTGGGTATTGGGTATTGGGGTATTGGGGTATTGAGGATTGGGTATTGGGGTATTGGGTATTGGGGTATTGGGTATTGAGTATTGGGTATTAGGTATTGGGTATTGGGTATTGGGTATTGGGTATTGGGTATTGGGGTATTGGGTATTGGGTATTGGGGTATTGGGGTATTGGGTATTGGGGTATTGGGTATTGGGGTATTGGGTATTGGGTATTGGGGTATTGGGGATTGGGGTATTGGGTATTGGGGTATTGGGTATTGGGTATTGGGTATTGGGGTATTGGGTATTGGGTATTGGGGTATTGGGTATTGGGGTATTGGGGTATTGGGTATTGGGGATTGGGGATTGGGGTATTGGGTATTGGGTATTGGGGTATTGGGGTATTGGGTATTGGGGTATTGGGGTATTGGGTATTGGGTATTGGGGTATTGGGGATTGGGGTATTGGGTATTGGGTATTGGGGTATTGGGTATTGGGGTATTGGGTATTGGGGTATTGGGTATTGGGTATTGGGTATTGGGGTATTGGGTATTGGGTATTGGGGTATCGGGGTATCGGGGCATTGGGGCATTGGGTAGTAAACTGGCAGGGTGGACAATGGGCAAAGTGTGGCACACAATGAGCACACCTCAGCACAAACCCAGCACGGAGCCAGCATGATGATATTGTGAAACAAGGTGTTGGAGAAATCTGACGCAGGTTCAGCCCTCTATCACTAGCACGATAGCAGCACAAGTCCACACACGCCGTTTTAAATATATCCCTTTCCTTGTTCCATTGGACATTTACTGTTACATGTAGCCTTGGAGACTCCACTCAGTCTGAAGAAGGGTCTGATTCCTTCTCTCCAGAGATGCTGCCTGTCCCGCTCCACCACCTTGTGCTTATGGGACATTCCTGCACATTTCTAAAGCAGCAAATTCTCATTTATCTTTAAATTAAAGATGTTTTGATTCATTCAATCTGTCTGATTGACATTGCCCCCAACATTAGATCTCCATCAGGCCCACAGAGTATTGTGACTATGGATGATTATTCTATACGTCTAGTCATTCGATGTTATCGTCAGATGATTCTATGTGTCCAGCTATTCTATATATATGTCGGGTTATTCTATAGGTGTAGTTATTCTATATGTGTCAGAAGATTCTATACGTTCAGTCATTCTATAGGAGTGTCTGCTTGAACTATACATCCAGACTACAGACGGGGGGAGGTGGGCAGGTATTTTCTCATCTGCTGCCACAACATGCTCTATTCCACGTCACCACGGTCTTTCATGCTGGCATTCTGCAAACATTCGTCACACGGACAGGCAACACTTGACAGAACTCTCTGCTGCTCTCGGCTACGTACAACAACCGACAATCTGCACAGAGAGTTATTTTATTTCACAGCTTTGAAGTCGAGATGGTTATTGTGTTGTAGACACAGTGCCGACTCCACTGCCTGAAGGTAAGTGCTTCAAATAACAGCATTTGATGCAACAAAGGGAGTGAATGACAACGGTTTTTCCACTCACTCTACGCTGCAGCTTTGTCAGCAGCCAGGCAGTTTGTGCAAGGGGCAGCTCGTGTCAATTATACTCCAGAGATGCGGCAAGGTGCCTGCTGATCATCACATTTTAATTTATTAATGTACCTACTTTACTGAAACTTCAGCGCGGTTCCTGTAAGAATGATGCAGCTTATCCATTGCACTGTGTTCACTATGCCATCCTACAGGCACGAGCAGCAGGGGCAAGAATCCAAGGACAGGCATGTGGTGAAGGAGAGAGGTGGAGACTGCATCAGCCTGAGCCACAGTGCTGGCATTCCCCATCCTTGCTCATCTGCTGCCCGCACCAGAGCAGCCGCAAAGTCCATGGAACACAATCACATCTTCACCCTCAACAGGACTCTCCTCTCCCTCCATGGGAGCCAGCGTGGATGTGGCTTGGAGTATATCCGCCTGGTCTACTACAGCTTGCTGCTGGCTCTGGGATTACCAGGTGAGTCCACATTCCCATCTGATTGGGGTGAGAATTTCTGCTGAAGAACCTTCCTGTTTAACCTGATAACCCTGTGCTGACACTTGTGTGAGTTATGGACATATTCGTTACAATTATAAATTCATTATTGTACAATAGATAGAAAGGTCTTCAATAGATAGATGTCTGTCTGTCTGTCTGTCTGTCGCAAGGTTTGTCAATCTATTTATTTTCTAAAATACAAATGTGTGGAAATCGTTACATGGAAAATGTCCACAAAATTATTTGCCTCATTTTCAATTAAATCGTGTGAAAAATGACCAGGATCTGGCCAAAAATCCAGCTGAACGCCGGCAGCAGTTTCCCGCAAACCTCTCAAAATCAAAAGTCTCTGCTTGATTTAAATTTCCATTTATTGGTTCCATGTTTTGTTTTCATGATTGTTTTAAAACAATGGAATGAGTGAATGAGTACTTGAGATCGCGAGCTAACTCTCTGGGCAATCGCTGAGCAAGAGGTGTTTCATAATTGATATTAAAATCATTAATATTTGCCACAGTGCTGGGCATTTTTCGGTAGCACAAAGGGCCCGTTTACACGCATGAAAAGCCACAAATATAAAAGTAATTTTATATTTTATGAGAGTCCGAGCATCACTGCAGAAGGGTTCAGTGGTTCTACCTCCGTCAGATGGAAGTGTAAGATGCTGATGGCAGCACATTGTTCATCCCAGCAATCCATCTAATCTTCTCATCAGTCAAACCCAGAGCTGAAATGTCATTCATATTATTTAAACCATCATCATCTTGTTGATAGAATGGTGTTCCCACTACAGAATATGATCTGTGGAAAACAGTACTGGCTTTACTTAAGCTGAGACTCTGCAGCTGAAGTAGGAAGGTCAGTCTACAATTAACGCTGTGATTTGCATTTATCTCGGTGGCAAGTCATTAATTTGACAGTAGGCAACGATACAGCTCTTCAATGAAAGTCCATTCTTGGCAGATCAGACATTGTGCAGTTAAGGGAAGCATCTGTTCACTCTGACAGCAGGCGGTCTAATCTTGTCAGCGGCAGGCAGGAGCTGACAATTCCTTTTTACACAGGTATTCTGGATTCAGAAGGGATTGGCGTAGGACAGAGAACACAGAGTCATTGGGGCCTTCCATGAGGTAGAGGTCAGCCAGTACAAGCAGAAACCCAACTAAGGAGCATGAGGAAGCAAGGCTGCAGGAGCTAGTACAGAACTGATGGGCTGAATGGTGCCCTGCAATGCTGCATTATTCAAGGGCATAAGGTCGTAAGTGATAGGAGTGATATCGAGTCGAGTCTGCCATTCAATCACGGCTGATCTATCTCTCCCTCCTAACTCCCACCTTCTCCCCGTAACCCCTGACACCCGCACTAATCAAGAATCTATCTTTCCTTAAAAATACCCACTGACTTGGCCTCCACCGCCGTCAATGGCACCGAATCCCACAGATTCACCGTTCAGATCCATCATTCAGCGCTGGCCACGGGGGGGCTTGGTTCATTACAAGGAGCAAACCTCGTTAACACACGTCCCACCCTCAGTGAGCAAGTGTAGGTCTCTCCAGAAGGCGAAGGCCCACTGTGGGAGGGGGTGGGGGGAAGGGGGGGGGGGGTGCAGGAGAATTGTATCAAGGGTTATGGGGAGAAGGCAGGTACATGGGATTAGGAGGTAGAGTGGACTCGATGGGCCGAATGGCCCAATACTGCTACAATGATGTGTGAACATGAATGGCTGAAGCACCTTTGGGCTGGGTCATCTCCTCAATAATGTTTGGATCCTAGATGTGCCGGGACTACACTGCTCCAGTACAGAGGATGGTCCATAGAAATCATCGTGTGATTTACCTTAGCGAGGTGGCTTTACTGAGCAGAGTACTGCAGTACACAGTGTTCAGCAGCTGATTAAAAACGGTTTGAGAGCGGCACAAATCCAACCCTGATCCCCCTTGATTCCTGCGGCTTACTGCCAATTACAAACGAGTTAGAAAGAAGCGATGGTTTAACTTTGCTGGCCCGACATGGGCACACATAATCCAGTTGGTATTTGACGGTTCTAATCTACAGATGACACATGTACAATGTGTTTAAGAAAGATCTGCAGATGCTGGAAAAATCGAAGGTAGACAAAATACTGCAGAAACTCAGCAGGTGAGGCAGCATCTATGGAGCGAAGGGATAGGTGATGTTTCCTAATAGGTCACCGATTCCTTCGCTCCATAGATGCTGCCTCACCCGCTGAGTTTCTCCAACATTTGTGTCTATGTACAATGTGTAGTTGTTACAGGTTAATATTCTGGTGCCTCAGACACCCAGGCAACAACTGGAAGGTTGAAATTCAGATTTCCCAGTGGTTTGACTCACGTTCAGTCACTGCCTAATGGACATGTGACTCGCCCCGCGAGACAAGCTATTTCTCAATCCTCTCACCAAGACGTTGTATTGAATCTTCCCGTTGAACGGTTCACATGAAATTAAAGGGTTCAGGCCCAACATTTCAGGTCAGGGAACCTTCCATTGGGGCAAGGACCGCCACAAGAGAGGTCGTGGTGTGGGACCATTGATGGACAAAGGAGAGGCCCTCACTGCCCCCAGTCCTGGGCCGGGCCGGGCCTGGCCTGGACAAAGGTAAAAGGTCACTGGATGGACGGAAGTGAAAGGTCACTGGTTGCACAGAGGTGAAAAGTCACTGGTTGGGCAGAGGTGAAAGGTCACCTGTCGGACAGAGGTGAAAGGTCACCTGTCGGACAGGTGAAAGGTCACTGGTTGGACAGAGGTGAAAGGTCACCTGTTGGACAGAGGTGAAAGGTCACTGGTTGGACAGAGGTGAAAGGTCACCTGTTGGACAGAGGTGACAGGTCACTTGGTTGGACAGAGGTGAAAGGTCACCTGTTGAACAGAGGTGAAAGGTCACCTGGTTGGACAGAGTTGAAAGGTCACCTGTTGGACAGAGTTGAAAGGTCACTGGTTGGACAGAGGTGAAAGGTCACCTGTTGGACGGAGGTGAAAGGTCACCTGTTGGACGGAGGTAAAAGGTCACCAGTTGGACAGAGGTGAAAGGTCACTGATTGGATGGAGGGTGAAAGGTCGGCATAAGATGCTGGAGTAACTCAGCGGGACAGGCAGCATCTCTGGAGAGAAGGAATGGGTGACGCTTCGGGTCGAGACTCCTCTCCAGAGATGCTGCCTCGCTCGCTGAGTTACTCCAGCATTTTGTGTCGACCTTCGATTTAAACCGGCATCTGCAGTTCTTTCTTACACAGGAGGGTGAAAGGTCACTGGTTGGACGGAGGTGAAAGGTCACTGGTTGAATGAGAGTCGGGTGGGATTAAATGATTAAATAAAATAAAACAGGTGATTGAATAAAATGACAAGATAGATTTACATGGAATGGATACTGTTAGTGCTCTGGCACATATGCAGGGTAATAGAACTAGCCCAGTATACAAACCTGGCCAGCATGGGCAAGACGGGCCAAAGGGCCAGTTTCTGACCCAAAGGGAGATGTAAATGGAGTTGTTGAATGTGGGAGGAGTTGAGGCACAATGTATACGTAGCAGAGAGAGGTCTCCCATTTGGCAAAGGCCCCAATGGATGTAAACCTCTCAACCAGCTCCCTTCACTGAGACTATTCCCACCCCACTCACCAAACCAGACCCTTCCCCTTCCATGTGGTGCTGGCTCAAAGGGCCGAATGGCCTACTCCTGTGCCTATTGTCTATTGCTCTCTGTTGGTGGACAGAGTGTAGAGGTAGGGGGTTAGGGACAGGGGAATAGTCAACACTTCATGTTGAAGACCCTTCACCACAATCCCATTGTTCACCCACGAAGAAGGGTCTTGGCCCGAAACGTCGCCTATTTCCTTCGCTCCATAAATGCTGCCTCACCTGCTGGGTTTCTCCAGCATTTTGTCTACGTTCACCCACTAACACCGCTTCTCACTTCCCGGATGCTGCCCGACCTGTTGAGTAGTCCGGCATTTTCAGTTTCTTTTTCAGATTTCCAGCATTCTAACGAGTTCAATATTCATCCCAAATCATCTTCTCGTTCATCTCTGTGTTGCATCGACCAGGTTCCCTGTCAAGGGCTTCTTCTGTGAAGGTGGAAATTGCAATGTGGACTCATTTGAGTTCAGACAATTAAGTGAAGCCATTACCAGCCTATTAGCAGGATGGGTGACTAATGAAAAGTCTGGATGATAATGAGGTTGTTGGCAGGGCAGGCTCTTGCTGTAATGAGGCCGGGAATGAAGGCAACCGAGGGGAGGGAGAAGTGGACCGAGCACACAACGTTATCCCAGGGCTAGGCAGAGGAACACAACAGCTCATCACCACATACAGAGATTTAAATTCATTCAACGCAAGGAAATTGAGGAAATATTCGCTCAGCCCAGGAGTCATGGAGAGCATTAATAAACAGGGTTTTAGAAACTGTTGTCACTGAAAGAGCATCTAAATGAGGCCATTAGGAGTTTGTAACACAGAGAATGATGGGGAGAGGACAGGTAAACGGGAACTCAAGGTAAAGGAACCTTACCTTTCATTGGTATCTGTGCATCTACGTTCAACTGCTCTGGGAGAATATTAAATTATTAACAATGATGAGAGAAAAAAATAAATTGGAATAATTTAGCATTTGATTTTCACACTTCCTCAAGAAAGAGCAGAAAATGTGAAACTTTGACAGAATTCAGGTTATACCATTAATTTATGGCGGAAGCAGTTTTAAAGGAAAGAGGTAAATACTGACTCACAGAGTGCTGGAGTAACTCAGCGGGTCAGGCAGCATCTGTGGAGAACATGGATAGGTGACGTTTCACAGAGTGCTGGAGTAACTCAGCGGGTCAGGCAGCATCTGTGGAGAACATGGATAGGTGACGTTTCACAGAGTGCTGGAGTAACTCAGCGGGTCAGGCAGCATCTGTGGAGAACATGGATAGGTGACGTTTCACAGAGTGCTGGAGTAACTCAGCGGGTCAGGCAGCATCTGTGGACAACATGGATAGGTGACGTTTCACAGAGTGCTGGAGTAACTCAGCGGGTCAGGCAGCATCTGTGGAGAACATGGATAGGTGACGTTTCACAGAGTGCTGGAGTAACTCAGCGGGTCAGGCAGCATCTGTGGAGAACATGGATAGGTGACGTTTCACAGAGTGCTGGAGTAACTCAGCGGGTCAGGCAGCATCTGTGGAGAACATGGATAGGTGACGTTTCACAGAGTGCTGGAGTAACTCAGCGGGTCAGGCAGCATCTGTGGAGAACATGGATAGGTGACGTTTCACAGAGTGCTGGAGTAACTCAGCGGGTCAGGCAGCATCTGTGGAGAACATGGATAGGTGACGTTTCACAGAGTGCTGGAGTAACTCAGCGGGTCAGGCAGCATCTGTGGAGAACATGGATCGGTGGGGGTGGAAGTAGCGATGTGACTTTAATGCCCTTCATGTCAGTCTCATACACATAGTTCCTCAACTTCACAGAAATAAAATTAACCTTCTTTTCAGTTGTAAACCAGGTGAAGAGGGGTCGTGATTCGGGAGCTTTTAAGGGGATAGTGATGTAAAATAACATTTTTGCCAACATGCAATGACCAATACTGAGCTGAATCCACCTGAAGCCATGGGAATACATGATTGGCAGGGGTGGGCAGCAGCAAGAACAAAAGGTCAGAGCAGAAAGCAACTGAGTGAAGCGTGTAAACGCTGTCTGCTTGGATCATGCAGGTGGAAGCAGGTTGCTCACGTTCAACTTTCATCACAGCATTAGACAGGCTACGTACAAAACCGTGTGTCTCTCAAGGGATGAGAGGCAGACGTGTCTGTGGTCTAGACACGTGATGCTGGAGCGTGCATGTTGATCATCTGTCTCTGCAGAGACCGTGATGAATATCAGATTGACACAGTGATTGGGTCTATTAGACCAGCATCATCGTATGCACAGACACTGATCAGGTTTGGATCACCAGGGTTACACACCTGCGTGTGTGAGGTGAGGTGGTCACGTGTGTGAGGTGAGGTGGCCATGTGTGTGAGGTGAGGTGGTCATGTGTGTGACGTGAGGTGGTCACGTGTGTGAGGTGAGGTGGTCACGTGTGTGAGGTGAGGTGGTCACGTGTGTGAGGTGAGGTGGTCACGTGTGTGAGGTGAGGTGGTCATGTGTGTGAGGTGAGGTGGTCACGTGTGTGAGGTGAGGTGGTCATGTGTGTGAGGTGAGGTGGTCACGTGTGTGAGGTGAGCACCTGTGTGAGGTGAGGTGGTCACGTGTGTGAGGTGAGGTGGCCATGTGTGTGAGGTGAGGTGGCCACGTGTGTGAGGTGAGGTGGCCATGTGTGTGAGGTGAGGTGGCCACGTGTGTGAGGTGAGGTGAGGTGGCCACCTGTGTGAGGTGAGGTGAGGTGGGCACCTGTGTGAGGTGAGGTGGCCACCTGTGTGAGGTGAGGTGAGGTGGGCACCTGTGTGAGGTGAGGTGGCCACCTGTGTGAGGTGAGGTGGCCACCTGTGTGAGGTGAGGTGGGCACCTGTGTGAGGTGAGGTGAGGTGAGGTGGCCACCTGTGACGCAGCCAGGTGCATGTTGATGCTGAAGGTGATGCTGCTGTTGGAGTTAAATTGTCTTCATTTTTGCTTTGTCAATGGATCTCAAGAAATAAAACGAGCTAGTTGTGTTTCAGCACCTCATCCTGTATCCTGTCCACATGTGGTCAATGTGGGCAACACACCCCTGACCCCAACCCCACCCTTCTCCCCTGACCCCATCTCCATCTACCCCCCACCCCCAACCCCAACCTCACCCCTAAAGCCAAGACCTCCATCCTATCTACCACCCCACCTGACACCCCCATCCCACAGAGCCATCTTGCCCCCACCCAACACCGTCCACTCCCTCTCCACTCCTTCCCTCCCCCCTTTCACAGGCAGGCAGGGAAACGTAGACTAGAGGGCACAGCTTTAAGGTGAGAGGGGCAAGGTTTAAGGAGATGTGCGGGGCAGGTGTGTTACACAGAGGGTGGCGGGTGCATGGAACGCGCTGCCAGGGGTGGGGGTGGAGGCGGATACCACAGTGGCGTTTATCCTCCATCGCAGGTGACAGACTACCAACCAAATTCTACTATAAACACACTGACTCCCATGACTATCTGGACTACACTTTTCCCCATCCTACTTCCAGTAAGGACTCCATCCCCTATTCCCAATTCCTCCGTCTACGTCGCATCTGCTCCCAGGATGAGGTGGTCCAAACCAGGGCATCGGAGATGTCCTCATTCTTTAGGGAACGGGGGTTCCCCTCTTCTACTATAGATGAGGCTCTCACCAGGGTCTCTTCTATACCCCGTAACTCTGCTCTCACTCCCCATCCCCCCACTCGTACCAAGGGCAGAGTCCCCCTTGTACTCACCTTCCACCCTACAAGCCGTCACATACAACAAATAATCATCCGACATTTCCCCACCTCTAACAGGATCCCACCACTGGCCACATCTTCCCGTCTCCTCCCCTTTCGTCTTTCCGCAGAGACCGCTCCCTCCGTAACTCCCTGGTCAATTTGTCCCTTCCCACCCAATCCACCCCCTCTCCTGGCACTTTCCCTTGCAACCGCAGGAAATGCTACACTTGTCGCTTTACCTCCCCCCTTGACTCCATCCAAGGACCCAAGCCGTCTTTCCAGGTGCGGCAGAGGTTCACCTGCACCTCCTCCAACCTCATCTATTGCATCCGCTGCTCTAGGTGTCAGCTGCTCTACATCGGTGAGACCAAGCGCAGGCTTGGCGATCGCTTCGCCCAACACCTCCGCTCGGCTCGCATTAACCAACCTGATCTCCCGGTGGCTCAGCACTTCAACTCCCCCTCCCATTCCCAATCCAACCTTTCTGTCCTGGGCCTCCTCCATGGCCATATTTCGCTTGGGCAGTTTGCACCCCAGCGGTATGAACATCGACTTCTACAATTTCAGGTAGTCCCTGCTTTCTCCCTCCTTCCCCTCCCATTCCCAGCTCTCCCACAGCTTACTGTCTCCGCCTCTTCCTTTCTTCTTCCCGCCCCCCCCCCCCCCCACATCAGTCTGAAGAAGGGTTTCGACCCGAAACGTTGCCTATTCCTTCGCTCCATAGATGCTGCCGCACCCGCTGAGTTTCTCCAGCATTTCTGTCTACCTTCAATTTTCCAGCATCTGCAGTTCCTTCCTCAACATAGTGGCGTTTAAAATACTTTTGGATAGGATCATGGATATGCAATGAATGGAGGGATATGGGTTTGATCCGGTAGCTAAGTGATGGTGTTGTACAGCACTGACATTGTGGGCCGAAGGGCCTGTTCCTGTGCTGTACTGTTCGATGTTCAATGTTAATTGACTGAATGTGAGCGGCACCAACACGGCCACTCACGGTTAATCGCCTCAATGTCGACATTGTCACACACTATCTCACCATGCTCTTGCTCTCTGTCACTAACCGAGAGTTTGGGGATGTTTTATTCCACGGACAAACAATGAACCAATTCACAGACCTATTCACATGTGTGTGTGTGTGTGGAAGGAAAACTACAGCAAGTATTACTGACTAATTAGAACAGCTTTAATGGGGACAGGTTTGGAGGGATATGGACCTAACGCGGGCAGGTAGGACCCGTGTAGCTCGGACATGTTGGCCAGTGTGGGCAAGTTGGGCCGAAGGGCCTGTTTACATTCTGTGTCTCTGTGACTCTGTGACTCTGTGTCTCTGTGTCTCTGTGTCTCTGTGTCTCTGTGACTGTGTGTGTCTGTGTCTCTGTGTCCCTGTGTCTCTGTGTCTCTGTGTCTCTGTGACCCTGTGTCTCTGTGTCTCTGTGTCTCTGTGTCTCTGTGTCTCTGTGTCTCTGTGTCTCTGTGACTCTGTGTCTCTGTGTCTCTGTGTCTCTGTGACTGTGTCTCTGTGTCTCTGTGTCTCTGTGTCTCTGTGACTCTGTGACTCTGTGTCTCTGTGTCTCTGTGACTCTGTGACTCTGTGTCTCTGTGTCTCTGTGTCTCTGTGACTGTGTCTCTGTGTCTCTGTGTCTGTGTGTCTCTGTGTCTCTGTGACTCTGTGACTCTGTGTCTCTGTGTCTCTGTGTCTGTGTGTCTCTGTGTCTCTGTGCCTCTGTGTCTCTGTGACTCTGTGCGTCTGTGACTCTGTGTCTCTGTGACTCTGTGTCTGTGCCTCTGTGTGTCTGTACCCCACTGCTGTCATTGCCGTGGGTCTGCCTCCCTCTAATGCCTGCCTCTTGTGTCCCAGTGGGACTAATAACAAGGGCGCTGACCAATTCAGCACGTGCTGAGCCACAGACTCTCGATGAACAATCCATGCGGTGCACTTTGTGGGAAAGCTTGGCTCTCTCCCCAGGCTCTATACCCCGTCCCTTGCACCGTCAGTTCACTAGCCAGTGTGGTCGTGGCTGGTGGACAAGCTGCGGCTGATCATCCGCATCTTGCAGTAAAGGACATCCTTGTGGTGTTGTACCAGAGTCTACTCCATGCTGCCCAGCGCAGGCAATCACTTGGCCCACAACACTTGACTCACTGACATGCTGCCCAGCGCAGGCAATCACTTGGCCCACAACACTTGACTCACTGACATGCTGCCAGGGTGGATTTGGTGTTGAGATCAGGCTGCTGTTCCAAGGCACAGATGACCACTCTATCCCAGTAGCTGCTAGCCTGCCGGACGTGGCTTCACTAAAATCAGAGTGTGTGCAGGAAGGAACTGCAGATGCTGCTTTATACCAAAGGTAGACACAAACTGCTGGAGTAACTCAGCGGGACAGGCAGCGTCTCTGGAGAGAAGGAATGGGTGACGTTTCAGGTCGTGTCTGAGGAAACATTCCTTCTCTCCAGAGATGCTGCCTGTCCCGCTGAGTTACTCCAGCATTTTGTGTCTATCTTCGTGGGTTAATTCAGTGTTTATAACCCCCGGCAAGTTTTGCAAAATGGGTCGTGATGCTTTGTTTTATATTTTCATCCATATTCAAATGTATAAATTACTCTTACGTCTCACAGAGTCACAGAAACAGGCCCTTCGGCCCATCGTGCCCTTGCCAACCAAGAACCAAGGTGCCCCGTGGCAGCTGGTCCCATTTGCCCAGGTTTGGCCCATATCTCCCGTAAATCCTCCCAGCTCTGTCCTCCCCGTGATTGGAACACACCTCCTCAACCTGCTGCGCTCCAAGGAATAATGTCCAATGGAGGATAAATATTGCCCAGAGCTATAAGAATGGTTCCACATCCCCCTTCAATAGGGTGAATGATTCAGTCTGAAGAAGGGTCTCAACCCAAAAAGTCACCTATCCATGTTCTCCACAGATGAGTGACTCGCTGAGTTACTCCAGCACCCCCACATCAGTCTGAAGAAGGGTCTCGACCTGAAACGTTGCCTATTTCCTTCGCTCCATAGATGCTGCCGCACCCGCTGAGTTTCTCCAGCATTTCTGTCTACCTTTGATTTTCCAGCATCTGCAGTTCCTTTTTAAAAACGTCATGAATGTGGCTCGAGGACACTCCCTATTCATCCAATAACAGCAAGTGTGAGACGATCTTCATACATGCTGTCCACATGGGCTGGATGTTTCACACCCTGACTGATGCTGGAACCAAGCCCGACGTAATCCACAGTAGATCATGTTATTTAAAACCTGTGAAAGGAAAATGGCGTAACATTTGAAATAATGACTATTATTTATTCTCTTAAGAGGAATCAACATAAAAAAGTTATTGAATTAATACATTACTCTGAGATAAATTATAGAAACATAGAAAATAGGTGCAGGAGGAGGCCATTCGGCCCTTCGAGCCAGCACCGCCATTCATTGTGATCATGGCTGATCGTCCGCTATCAATAACCCGTGCCTGCCTTCTCCCCATATCCCTTGACTCCACCAGCCCCTAGAGCTCTATCCAACTCTCTCTTAAATCCATCAAGTGATTTGGTCTCCACTGCCCTCTGTGGCAGGGAATTCCATAAATTCACAACTCTCTGGGTGAAAAAGTTTTTTCTCAGCTCAGTCTTAAATGGCCTCCCCTTTATTCTAAGACTGTGGCCCCTGGTTCTGGACTCACCCAACATTGGGAACATTTTTCCTGCATCTAGCTTGTCCAGTCCTTTTATAATTTTATATGTTTCTATAAGATATCCCCTCATCCTTCTAAACTCCAGTGAATACAAGTCTAGTCTTTTCAATCTTTCCTCATATGACAGTCCCGCCATCCCAGGGATCAATCTCGTGAACCTACGCTGCACTGCCTCAATCACAAGGATGTCCTTCCTCAAATTAGGAGACCAAAACTGTACACAATACTCCAGATGTGGTCTCACCAGAGCCCTATACAACTGCAGAAGAACCTCTTTACTCCTATACTGAAATCCTCTTGTTATGAAGGCCAACATTCCATTAGCTTTCTTCACTGCCTGCTGTACCTGCACACCAACTTTCAGTAACCGGTGTTCAAGGACACCCAGGTCTCGCTGTACCTCCCCCTTACCTAACCTAACCCCATTGAGATAATAATCTGCCCCCTTGTTTTTGCCGCCAAAGTGGATAACCTCACATGTATCTATATTATACTGCATCTGCCACGCATCTGCCCACTCACTCAACCTGTCCAGGTCCCCCTGCAACCTCCTAACATCCTCTTCACAGTTCACACTGCCACCCAGCTTTGTGTCATCCGCAAACTTGCTCGTGTTGCTCCTAATTCCCTCTTCCAAATCATTTATATATATGGTAAACAGTTGCGGCCCCAACACCGAGCCTTGCGGCACTCCACTCGCCACTGCCTGCCATTCTGAAAAGGACCCGTTCACTCCTACTCTTTGCTTCCGGTCTGCCAACCAATTTTCTATCCATGTCAACACCCCGCCCCCAATACCATGTGCTCTAATTTTAGTCACCAGTCTCCCGTGCGGGACCTTATCAAAGGCTTTCTGAAAGTCTAGATACACTACATCCACTGGCACCCCTTCATTCATTTTACTTGTCACATCCTCACAAAATTCCAGCAGATTAGTGAAGCATGATTTCCCTTTCATAAATCCATGTTGACTTGGACTAATCCTTTTACTGCTATCCAAATGCCCCATTATTACCCATTTAATAATTGACTCCAGCATCTTTCCCACCACCGAAGTCAGGCTAACTGGTTTGTAATTCCCCGTTTTCTCTCTCCTTTCTTGAAAAGTGGGATAACATTAGCTATCCTCCAATCCACAGGGACTGATCCTGAATCTATTGAACATCGGAAAATGATCACCAATGCGTCCACTATTTCTAGAGCCACCTCCCTGAGGACCCTGGGATGCAGACCATCAGGCCCAGGGGATTTATCATCCTTCAGTCCCATTAGCTTACCCAATACTATTTCTCGCCTATTGAAATTTTATTTCAGTTCCTCGACCCCCTTAGATCCTCTGTCCTCCAGTACATCTGGGAGATTGTTTGTGTTCTCCTTAGTGAAGACGGATCCGAAGTAACTATTCAACTCTTCTGCCATTTCCTTGTTGCCCATAATAATTTTACCCGTGTCTGCCTTCAAGGGACCCACATTTCACTTTGCTACTCTTTTTCCCTTAACTTATCTAAAGAAGCTTTTACTGTCCCTCTTTATATTCCTGGCCAGCTTCCCCTCGTTCTTCATCTTTTCAGCCCGTATTGCCCGTTTTGTTTCCTTCTGTTGTCCTATGAAAGTTTCCCAATCTCTGGCTTCCGGCTACTCTTTGCTGTGTTATACATCTTTTCTTTTAGTTTTATTCTATCCCTAACTTCTCTTGTCAGCCACGGTTGCCTCCTACTCCCCTTAGAATCTTTCTTCCTTTTTGGAATGGAATGATCCTGCATCTTCCGGATTATGCCTAAACATTCCTGCCATTGCTGTTCCACCGTCATTTCTGCTAGGATCCCTTTCCAGTCTACGTTGGCCAGCTCCTCTCTCATGCCTTCATAGTCACCTTTGTTCAACTGCATCATTGCCACTTCCGATTTAACGTTCTCCTTCAACAAATTGCAGATTAAAACGAATCATATTATGATCACTACCTCCAAGCGGTTCCTTTACCTCGAGTTCTCTTATCATATCTGGTTCATTGGACAACACTAAATCCAGAATTGCCTTTCCTCTGGTCGGCTCCATCACAAGCTGCTCTAAGAATCCATCTCGAATCATGAACGATAAATGTGAGTGGAGATCCTCTATTGATGAGGAGATAGCTGGGTTCAACCTGCCAACGTTCAATTGACAAGTTCAATGCTTTGGCCCAACGTGTTATCTTTACAGACCAGTTGTGCAGGTCAACAATGCAGATGTTCTGGCATTAGCATGCAAAGTAGCTGATTAATTAATCACAACTATCACGTAAAGATTTCTAATCACCGCTTAATCCAGTGCTTCTTAAACTGGTGAACGGCTCATCCAAGGGTGAATGGAATTATTTTGGGGTGAATGAAACTAGAGGGTGAATGAAGGGTGAATGATTTAATTTATTCAGATATTGATGTATATTTTTCTATATTTAATAAAGGCATTTGCATTAAATGCCTGGGCTGGACATTTCATGTGTTAGTTTCTCTCCTAGTTTTCTTTACATATTTTTAGGATGTTCAAAAAGTTGAATAAAACAAACACTTAAGAAATGTTACTTCATGTTTTTTGCTCATGTGACAAAATAAATTAGATGTAAAATTATACACGAGGGGGAATAAGAGACGCAAATGACCAAAAAACATAAGAACATTTAGTCAACGGTGAATTGCATTTTGTGATAAAGACTCGGGTGAATGACACGGAAATAGTTGAAGCTGCACTGACCTCGTGCATGGACGTCTTGTTGACCTTTCCTGCATTGGCCAGCTTGCTTTATTTCCAATCTGTACTCTGCCTGGTCGCCATTACCATTTCAGTTGGCGCCCCCTTCACCTCCATCGGGAAGTCTAAGCCCCCATGCAGTCACTAAGCCCCCATGCAGTCACTAAGCCCCCATGCAGTCACTAAGTCCCCATGCAGTCACTAATTCCCCATGCAGTCACTAAGCCCCCATGCAGTCACTGTCCCCATGCAGTCACTAAGTCCCCATGCAGTCACTGTCCCCATGCAGTCACTAAGTCCCCATGCAGTCACTGTCCCCATGCAGCCACTAAGCCCCCATGCAGTCACTAAGCCCCCATGCAGTCACTAAGTCCCCATGCAGTCACTAATTCCCCATGCAGTCACTAAGCCCCCATGCAGTCACTGTCCCCATGCAGTCACTAAGTCCCCATGCAGTCACTGTCCCCATGCAGTCACTAAGTCCCCATGCAGTCACTGTCCCCATGCAGCCACTAAGCCCCCATGCAGTCACTAAGCCCCCATGCAGTCACTGAGCCCCCATGCAGACACTAAGCCCCCATGCAGACACTAAGCCCCCATGCAGTCACTAAGCCCCCACACAGTCACTGTCCCTATGCAGTCACTGTCCCCATGCAGACACTGTCCCCATGCAGTCACTCTCCCCATGCAGTCACTGTCCCCATGCGGTCACTAAGCCCCCATGCAGTCACTGTCCCCGTGCAGTCACTAAGTCCCCGTGCAGTCACTAAGCCCCCGTGCAGTCACTGTCCCCGTGCAGTCACTGTCCCCGTGCAGTCACTAAGTCCCCATGCAGTCACTAAGTCCCCATGCAGTCACTAAGTCCCCATGCAGTCAGTAAGCCCCCATGCAGTCACTAAGCCCCCATGCAGTCACTGTCCCCATGCAGTCACTAAGCCCCCATGCAGTCACTAAGCCCCCATGCAGTCACTAAGCCCCCATGCAGTCACTAAGTCCCCATGCAGTCACTAAGCCCCCATGCAGTCATTGCCCCCATGCAGTCACTGTCCCAATGCAGTCACTAAGCCCCCATGCAGTCACTGCCCCCATGCAGTCACTGTCCCCATGCAGTCACTAAGCCCCCATGCAGTCACTGTCCCCATGCAGTCACTAAGTCCCCGTGCAGTCACTAAGCCCCCGTGCAGTCACTGTCCCCGTGCAGTCACTGTCCCCGTGCAGTCACTGTCCCCGTGCAGTCACTAAGTCCCCATGCAGTCACTAAGTCCCCATGCAGTCACTAAGTCCCCATGCAGTCACTGTCCCATGCAGTCACTGTCCCATGCAGTCACTAAGCCCCCATGTAGTCACTGCCCCATGCAGTCACTAAGTCCCCATGCAGTCACTAAGTCCCCATGCAGTCACTGTCCCATGCAGTCACTGTCCCATGCAGTCACTAAGCCCCCATGCAGTCACTGTCCCCATGCAGTCACTAAGCCCCCATGCAGTCACTGTTCCCATGCAGTCACTAAGCCCCCATGCAGTCATTGTCCCCATGCAGTCACTGTCCCCATGCAGACACTAAGCCCCCATGCAGTCACTGTTCCCATGCAGTCACTAGGTCCCCATGCAGTCACTGTCCCCATGCAGACACTAAGCCCCCATGCAGTCACTGTCCCCATGCAGACACTAAGCCCCCATGCAGTCACTGTCCCCATGCAGACACTGTCCCCATGCAGTCACTGTCCCCATGCAGTCACTAAGCCCCCATGCAGTCACTAAGCCCCCATGCAGTCACTAAGCCCCCATGCAGTCACTAAGCCCCCATGCAGTCACTGTCCCCATGCAGTCACTGTCCCCATGCAGTCACTGAGCCACCATGCAGTCACTGTCCCCATGCAGACACTGTACCCATGCAGTCACTGCCCCCATGCAGTTACTAAGCCCCCATGCAGTCACTAAGCCCCCATGCCGTCACTGTCCCCATGCAGTCACTGTCCCCAGGCAGTCACTAAGCCCCCATGCAGTCACTGTCCCCATGCAGTTACTAAGCCCCCATGCAGTCACTAAGCCCCCATGCAGTCACTAAGCCCCCATGCAGTCGCTAAGCCCCCATGCAGTCACTGTCCCCAGGCAGTCACTAAGCCCCCATGCAGTCACTAAGCCCCCATGCAGTCACTGTCCCCAGGCAGTCACTAAGCCCCCGTGCAGTCACTAAGCCCCCATGCAGACACTTTGGAATTTTGTGGTTCTCCATTGCATGGAGGTGGGCGCGTTGATGTCTATTAAACTGAGATTTCGACCACTGCACAGGTATGTGTAATATCCCCATGCACTTGGCCTCATTGCCAGCATTTAGTCACAGAGAGACATAGAGAGACACAGAGTCACAGAGTGATACAGTGTGGAAACAGGCCCTTCAGCCCAACTTGCCCACACCGGACAACATGTCCCAGCTACACTAGTCCCACCTGCCTGCGCTTGGTCCGTATCCCTCCAAACCTGTCCTATACATGTACCTGTCTAACTGTTGTTAAACGTTGTGATAGCCCCTGTGCCCGCGTGGGTTCCTCTGGGTGCTCCATATATACGGGTGGGAAAGATTTACAGGGCTACGTCCCAAATGCAGGCAAATGGGGCTAGCACAATATGCCAACTTGGTCAGCATGGACATAGCAGGCCGAAGGGCCTGTTTCCGTGCTGTACAGATCTATGACTCTATGAATATGGAACTAACTGAATAGTATCAAGCAGTCACTGTACTCCATTTATACTTCACTGCAACGTGTTTTAAAATACAACACAGAACAACGCACAGATGCAGCGGAACTAGCATGTTAATGAATCCGCTCTCCTGCCACACTGCAATGACGCGCAGGTCTGTAGGTTAATTGTAAATTGGCCCTAGTGTGTGTAGGACGGTATTAGTGTGCAGGGATCGCAGGTCGGCACGGACTCGTGGGCCGAAGGGCCTGTTCCCGCTCTGTGTCTCTAAACTAGAGTCTGAAGAAGGGTCTCGACCCGAAACGTCACCCGTTCCTTCTCCCTGGAGATGCTGTCTGTCCCGCTGAGTTACTCCAGCATCCTGTGTCTGTGTGAGGGAGGGGGTTGGATAGCTTGGTTAGCGGTAGATTCTGCAGATTGAGCTGTCTGCTGCATTATTGATCTGCCGCTCCATGCAAGGAGCAGTGACAGGCTGATGTGGGCGAGTGCTGCAACGTGCACACTGTTGCGTGCAGAGCAGACACACACACACGCTGCAAACTGGCCATCTGTTTGTTCATGTCTGTGGGGGGGAGGAGCAATGTGCAAACTGTTCCCACTGATAACATTAACTCAGCCCCTCCAGCACTGAACCCAGGCTCAACATGGCCCATCCACAGTATTGATCTCAGCCCTGTCTTGTCCACACGGTGATGATAGATAACTGCGCGGGACATGCACACTCATTAACCTGGCCAGAGTTATGAGCCACGGCTAGTCAAGCGAGGACACAATGCAGACGTCTAGATCACAACTAGACGGGCAACACCAGAGACAGCTTCATTTCAGTTTTATTTCTCTTCATTCTATTTTAAAGATTTGATTTCAAATAGACTCAGTGAAAACGTTTCACAAGTTCGTGAATTCTTAAGTGATAGGAGCAGAATCAGGCCATTCGGCCCATCAAGTCTAATCTGCCATTCAATTGTGCCTGATCTATCTCTCCCTCCTAACCCCATTCTCCTGCCTTGTCCCCGTAACCCCGACACCCCCACTGATCCACACAGTCATGAGTTGGTGAAGACTGTCCTAAACAAGGTTGATCGCCTCTCTAGACAGGGGTGTGTAACCGGCTTCATGTAGCAGAGTTAGTACCTGACCAGTCACATGCTTTCAATTCCTTCAAATACTGTGAATGTTTACAAATGATTCAATGTTATTAATTCCATTGCTCACAATAAAACATTATTCTATTCAAAACATTTTATCGCTAGAGTATTCTGATATTTAGATTATTTGGTCCCCACTCAATACGTTGTCTGTCCACTACCTCCACAGACGCTGCCTGACCCGCCGAGTTCCTCCAGCACTTTCTGCTTTGTTTTGTAAACCAGCATCTGCAGTTCCTTTTGTCTCTGTCTTACTTTGGACACTAAAATAAATGCGATTGAAGAAGGGTCCCGACCCAAAACATCATTTGTACATTCCCTCCACAGATGCTGCCTGAGTTCCTCCAGCACTTTGTGCTTTGTGTCTAGACTACTGTCACTGTGATTTCTCCATCAACAAAGCAGGGAATATGTTGGAACCGGAGAACAGAGCTGAATGAAAGCCAACGTCATGTGATGGCCATGGGCAGCACAGATTGACTGAATGGCCAATAGTGGCACAGGATGGTGGGGGTACGATATCCCACCCCACCTGTAGTTGTCATTTAGGGGGGACATACGAGGGAGATGTGAATAGCTGCCACTGTAATCAGCTATGGATGAATCCCCTTCCGACAGACAGACGACCTCTCTGTGTGTGGGGCAGGTCAGCTGCACTGGACAAGCTGCAGGGACCAGGGGCTGGATCTTTGATCAATTAGCCTCTGTCATATTCCCACAACATTCTACTGGAGCAATGGCCATGTTACCACCATCACTAATCCCACAGTGACTACAGGATGGGCAGGTGTATGGAGAGCACACCTGGGAGCTGAGCCCTGCACAGATCTGATGCAGGTGAATGTCTCACCGCCTGTGATTTATCAGCCCGTGTGAACAGCTCGATCAAAGCTGCTACCTTGGCCACAAATCTGCCTCCCTCCCTCCCTGCCTCCCTGCCTGCCTCCCTCCCTCCCTCCCTCCCTCCCTCCCTCCCTGCCTCCCTGCCTGCCTCCCTCCCTCCCTGCCTGCCTCCCTCCATCCCTGCCTGCCTCCCTCCCTCCCTGCCTCCCTCCCTCCCTCCCTGCCTGTCTCCCTCCCTCCCTCCCTCCCTGTCTCCCTCCCTCCCTCCCTCCCTCCCTCCCTCCCTGCCTCCCTCCCTGTCTCCCTCCCTGCCTGTCTCCCTGCCTCCCTCCCTCCCTCCCCGCCTTCCCCCCCCCCCCTGTCCCCCTCCCCCTCCCTCCCTCCCTCCCTCCCTGCCTGCCTGTCTCCCTCCCTCCCTCCCTGCCTGCCTCCCTGTCTCCCTCCCTGCCTTCCCCCCCCGTCCCCCCCCGTCCCCCTCCCCCTCCCCGCCCTCCCTGCCTCCCTGCCTCCCTCCCTCCCTCCCCGCCTTCCCCCCCCCCTCCCCCTCCCCCTCCCCCTCTCCCCCTCCCCCTCTCCCCCTCCCCCTCTCCCCCTCCCCCTCTCCCCCTCCCCCTCTCCCCCTCCCCCTCTCCCCCTCCCCCTCCCCCTCTCCCCCTCCCCCCCTCCCCCTCTCCCCCTCTCCCCCTCTCCCCCTCTCCCCCTCTCCCTCCCCCCTCCCCCCTCCCCCCTCCCTGCCTGCAAATCATCCCCAGCACTTTGGGTCCACACTGGCTTGACGTTTTTATGGAACCATTCTGCAGCAGTTGGTAATTATGTTCAGCTGGCAGCTCATTTGTCTGTCCCACCCACGTCCACTCAACCTAATCCTCGTACAAAAGCAGGTCCGGCCGCATGTGGACAGAGGCAACGTTACAGGATCAGGAATTGGGAAGGAGAGAATGGAAACGTCAGGGTATTCTCACTTGATGTTACAGGCCCAATAAATACATGTGTGATCAGCAACAAGACAATAAAGAGAAGACAGACACAGAGTCAGTGCTGGAGGAACTCAGCGGGTCAGGCAGCGTCTGTGGAGAACATGGATAGGTGGCGTTTCGCGTGGAGACCCTTGTTCAGACTGTAAGGAGTAGCTCAGTGGGTCACCTAGTACTAATCTACTTACAATACAAACATACTGGGTAGCCAGGCCTAGTGCAGCCAAAGGATTACACGCTGAGGTCAGTGTTGTGCAGTGTTCCACAGCCTGGTGGTTGGTGGGAAGAAGCTGTTGTTGGGGCTGGAGGTCCCGGTTCGCAGCCTCTCTACCTCCCCCCCCAAAGTGTCAACAACAGAAATAACTCCACCAATCCTCCTTCAGCTTTCTGTTTCTAATTCCTCACTCATTGTGGCAGCCAGACCACCAGACCACCAGTCCAGACCAGCAGCGAGACCACCAGCGAGACCACGAGTCTGAGCAGAAACATGAGGGCAGCCCAATAAGGGAAAGGCCAATAGGTCAGGACACTCGCAATGCCAGTCCCACCCAATGCCACTGAAGATGCCCAGTAGCACCCACACCAGTACACACACCAGTACACACACCAGTACACACACCAGTACACACACCAGTACACACACCAGTACACACACCAGTACACACACCAGCACACACACCAGCACACACACCAGTACACACACCAGCACACACACCAGCACACACACCAGTACACACACCAGTACACACACCAGTACACACACCAGTACACACACCAGTACACACACCAGCACCCACACCAGCACACACACCAGTACACACACCAGTACACACACCAGCACACACACCAGCACACACACCAGTACACACACCAGTACACACACCAGCACACACACCAGTACACACACCAGCACACACACCAGCACACACACCAGTACACACACCAGTACACACACCAGCACACACACCAGCACACACACCAGTACACACACCAGTACACACACCAGTACACACACCAGTACACACACCAGTACACACACCAGTACACACACCAGTACACACACCAGTACACACCACCACACTGTGAGGCAACAGAACTGCTAGTCTGCTATTTTTGACCTGACTTGGCAGAGCGGATGGAACATGACCATTGGGTCCTGTGTGCTGGAGGGTGACCAGCAATCGCTCTGGTGAGTGAGTCGTTCACAGATCGACACTAACCAGGCATCACAGCTCGGCTTCTGAAGGAGTAAAGTCAAGTGTGTCACATGTCTACACCCTGACTTTGATGCCCTCTCCTACTCTCCTACCCCTTCAATTCCTCCTCAGTTAGAGTCATACAGAATGAAACAGGCCCTTCAGCCCAACTGGTCCCAGCCAACCCATCTACGCCCGTCCCGTTAGCCCGCGGAGATTAATGAAGTGTAGGAATAATGCTTTGTGAACGTCTGAATGACCTGTCTTTCTCTCACCAGCTAACATCCTGACCGTCATCATCCTGTCTCGCCTCGTGGCTCGGAGACAGAAGTCCTCCTACAACTATCTGCTGGCTCTGGCTGCTGCCGACATCTTCATCCTTTTCTTCATTGTCTTTCTGGACTTCCTGCTGGAAGACTTCATCCTGGGGCAGCAGATGCCGCAGGTTCTGGACAAGATCATCGGCGTGCTGGAGTTCTCATCCAATCACACGTCCATCTGGATCACGGTCCCGCTGACCATCGACAGGTACATAGCGGTGTGTCACCCGCTGAAATACCACACAGTGTCGTATCCAGCCCGCACACGCAAGGTGATCATGAGTGTGTACATCACCTGCTTGATCACCAGCATCCCTTACTACTGGTGGCCAAACATATGGACTGACGACTATGCCAGCACTTCCATGCATCAGATTCTCATCTGGCTTCACTGTTTCACTGTCTACCTGATACCCTGCTCCATATTCTTTGTTTTGAATTCAATTATTATCCACAAGCTGAAGAGGAAAAGCAGCTTCTGTATGCGAGGCTACTCGCGGGGTAAGACCACGGCAATCCTGCTCACCATCACCACCATCTTTGCCATACTCTGGGCCCCGAGGATGGTGATGATTCTGTACCACCTGTACGGCTTGCCCATCAACAACAGCTGGCTGGTGCATGTGGTCTCCGACGTGGCCAACATGCTCGCCTTCCTCAACACCGCCATTAACTTCTTCCTCTACTGCTTCATCAGCAAACGCTTCCGCACAATGGCGCTGGGAACGTTGAGAGCCTTCGTCAAGTGCCAGAAGCAGCCCGTGCAGTTTTACACAAACCACAACTTCTCCATCACCAGCAGCCCTTGGATCTCACCGGCCAACTCGCACTGTATCAAGATGCTGGTGTATCAGAACGACAAGGATGGGAAGCCTCTGAAAATATCTCCCTGAGATGAAGTCTCGCCAAAGTGGGAAGGCTGTTCCGTGGCTGAATTATTATCTGAAGGTCCACCTGCCCAATCATTTAACGTCCAAATGATTGCATATTTTAACGTCTACCTCTTCCGCCATTTGGACACCACTTTGTGCACTTTGGGGCTGTTTAATACCTACACATACGGCGTTAATAACGCCTTTTCCAAGAGCAAATTGGCATTGCCAGCCAATCACTGCGACCTTTGAATGTGTGAACGGGCAGCAAATAGATGAGTGGAAGAGGTAGCAACAACACAGGAAAACCAGAACGGACTGATTCAAAGAACATGACCGATCTTAATGATAAACATGCACCAAAAGATTGTATGCTATGTATTCTCTAGGTTTATAGTACTGAGGATTTAAACTGATCCGAGTTGCCATGATCTTATAGTGCAGATTTAAGAGAATGCTTTCTGCAGACGTATTATCGAGTGTTTGTAAGGGATGCGCTCAGTTGAACTATTTGAGTCCATGTAAATGTGTTGCCTGGTCTGTTTCCATTGGAATGTTTAACCGTGTATTTTCTGCAGACTGAGGGGATTTGCTGCAACAATTAATGATATAAACTTGCAGAGCCCTTTACACTTTGTGTTGGGAAAAGCTGAACTCGTTAGAATTTGACAGCTTGTCTTGGAGTTACAAGCAGCAATTTATTTAACCCTCAGCTCACAAAGAGAACAGACTCAGGCCCAGAGAATGCATTTTACACCTCGTGTCCACTTTGTCGACAGCGGCAGAGAGGTTGTCTTCGATTATTTATCCCGAATACGGGAGTTTATTGAAGGTTTTTGTGACCTTGCATCAATGAGCAGCAGCATGTGAGCAAACAGATTGCACGCGGAGGTCTTTAGGCAAGATTGTTCTGTTAGTGTTAGCATCACCTTAGACGGTGGCTGAGCACACGCAGTGTAAGTGTGTGTTAGTGACACAAGTGTGACGTTCAGTTGTTAGTGCTCATTCAACAATGAGCCAACAAGAGAGCAGAGTATTGGTTGAAGCAACATCCACTCAAGGCACACGTCACTAACCTTATCTTTCAAAGGTTGACGTTGTGCAGAATGAATATTGAAAAGATCATATTTTATCCCTTACTCACATCACGATGGGAATAAGACTTTAAACACTAGTTTGTAACACAGTTCATCATGATTGTATTGTGAATAACATTATTATTCCTACTCGTGAGAATGGGAGAGAATCCCAGCTGAAAGATTTCATACATTCACTCAATGGCCATCTTTTACCCAGTGGCTAATATTAGCCAACTGAATGCTTTAATTGCCTTCATTATAAACCATTTTCAACTGGAAATGTCATGATATTGTGAGTTCCAGAAACACCAAAGCTTGCAGTTTCCACAGAACGCCCAATCACAATTAATCGCCTCTGTTGCCGAGATTTCTCTCACATTTATATCTAATCAACAGTAAATCTCTTGTGTTTGTGTTTTGAATTGTATCATTCTAGTCCAGCTGGCATCCAAACTTGTTCACTATTCAATGTACGCGCTGAACATGTCCAGACAATCTGTTGTTTTTTCAGTATTTCTGCGGCGTTTTAAAGCCTGCCATTTGGGTCACTGCAGGCCAGCAAGTGGACGCACCAAATTGAGTTTTGCTGACTAAAATACTTTGTTCAAAATGCCATCTCTTTATGGGATGCAATATCACGCCTAGGTCTAATGTTGCCATATTTTATACGATGGAACAAACGTGGAAACCCTAGCATTGTACTGTGGGATTTAGACGCACTAACGACGGTGAACAAAGATCTATCCAGTTGTTGTCAAAATAATTTATTAAAAAATTAAATATTGCAAAAATATGATTGTGAACATATTCCGCAGAAATTGAGCTGCAGAGAGGATATGAGTGATAATACTGATGGTTACATCAGGTGAGGATACCTGTACATATTCTAGTAGACAACAATACCGACACACAGAGCAATGAAAAATTATTCCCGTAATCCTGTATCTGTACACTGTGAATGGCTCGATTGTAATCCTGTATTGTCTTTCTGCTGACTGGTTAGCACGCAACAGAAGCTTTTCACTGTACCTCGGTACACGTGACAATAAACTAGACTCAACATTTGTCGACAACTTGTTCATCAATAAGCCCGGCTATTCCTCTATGATTTTGTCCCCAATCAACTCAGTTAATAAACCAATCACTACAAAGTATATTAAAACACTAAGAGTTGAACCAATGTAGAGGTGTCACCGAAGCACTGAGCAACAGCCAGCCAGCCACAGCAATGATATCCTTCCAGCCAGCACCGCCCCCCATTCAATGTGATCATGGTTGATCATCCACAATCAGTGCCCCGTTCCTGCTTTCTTTTCATATCCTTTGATTCCGTTAGCCCTAAGAGCTAAATTTAACTCCCATTTGAAAACATCCAGTGAATTGGCCTCCACTGCCTTCTGAGTCAGAGAATGCCACAGATTCACAACTCTCTGAATGAAAAAGTTTTTTCTCATCTCAGTTTTAAATGGCCTACCCCTTATTCTTAGACCGTGGCCCCTGGTTCTGGACTTCCCCATCATTGGGAACATTTTTCCTGCCTCTAGTGTGTCCAGCACTTTTATAATTTTATATGTTTCTGTAAGATTCCCCCTCATCCTTCTAATTATCACACAAAGTTCTCAACAAAAACACACACAGACATGTATCAATTGAAATGTTGTCGGTTGACTATTTAAGATAAGGGGCTTGTGCATTACACAGAATGTATAAACGTTTAATATTGAATTGATCTAAATTATGAATACTATATTTGACAGCTGTATATGTCATTAATCTTCTGTATTTTACAGTGTAGAGTATATGGATATTGATTTTATAAAAAATAAACTGTTGGAAATTATGACTGGACTTGGCTGTTGTGTACGACACGGTATCGTTCCAGGAACGAGTGCGTTCACCGACCATGAGCGATTGATGGCGCTCGGCCGCTACTCGCTGGAGAGGGTTTAGGGGGTCCTCAGTGAAACATACAGAATAATAAGTAAGTAAGTTTATTGGCCAAGTATTCACATACAAGGAATTTTCCTTGGCGCTCCGCCCACAAGTAACAACATGACACACAGTGACAGTTACGAATGACTCAGAAAACACTCAACATTAATAATAATAAAACATTAATGATAAAACACCATTGATCAAGCATGTGAGCCAACACAATACCAGGTCAAAGGGAGGCTACAGATTTTTGGCTGTTGAGCAGAGCAACTACTCGTGGATAAAAGCTGTTTTTATGTCTGGCTGTGGCAGCTTTGACAGTCCGGAGTCGCCTTCCAGAGGGAAGTGATTCAAAGAGTTTGTGGTCAGGGTGAGAGGGGTCAGAGATGATCTTGCCCGCTCGTTTCCTGGCCCTTGCAGTGTTCAGTTCATCAATGGAGTGAAAGGCCTGGATCGAGTGGATGTGGAGAGGATGTTTCCACTGGTGGGAGAGTCTAGGACCAGAGGTCACAGCCTCAGAATTAAAGGCTGCTCTTTTAGAAAGGAGTTGAGGAGGAATTTCTTCAGTCAGAGGGTGGTGAATCTGTGGAACTCATTGCCACAGAGGGCTGTGGAGGCCAAGTCAGTGGATAGTTTTAAGGCAGAGATAGACAAATTCTTAATTAGAACGCTTGTCAAGGGTTATGGGGAGAAGGCGGGAAAATAGGATTAGGAGGCAGAGATCAGCCATGATTGAATGGCGGAGTGGACTCGATGGGCCGAATGGCCTAATTCTACTCCTGTGTGAACATGTTCACAGTTTCAGGGCAGCCGAGCTGGAGTTTAGTGACAGGGTAATGTGACTGTTGGTGTGAACACATCAGATCCCTGCAGAGCCATTGCCCAGTATGCCGTCCCATTTAGGAGCCTGGTCAGTAATCAGCTGCACCCGACTCTGTCCTCGCCACCCGACCTCCCACGTGCGTGGATGTTCGTCACCCTAGTCGTGACGGTGTGGAACAGGATGATCATACATCGCTGATACCGAGCCTAGACTCGGTGACTGTCTCACCAAACACTTGTGCTCGGTCCACCAAGGCCCGCTGGATCCGCCGGTTCCTAACCGCTAATTCCCCTCACACTCCCACACTGACCTTTCTGTCCTGGGCCTCCTCCATTGTCAGAGTGAGGCCCAGTGCAAATTGGAGGAGCAGCACCTCATATTTCACTTGGGTAGTTTACACCCCAGCGGTACGAACATTGACTTCTCCAACTTCAGGTAGCTACACTAGTGACAACCTCGCCCTTGCCCCACCCACGCTCCCCCCCACTTCCCAGTGGCCCACCTGGACTGGTTCACACTCCATTCCTCCGGCTTCACAAGTCGAGCATCTTCTATCCTTACACCACACTTTTGGGGCTGTCCCACTGTACGAGGTCATTCAAGAGTTCTCCCGAGTTTCCCCTGATTCGAACTCGGAGAATTACGGTAATAGCCGCTCGTAGGTACTCGGGGCTCCCGTGGACATTTTTCAACATGTTGAAAAATCTTCACGAGTCTTCCCGAGCTTACCGCGTTTCCCGGGTACCTGCCGTTAGCGTTATGAGCCGCTAAGAGACGTCCCAAGCTCCGACGTACCCGCTACGTACATTCTACGTACTTACCATGAGTTTGTTTTTTTTTAAAACTCGGGAGAGCTCTTGAATTACCTCGTACAGTGGGACAGCCCCATTTGTCGTTCCACCTCTGGCCTTTGTCTACACATCTGCCAATCAAAACTACTCTCACCTACATCCACCTATCACTCACCAGGCCTGCCCCTCCTTTCCTCCAGCTTCCCCACCACAATCAGTCTGAAGAAGGGTCCCCACCCGGAACGTCACCTATCCATGTTCCCCACAGATGTTGCCTGACCCGCTGAGTTACTCCAGCACTCTGTGAAACGTCACCTATCCATGTTCCCCACAGATGCTGCCTGACCCGCTGAGTTACTCCAGCACTCTGTGAAACGTCACCTATCCATGTTCCCCACAGATGCTGCCTGACCCGCTGAGTTACTCCGGCACTTTTCCTGTTACTGTTCGCCCTGTTGTGCTGAGGATTCACACTGTGATCTCCAGGTTTAGCCCAAGTGCTGGGATGAGATTAGTCAGGAGCTGCCGCTGCAAGTGTACGGTGTGGTGCGGAGAAGCGGAGTGGAGACTCCACATCAGACATCGATCACCTCCTCCACTGTGACAGTATTGAGAGTGCAGGCAGGCCAGGAGACTGGATGTGGACCATTGTACAGATAAAATACATCCTTGGAAATCATCTTTTGAAATGAAAATGAGCTTGTCACTCGACATTAGTGATGCACGCTGTCACCATTCACAGTACATTGCAGGCAGTGTTGTTATATTCAACATTCATTATCCTGACACTGTGAATCAGCTGAATGAGACCTTAACCCATTCTCACCCACACACAGAGATGCATCCACACACACGGGTCCAACCTGCTTGCTATTGAGCGAGTGCAGCGTAGGTTCCCCAGGTTAATTCCCGAGGTGGCGGGACTGACATATGATGAAAGAATGGATCAACTGGGTTCGTAGTCATTGGAATTTGGAAGGATGAGAGGGGATCTTATAGAAACATATAAAATTCTTAAAGGATTGGACGGGCTAGTTGCAAGAAAAATGTTCCCGATGTTGGCGGAGTCCAGAACCAGGGGCCACAGTCTAAGAATAAAGGGGAGGCCATATAAAACTGAGATGAGAAAAACAATAACGTACCCAGAGAGTTGTGAATCTGTGGAATTCTCTGCCACAGATTGTAGTAGAGGCCTCGGTCCTGGGCCTCCTCCATGGCCAGAGTGAGCAACACCGCAAGTTGGAGGAACAGCACCTCATATTCCGCTTGGGGAGTCTGCATCCTCTGGGCTTGAACATTGAATTTTCTAAATTCAGTTAACCCAGGCTGCCTCCTCCCCTTCCCACCTCTCCCTCAGCCCTCGGGCCCTGGCATTCCTTCTCTCTCTATCTCTCCCCACCCAGGTCGCACTAGCTTCTCATTTTCACACTACAAACAGCTTACAATGGCCTGTTTCCTTTATCATCGATACTTTTTTGCATATCTTTCATTCATTGTTCTTTATCTCTCCACATCACCGTCTATATCTCTCGTTTCCCTGATCCCTGACCAGTCTGAAGAAGGGTCTCGACCCGAAACGTCGCCTATCTCCTTCGCTCCTTAGATGCTGCTGCACCCGCTGAGTTTCTCCAGCCTTTTGTGTAACCCTCGTAGCAGAGGCCAATTCACTGGATGTTTTCAAGAGAGAGTAAGATTTAGCTCTTAGGGCTAATGGAATCAAGGGATATGGGGCAAAAGCAGGAACGGGGTACTGATTGTGGATGATCAGCCATGATCATATTGAATGGCGGTGCTGGCTCGAAGGGCTGAATGGCCTCCTCCTGCACCTGTTGTCTATGTTTCTCACATGTATGAGCTCAGTACAGGGTTCACCGTCACAGAGACACTCCAGGGCTGACGCAGTAGGCGTTGCGGTGATGCAGCGGGTAGTGCTGCTGCCACCGCGTCAGAGACCGGGTTCAATCCCAACTACGGGCGCTGTCTGTATGGAGTTTGCACGTTCTCCCCGTGACCTGCGTGGGTTTTCTCCGGGTGCTCCGGTTTCCTCCCACACTCCAGAGACGTGCGGGTTTGTAGATTGTTTGTAGGCTTCTGTAAACTGTACATTCTTCCTAGTGTGTGTGTGTGTGTAGGATAGTGTTAGTGTACGGGGGGATCGCTGATCGGCACAGACTCAGTGGGCCGAAGGGCCTGTTTCCACCCTGTGTCTCTAAAGTCCCCTTGGGGCACGATAAGCAACGGGGATGACAGTTTCACCCAGAATTACATGTACCCCGTCACAGCTTCCACATAAATCCATTGTAGGCCAAAGGGCCTGGTCCTGCGCAGTAGTTCCATGTGCGTGTTCCACGCTCCTCGTTCCGTGTTCTGCGTTCCGTGTTCCACACTCCGCATTCCGTGTTCCGTGTTCCGTGTTCCATGTTCGTGTTTCACGCTCCGCGTTCCGTGTTCCACGCTCCACGTTCCGTGTTCCGTGTTCCATGTTCCACGCTCCGCATTCCGTGTTCCACGCTCTCGCATTCCGTGTTCCGTGTTCCACGTTCTGTGTTCCATGTTCATTGTCCTATGTTCCGTGTTCCGTGTTCCGTGTTCCATGTTCCACGTTTCATGTTCCACAGAAAAATAATTCCAAAACTCCCATTTCTTCCAATGAAGGAATATTTCACCCTTCTCTCGGGGGAGTTGATTCAGACCAAGTCCACCGGTCTGTTTCACGGCCAGAGATTGGCAATGTGGGTGGGCACGGCTGTGTGAAGAGTGCCAATGGCCACCATCCCCTGCAACCAACAGGCAGGCTGCTGCTCTCCATCATTACCCTGGGCCGCTGCAAACTTCCATCGCCAATTCTTCTTTCCATTTCGCAAGAAACACCGCACAAAACTGGGACGTTCAAACCCTAATGATGAGACAATAATTGCTGCAACAATTGGTGTGAGTCAGTGAATCAGGCAGAATCCGTGATGAGAATGGACAGACAACGTTTTAGGACAGGACCCTCTTCTGTCTGTCCCCTCCACAGATGCTGCCTGACCCGCTGAGTTACTCCAGCACTCTGTGAAACGTCACCTATCCATGTTCTCCACAGATGCTGCCTGACCCGCTGAGTTACTCCAGCACTCTGTGAAACGTCACCTATCCATGTTCTCCACAGATGCTGCCTGACCCGCTGAGTTACTCCAGCACTCTGTGAAACGTCACCTATCCATGTTCTCCACAGATGCTGCCTGACCCACTGAGTTACTCCAGCACTCTGTGTTTTGCTTGGGATCCCAGGATTGGATTCGGTCCTGACTACAGGTGCTATCTGTATGGAGTTTGCACGTTCACCCTGGGACTGTGTGAGCTTTCTCCGGGCGCACAACCCAAAGACGTGCAGGTTTGTCGGTTTATTGGCTTCTGTAAATTGTCAATAGTGTGTCTGACAGTACTAGTGTGAAAGGGTGGATCGCTGGGCAGTGTGGACTCGGTGGGCCGAAGGGCCTGTTTCCACACTGCATTGTGTGCAGTTTTGGTCTCCAAATTTGAGGAAGGACATTCTTGCTATTGAGAGAGTGCAGCTTAGGTTCACCGGGTTAATTCCCGGCATGGCGGGACTGTCATATGTTGATGGAATAGAGCAGCTGGGCTTGTATACTCTGGAATTTAGAAGAATGGGAGGGGATCGTATTGAAACATATAAGATTATTAAGGGTTTGAACACGCTAGAGGCAGGAAACATGTTCCCGATGTTGGGGGAGTCCAGAACCAGGGGTCACAACTCAAGAATAAGGGGTAAGCCATTTAGAACGGAGATAAGGAAAAACGTTTTCACCCAGAGAGTTGTGAGTCTCTGGAATTCTCTGCCTCAGAGGGCGGTGGAGGCCGATCACTGGATACTTTCAAAAGAGAGTTAGATAGAGCTCTTCGGGCTAACGGAATCAAGGGATATGGGGAGAAGGCAGGAACGGGTACTGATTGTGGATGATCAGCCATGATCACTGTGAATGGCGGTGCTGGCTGGAAGGGCCGAATGGCCTACTCCTATGGCTATTGTTCATTGTCTGTAAAGTGAACCAGATCTAGGATTGTAGATTGACCGGGTGGGACAGAGCTGAGAGTATTGGCAGTAACAGCGCAGCAGTGAAGTTGGAAGGAGGAGAGTTCTGTCTTGCCATCGGTGAATACTGAATATGTGATTCAAGTAACGAGTTGGGTTCATTTCCTTTAATATTGAGAATCTATTGGATCAGGAGACAGGTTATTACTCCTTCACATTTAAACTCTGCTTTTTCTGTAATCAGACTCTCACTATCTGTGACTGCAGCAGCTGAAGAGAGACCATTGCCTTCATATTGAACCTCACACAGAGCCAGGATATTGCAAAGTGCTTCGCGGCTAATCTAGTACCGTTTCAAGGTTATTGTCCGCCTGCAGGCCACTGGAGCAATGCTGTAAATGGTCAAACGCCACAGACAGCACAAAGATCATCAGTCTGGGGCGTAGAAGGGCCACCTTGTAGCTGTCACGTGTACCGAGGTACAGTGAAAAGCTTTTGCTGTGTGCTAAACAGTCAGCGGAAAGACAACATGTGATTACAATCGAGCCGTGTACAGGTACATGACAAGGGAATCATGTTTGGCGCAAGAGTAGGCCCAGTAAAGTCTGAAGCACCTGGTCTTTTCTCACCTCCTCACCCCTCCCCTCTCCCCCCCTCATTCCCTATTTCAATCTGAACGAGGGTCCTGACCTGAAACGTCACCTATCCATGTTCTCCACGGATGCTGCCTGACCCGCTGAGTTACTCCAGCACTCTGTGAAACGTCACCTATCCATGTTCTCCACAGATGCTGCCTGACCCGCTGAGTTACTCCAGCACTCTGTGAAACGTCACCTATCCATGTTCTCCACAGATGCTGCCTGACCCGCTGAGTTACTCCAGCACTCTGTGTCTGTCTCTGGTTTCCTCATTGACACGTGATGCCACCTCTGTTTCTGGCCATTCAGATGATCCACCACCTCAACTCTTCTAACAGAACACTATTGCAGTTGCTGGAGGATGTCACGTGTCAGGCAGCAAACAGCGGCAATATTTTAATCAATAGCCAATCATCCAAAGATCATCCTGGTCTGATCTGCTGCCTGCCTCCAACATTCCCTGTTTACATGTAAACCTTTTCCAGAAGACAGACACAAACAGCTGGAGTAACTCAGCGGGACAGGCAGCATCTCTGGAGAGAAGGAATGGGTAACGTTCTTCAGACTGGTTAGGGATCAGGGAAACGAGAGATATAGACGGTGATGTGGAGAGATAAAGAACAATGAATGAAAGATATGCAAAAAAGTAACGATGATAAAGGGAACAGGCCGTTGTTCGCTGTTTGCTGGGTGAAAATGTGAAGCTGGTGTGACTTGGGTGGGGGAGAGATAGAGACAATAGACAACAGGTGCAGGAGTAGGCCATTCGGCCCTTCGAGCCAGCACCGCCATTCAATGTGATCATGGCTGATCATCCCCAATCAGTGCCCCGTTCCTGCCTTCTCCCCATATCCCCTGAGAGAGGGAGAGAGAGTGAATGCCGGGGGCGGGGTGACCTGAACTGGCATTGCTTTTCCAGCAATGATTGAGTTATTGCAGCTGCCCGGCGTACAGTGTGGTATTCATCGACACCTCTTCCCCGTGGCCTCTCCACTCCACTCCACCACGACAGCCCATCAGCCACAGTGAGCTGAGCCCGCTGCCAGGCACACAGCCACGTATCTCACCACTCCATCAGCTGTTGAATTCCAATTTCCTCTTGTTGCACTGCTGGGTATAATAACAGTATCAATGACCATGTCTGCGGTCCACACTCCTGTGTACAGCCACACAGCTCCTTCAGCTATTTAATCACCATCTCTGAGAGCAGCATAAAGAGCAAGTCTCAAACAGGTCTATTGCCCAATCTCACTCCTCTTCTCCCCACAGAATACTTCCCTGGATTAATTTTTTTAATGTGCAGGTTATTCGAGGTAGAATTGCTGCGTAATGATTTTACATCCAACTTTAATCAAAGTCTCTGCCATTTTACTCAGAGGGAAATTATTGACTTGGCTCATTTTTTATGTTTCCCGTTTTTTTTAAAAGAGGGATCCTGACACTCGAGACTAATTTTTAAATCACAGCCTCGTGAAATATCGGCAAAGTCTCATCGATTTTCATTTCTGCAGAAGTAGTTTCCTGAGTCGGCAGAAAAAACCCTCGCTCCAGTTCATCTTGTGAAGAAATCAGAAGCAGTGCTTGGGCAGTAAAAGCTCTGCACTCTCTCTGGAACGATTACCAACATAGCTTGCAGACAAAAGTGCTGGAGAAACTCAGCGGGTCAGGCAGCATCTATGGAGCAAAGGAATTGGTGACGATTCAGGTCGAGACGTCCAGAGATGCTGCCTCACCCGCTGACTTTCTCCAACATTTTTTGTCTACCTTTGATTTCTCCAGCATCTGCAGTTCTTTCTTAAACCAACATAACTTCATCAATTGCTGACGTTCACCTTCAATGAGAGATGCTGAGTTTTGGAGTTTGAGTAAATAGTTGTTCTCGATCTGTGTTGGAGGTTTTCTGTAAGCTATGAGGGATTTATGCATATTGTGTAACCAATAGAAACGGACCAGTCTTGGAATCCTGGCGAAGTACAGCATGGAAACAGGCCCTTCGGCCCAGAGTCCACGCCGACCAGCGATCACCCGTACACACACGTTCCACATGATCCAACGTTCTCATCCACCCCTTACACACTAGGGCCAATTAACCTACATCTTTGTGATGTGGGAGAAAACCTGAGCACCCGGAGAAACCCACACAACTACAGGGAGAACGTGCAAACTCCACACAGACAGCACCCAAGGATCGAACCCGGTTTCTGGCGCTGTGAGGCAGCAGCTCTACCCGCTGCACCACCGTGCCCCCCTAACACTGATTTTATCCTTGATCCTTGATCCCTATCTTGAGGAATACATGGTCACGGGGAGAACGTACAAACTCCGTACAGACAGCACCCGTAGTCGGGATTGAACCCGGGTCTCCAGCGCTGCAAGCACTGTAAGGCAGCAACTCTAGCGCTGTGCCACCGTGCCACCCATAGTTAGTTCTCCCCTAAATCTCTTCTTCCATTCTATGATAAGAAACAATGAATTTGAAACTAAAAACCCCAAGTTTCTTGAATCGGAGGTTTCGGTGAATTTTCCCGGGGTGAGCGGACTTTCACGGTTGTGGAGCCCAGTACTGAGGCCGCGATGAGTTGGACGTGTGGCCATTTATTTCGCAGGGTCACAGGCCGTGTGGGGTAACGCTGTGTGGAGCCAGCGTGGGGCGAGCAGGTGCCAGGTATGTTCTTTGTCACATGTACCGAGCGACAGTGAAATTCATTGTTCAAATTCTGGAAGGGAACATTATCCCCCACAATTAAAATGTGGACAGTGGAAATGTCGGAGACGTTGCATTTGGAGAGAATCAGGTTTGTCCTAATGGATAAATATGAACTTTTTGAACAAATATGGTCTCCATTCACTGATTATATGAAGGGGTAGCTGAGCTCAGCATTGTAACTCAATAAGTACCCTGGTGTAGGATTAGATGAGATGTATTCTGGGATTTGTATACACGTCTCTATAGATAGTGTTATGTGAAATTGCTCCGTGCATTGTTAAGATGTCGACTTCATTTCTTTATTATATAATCGTTTTCTTTTCTTTTAATTTTTTGTTGTTTTTTTTACTTTTTGTTTTTATCTTTTTTTTTCTTTTTTCTTATAAAATCCTAACCATTATTAATGAATCACTATCTTTATTGATTATAGATCTACCCCTTAACTTCTTTACTTTCCAAAAAAAACCAGAAGCATACATAAATCACTTTGTAATATTTGTATAATTTTTGAAACAAGTTAAACGTGTACTTGAAGAACTGTTATACTGTTGACCCAATAAAAATATTTTTAAAAAAAATAAATTCATTGTTGTATATAGTTCAGTACAAGTATCACTGAGATCCATCTCAGGTCCAGTACTGGTGTATACTAGCACAGTACTATAGTACACTGTAGAGTACAGCAGTACATTGAGACAGTGTACAGACTCGCCACTGTGGCATCATATCCAAGTCCCAGTGTTGCAAGTGCAGGGATCGTGACCTGACCATGAAGGTCTGTTGTCCTGCCGCCGTTGCAGGGTCGGCCCGGCCAAGCGTATCCGTGGAGTTCTCCGCCGCTGCTCCACCGTTGTAGGCCGTGTGCGGTCCACCCGCTCAGCCTCGTGAAGCAGCGCCCGGTCCAGCCGAGCCCCAGGCTTCCGCACGGCATCCAGTGGCCACTCTCTCGTCGAGACCGTGCACTCCCTCCCTCCCTCCCTCCCTCCAACGGTCTGCTCACCGCCCACCCCCCTCCCCCCCAGGTGGGTTCCCGTGGGCCCTCGATCCACGGCGGGATAACTGGGCATACTGGGAGGACTGGCTTGGGCCTACCAGCTGAACCAGTCTAGGCTGTTGGGCCTACCGGGTGGGCCAGGCCTAGTGGGTGGGTTGGAGCCTACAGGGTTGGGCCTACTGGGCTGGATAGGTTGGGCCTACCGTGTGGTCTGGGCCTACTGGACAGGCCCCGGTCAGTAGTGCGGATTCACCGCCGCGGACCTTCTACGCCACACGTGTCTCCGGCCAGAGATTGGGTTTCACCCACAGTGGAACAGGCGGCACACGCCATTGTCATGCTGTCCCTGCACATTCAGATCTAACATGGGGCAGAATGACCAAGAACACGCTGCACCTCCATTGGCACCGACCTATTTCTCCTGGTATGGCCCCTGTCTGGATGCATCACACCCTGGTCTGTCCAAGACCACACGTCATTGCAGGATGTGGCCCAGTCCATCACGGACCAGGCTGCCCACTGTCCACACGGCCACAGGATCGCTGCCAACAGAAAACTAGCAGCACTCACACCCTGGTCATTCCCTCCCCTCTCCTGCTGGACAGACAGCACACTGACTCATCATCTCTATCGACCCACACTCATCGGGTTCCTTGCTCAGAATCTACCTCTGTAGCCTTTAGCATCACATCATTACCCAGCACCTGGCCGACTGTCACCTTCCCTCACCCTCACCCTCACCCTCACCCTCACCTTCACCCTCACCCCCCTCACCCTCACCCTCACCCTCACCCTCACCCCCTCACCCTCACCCTCACCCCCACCCCCACCCTCACCCTCACCTTCACCCCCACCCCCACCCTCACCCTCACCCTCACCCCCACCCTCACCCCCACCCTCACCCTCACCCCCACCCTCACCCTCACCCTCACCCCCACCCCCCTCACCCTCACCCCCACCCTCACCCTCACCCCCCTCACCCCCACCCTCACCCTCACCCTCACCCCCCTCACCCTCACCCTCACCCTCACCCCCTCACCCTCACCCTCACCCTCACCCTCACCCTCACCCTCACCCCCACCCTCACCCTCACCCTCACCCTCACCCCCACCCTCACCCCCACCCTCACCCTCACCCTCACCCCCACCCTCACCCTCACCCCCACCCCCCTCACCCTCACCCCCACCCTCACCCTCACCCCCCTCACCCCCACCCTCACCCCCACCCTCACCCTCACCACCCTCACCCTCACCCCCACCCTCACCCTCACCCTCACCCTCACCACCCTCACCCTCAACCTCACCCTCCTCACCACCCTCTCCCTCACCCCCACCCCCACCCTCACCCCCACCCTCACCCTCACCCTCACCCTCACCCTCACCCTCACCCCCACCCTCACCCTCACCCTCACCCTCACCCCCACCCTCACCCTCACCCTCACCCTCACCCTCACCCTCACCCCCACCCTCAACCTCACCCTCACCCCCACCCTCAACCTCACCCTCCTCACCACCCTCACCCCCACCCTCAACCTCACCCTCACCCTCACCCCCACCCTCAACCTCACCCTCACCCCCACCCTCAACCTCACCCTCCTCACCACCCTCTCCCTCACCCCCACCCCCACCCTCACCCCCACCCTCACCCTCACCCTCACCCTTACCCTCACCCTCAATACCCATAACCTCTCCACCCACCCAGCTCCACCTGCCTGTATCTCTCCTCACCTGGTTGCACCTAGTACCTGCCCTTCACCTTCTCTCCCCCTCGCTCAACCCCCCCCACCCCTCCCCCTCACCTACCCCCCCCCTCCCCCAGTCAATGTGTCTAATGGTCATAAATACCAGCAACGGGACAATTCTCTTCTTACTTGCTTCATTTGTAAAGCCCCACAAACAGATAATCAATAATCAATAACACAATAGATTGATCACCAGTACTAATAGTGTCAATCGAGTGGCTGGTGCAATCATGATCGCTGCTCTGGACTGGGATCGAGACTATTAACCGCAGCATCGAACCGTTTGTGGCTCCTTTAACTCAAAGCTGTCGAGTAAATTCAACACTGAAATCTTCAGCACTGATGAAAATTAATATTAACAAAATTTTAATTCTGAATAGAAAAAAGATCATGGAATAAAACGCCGTCGGGCTGGCTGCTGCATATTTTACATCTCATCATCTTCCCAACATCTATCAAGTTACAAAATCTGACGTGAAGATTACAGCAAATATTAATATTTAAAACCAGCTGAACATTCACTGCTGCTGCCGATCCCTTGCCCACAAGCCCTGAACAATCGCGCAGACTAAACCTCCAACACTTGGCACACAATGCTTGCTTCTACTATACATTTTAATACGTTTTTCAAACTGCTTTTCAGACAGCAATGAAAATGAGTTGATGTGTTGAAATAAAAAGGCACTGATTCAGAGTGGAACTAAAAACCGGGCTAGGAAATCCAGAAAACAATTTGTTTTAGATTATATTACGAGTTTAAAAATTAAAATCATGTTTCGATTGCTAAGCTTTGTCCCGAAAAGACAAGAATTATTTGCTCATAACAACACAGAATTTGCAAGGTGAATGGATCTCTTCACTATCCTGCTCCACAATTTGCACCTTAATTCTCTGGATGTCTGCACTGCTAAAGGCATCGCAAGGTCACCCAGTAAATAATGAGACTCACTCAGTATCTCCTCAAATAGAATAAGCATCAAGAGATGAGTTTATTATTGTTGTGTGTTCACAGATCATCCCATCCTGGCCCAAGGAAATGTGCGGTTTCTCATTTCCTCGCGTCAAGGCCGGGTGTGGTGAAGGGGCACTAGATGGGTGAAGTTGTGGGCCCCCCACACCACTGCCAACACACCACCCACACCACCCTCCCCCACACCACCGCCCCCCACACCACCGCCCCCCCCACACCACCCCCCCACACCACCCCCCCCACACCACCGCCCCCCACACCACCGCCCCCCACACACCACCCACACCACCCCCCCCCACACCACCGCCCCCCACACACCACTGCCCCCCCACACCACCGCCCCCCACACCGCCCCCCCCCACACCACCCCCCCCACACCACCCCCCCCACACCACCGCCCCCCCACACCACCGCCCCCCCACACACCACCCCCCCCACACCACCCCCCCCACACCACCCCCCCACACCACCGCCCCCCACACCACCACCCCCCACACCACCGCCCCCCCACACACCACCCCCCCCACACCACCCCCCCCACACCACCCCCCCACACCACCCCCCCCACACCACCCCCCCCACACCACCGCCCCCCACACCGCCCCCCCCCACACCACCCCCCCCACACCACCCCCCCCACACCACTGCCCCCCCACACCACTGCCAACACACCACCCACACCACCCTCCCCCACACCACCGCCCCCCACACCACCGCCCCCCCCCACACCACCCCCCCCACACCACCCCCCCCACACCACCGCCCCCCACACCACCGCCCCCCACACACCACCCACACCACCCCCCCCCCCACACCACCGCCCCCCACACACCACTGCCCCCCCACACCACCGCCCCCCACCACACCACCCCCCCCACACCACCCCCCTCACACCACCGCCCCCCACACCACCGCCCCCCCACACACCACTGCCCCCCCACACCACCCCCCCCACACCACCCCCCCCACACCACCGCCCCCCACACCACCACCCCCCACACCACCGCCCCCCCACACACCACTGCCCCCCCACACCACCCCCCCCACACCACCCCCCCCACACCACCCCCCCCACACCACCCCCCCCACACCACCCCCCCCACACCACCCCCCCCACACCACCCCCCCCACACCACCGCCCCCCACACCACCCCCCCCCACACCACTGCCCCCCACACCGCCCCCCCCCACACCACCCCTCCCACACCGCCCCCCCCACACCACCGCCCCCCACACCACCGCCCCCCACACCACCGCCCCCCCACACCGCCCCCCCCCCCACACCACCCCTCCCACACCGCCCCCCCCCACACCACCGCCCCCCACACCACCCCCCCCACACCACCCCCCCCACACCACCGCCCCCCACACCATCGCCCCCCCCACACCACCCCCCCCCACACCGCCCCCCCCCACACCACCGCCCCCCACACCATCGCCCCCCCCCACACCACCGCCCCCCCCACCACCGCCCCCAGCACCACCCACACCACCCACAATCACCGCACAACAGCCCGTGTTAAATGGAGCTTCGTTTAGCTCTAGTATTCCCCAAACCAATTCTATCGAACAGGCAAATTGACTGAAATGCTTGTATTCACGGTGGGCAAATGTCGTTTAAATCATGGCTTTGCGTCGAATTGAAAATTGGTCATTTGTGAAATGACTCGCATTAATGTAATTTTGGGCATTCAGATTGTATTGGTTTAATTTCTTTGTTTTACAAATGAGTGCCATTGACAATATAATGTGATTGGATGCCAACTGGACCAGTCACGGTGCCAGCAGCATTGTGAAACATTATCGCTAACCCTCTGCAGCATGAACCTACATGTGGCCCGTGCCAGCGGTGTCGTACATCATCCATCCTCTTGTACTCTCTCTGCAGCGGTGCCCAGCGCGGGCCAGCAACACACAGCACCAGGGTTGGCAAACTCCGGTGAACATTTGCCACATGTGTACCATCGGCACCACTGCGAACATTGTGTACGTCTCAGTCTCCACCCAAACTGTCACCCATTCCTTCTCCACAGAGATGCTGCCTCTCGCTGAGTTACTCCAGCACTTTGTGTCTATCTTCAGTGTAAACCAGCATCTGCAGTTCCTCCCTACCTGCTGTGAATGGCCGTGCAGGACAGTGCTCTCACCCAGTTATATTGTGTTCTAACATTAAAGAATACTTTCATTATCACGTTAGTTAAACCATTCCACTGGGAAATAAAACCAGCTCTTTAATCAATGGCCATTTTTAAGATCTGGTAGCACAAAATCAATTTGCTAAAAAACCTTTCATATCTTTTCATTAATTTGCTGTCGTGCAGAAAATATATGAATTATACGGGTGTAATTAACCAGATCAGAATGGGAGATTGCTCATTCCATCCCATCTGCAGAGCCCGTGTCAGCCGTGATCAATACGTGTTGATGTTTCTACAATGCAGGGCGGTCCCAGTAACCCTGCAGCAGACCGACTACATTCCCATATTTAAATACATTCACGTCTTACAGTCATGATAGATTGATCACAGTTCGTGCAGCATTGAAAACATTGTGGCACATCCAATCAGAAGTCACACACAAGCAGCCAAGCAGCTCTCTGCAACCAATGGAGATGCATTCATAATTTAACATTCTTATCAGCCTCAATATTCTCCAGCAGCTCGACCATCCCAGAAGCTCCTCACGGTTGTGGGAGAGTTGAGCTTCTCTGAGCCAAAGGCAGGCAAATGGCACTAGCCCACTGGGCCAACTTGGTCGGCAAGGGCAAGGTATCTAGATGTTTACAAGAGAGAGTTACATAGAGCTCAGGGCTAACGGAATCAAGGGATATTTTCACCCAGAGAGTTGTGAATCTGTGGAATTCTCTGCCACAGAAGGCAGTGGAGGCCAATTCACTGGATGTTTTCAAGAGAGAGTTAGACTTATCTCTTGGGGTTAAAGGAATCAAAGGATACGGGGAGAAAGCAGGAACGAGGTAGTGATTCTGCATGATCAGCCATGATGCAAAGGTTACAGGGGAGACTTTAAACTAGAACGGTTGGGGGGAGGGACTCAAATTAGAATTAGATTCTTTATTTGTCATTCAGACCGTTTGGTCTGAACGAAACACTGTTCCCCTGCAGTCATACATACAATCCTTTTCAAAATGACAGAACACACAACAAACACAAACCCAACATCCACCACAGTGAGTTCACCAAACACCTCCCCATTGTGATGGAAGGCAAAGTCTTAAAGTCTCTGTCTCTTCCCTCTCTTTCCCTCTGCGCCGAGGCGATCCAGGCTTCAGTGTGACCCCACCGGGTGATGGTATTCCCCCGGGCCCGTAGTCGCAGTCGGGCCGCTGCCACTGCCGCCGCCACCGCTCCGGGACCGAGTCGGGTCGCCGCTGCTGCCGCCGCTGGAACCGCCCCGGGACTGAGCTGGGCCACCGCTGCTGGAACCGCCGCTGGAACCACCCCGGGACTGAGCTGGGCCGCCGCTGCTGGAACCGCCGCTGGAACCGCCCCGGGACTGAGCTGGGCCGCTGCTGCTGCTGGGACTGCCCCGGGACTGAGCTGGGCCGCTGCTGCTGGAACTGCCCCGGGACTGAGCTGGGCCGCCGCTGCTGCTGCTGGGACTGCCCCGGGGCCCGAGGCTGCCAGCTTCGCCATTAGGCCTCGGCGCAGACAGAGGCGAAGGCAGGGGATATGACAGAAAAGTCGCACCCCTCCCCCCCCCCCCCCCCAAAGGAAGAGACCCAGACATGTTACTCCCCCCCCACCCACATACACACACAATCCAACAAAACGAAACCAACCAAAACAGGACAAAAAGTAAATAAAATAACAGACGGACTGCAGGCGGGCCGCAGCTGTTAAGCCAGCGCCACCATCTAGATAGCGAAATAGAGAAAGCTAGTAGACAGTGTGTGAGGCAGGAGGCAGAGAAGGGAAGCACTCAGACCCAACATGTAGGAGGGAAAGAAGAAAAAAATAATAAACAGAGAATAAGTGGTGGTGGGTTTCTTAAATGTGTGAGCAGAGAGACAGAGGGGTGTAAAATGAGGATAGAAGCAATAGGTAGCAAGGTGAAAAGTAAAAGGGGCAGGCAGACAAATCCAGGGCAAAAATCAAAAAGGGCCACTTGTCAACATAATTGTATAAGCGGTAAGAGCGTTGTAAAAACAATGCTGAAGGCTTTGCGTCTCAATGCGAGGAGCATTCGTAATAAGGTGGACGAGTTTCATGTGCAGATAGTTATTAATGATTATGATATAGTTGGGATCACGGAGACATGGCTCCAGGGTGACCAAGGCTGGGAGCTGAACATCCAGGGATATTCAATATTCAGGAGGGATAGACAGAAAGGAAAAGGAGGTGGGGTAGCGTTGCTGGTTAGAGAGGAGATTAACGCAATGGAAAGGAAGGACATTAGCTTGGAGCATGTGGAATCGGTATGGGTAGAGCTGCGAAACATTAAGGGGCAGAAAACGCTAGTGAGAGTTGTGTACAGGCCACCTAACAGTAGTAGTGGAATTGGGGATGGCATGAAACATGAACTTAAAAATGCGTGCAACAAAGGTAAAACAGTTATAATGGGTGACTTCAATCTGCATGTAGATTGGGTGAATCAAATTGGCAGGGGTGCTGAGGAAGAGGATTTCTTGGAATGTATGCAGGATAGTTTTTTAAACCAACATGTGGAGGAACCAACGAGAGAGCAGGCTATTCTAGACTGGGTATTGAGTAATGAGGAAGGGTTAGTTAGCAGTCTTGTTGTGCGTGGCCCCTTGGGCAAGAGTGACCATAATATGGTTGAGTTCTTCATTAGGATGGAGAGTGACATAATTAATTCAGAAACACGGGTCCTGAACTTAAAGAAAGGTAACTTTGAGGGTATGAGATGTGAATTGGCCAAGATAGACTGGCAATTGATTCTTAAAGGGTTGACGGTGGATATGCAATGGAAGGCATTTAAAGACTGCACGGATGAACTACAACAATCGTTCATCCCAGTTTGGCAAAAGAATAAATCAGGGAAGGTAGTGCATCCATCGATAACAAGGGAAATCAGTGATAGTATCAAAACAAAAGATGAAGCATACAAATTAGCCAGAAAAAGCAACCTACCAGATGACTGGGAGAAATTCAGAGTCCAGCAGAGGAGGACAAAGGGATTAATTAGGAAAGGGAAAATAGATTATGAAAGAAAACTGGCAGGGAACATAAAAACTGACTGCAAAAGTTTTTATAGATATGTGAAGAGAAAAAGATTAGTTAAAACAAATGTGGGTCCTTTGCAGTCAGAAACAGGTGAATTGATCATGGGGAACAAGGACATGGCAGACCAATTGAATAACTACTTTGGTTCTGTCTTCGCTAAGGAAGACATAAATAATCTGCCGGAAATAGCAGGGGACTGGGGGTCAAATAAGATGGAGGAAATAAGATGGAGTGAAATCCAGGTTAGCCGGGAAGTGGTGTTGGGTAAATTGAATGGATTAAAGGCCAATAAATCCCCAGGCTGCATCCCAGTGTACTCAATGAGGTAGCCACAAAAATAGTGGATGCATTAGTAATAATTTTTCAAAACTCTTTAGATTCTGGAGTATTTCCTGAGCATTGGAGGGTAGCTAATGTAACGCCACTTTTAAAAAAAGGGAGGGAGAGAGAAAATGGGGAATTACAGACCAGTTAGTCTAACATCAGTAGTGGGGAAACTGCTAGAGTCAGTTATTAAAGATGGGATAGCAGCACATTTGGAAAGTGGTGAAATCATTGGACAAAATCAGCATGGATTTATGAAAGGTAAATCATGTCTGACGAATCTTATAGAATTTTTCGAGGGTGTAACTAGTAGAGTGGATAAGGGAGAACCAGTGGATGTGTTATATCTGGACTTTCAGAAGGTTTTTGACAAGGTCCCACATAAGAGATTAGTATACAAACTTAAAGCACACGGTATTGGGGGTTCAGTATTGATGTGGATAGAGAACTGGCTGGCAGACAGGAAGCAAAGAGTAGGAGTAAACGGGTCCATTTCAGGATGGCAGGCAGTGACTAGTGCGGTACCGCAAGGCTCAGTGCTGGGACCCCAGCTATTTACAATATATATTAATGATCTGGATGAGGGAATTGAATGCAAAATCTCCAGGTTTGCGGATGACACAAAGCTGGGGGGTAGTGTTAGGTGTGAGAAGGATGGTTGGGTGAGTGGGAAAATGCATGGCAGATGCAGTATAATGTGGATAAATGTGAGGTTATCCACTTTGGTGGCAAAAACAGGAGGGTAGACTATTATCTTAATGGTGGCCGATTAGAACAAGGGGAGATGTAACGAGACCTGGGTGTCATGGTACACCAATCATTGAAAGTAGGCATGCAGGTGCAGCAGGCAGTGAAGAAAGCGAATGGTATGTTAGCATTCATAGCAAAAGGATTTGAATATAGGAGCAGGGAGGTTCTACTGCAGTTGTACAGGGTTTTGGTGAGACCACACCTGGAGTATTGCGTACAGTTTTGGTCTCCAAATCTGAGGAAAGAAATTCTTGCCACAGAGGGGGTACAGAGAAGGTTCACCAGACTGATTCCTGGGATGTCCGGACTTTCATATGAGGAAAGATTGGATAGACTCGGCTTGTACTCGCTAGAAGTTAGAAGATTGAAGGGGGATCTTATAGAAAGTTACAAAATTCTTAAGGGGTTGGATAGGCTAGATGCAGGAAGATTGTTCCCGATGTTGGGGGAGTCCAGAACAAGGGGTCACAGTCTAAGGATAAGGGGGAATTATTTTAGGACCGAGATGAGGAAAACTTTTTTCACACAGAGAGTGGTGAGTCTCTGGAATTCTCTGCCACAGAAAGTAGTTGAGGTCAGTTCATTGGCTATATTTAAGAGGGAGTTAGATGTGGCCCTTGTGGAGAGAAAGTAGGTACAGGATACTGAGTTGGATGATCAGCCATGATCATATTGAATGGCGGTGCAGGCTCGAAGGGTCGAGTGGCCTCCTCCTGCACCTGATTGTGTGTTTCTAACGGCCCGTTTCCCAGCTGTAGAACTCTGACCAATTACTGGGTGCAGCAGCCATTGTCTGGGAACATGCTCCATATCACTGCGCCTCAGCAGAAACACACTGAAAAATCAGCAGGAATATAATTCCTCATGATTATAATTCCCTTGATCAGCCACTGGAGCACCGTGGAACGGCTAGCGCACTAGCACAGTGTCTGCTCTAATTGAAGTGGAATGAGTTGTGCTTAAGCATGTTGTGGAGGGGAGGCACGTAAATTCTTGCGGTTTGTGCTGGGCCTGGTGTTTAGTGAGACGCTCACATCCTCCCACACACAGCTGCCCTGATCCTAGCAATGCAGGGACAGCAGCTCCTGCTGGAGACCGGACTCACACTCACATTACACCAAGCATGGGAGGGAGACCACCATGGGGGGCTTCACTATGGGATGGAGAACATGCATACACATGCACACACATGCACACACAGGCACATGCATGCACACGCGCACACACACATGCATGTGCACACACACACACACATGCATGCACACACGGGCACATGCATGCACACGGACACACATGCATGCTAACAGGCACACGCGCATGCACACACGGGCGCATGCGTGCGCACACGCCCTCCCCTGGTCCATGCAAGGAACACATTTTTTCCACTTTCAATGAGACATTTTATGGTGTGTTGTGATCTGTGTGAGGCAAGTGAACACAATCTGTATCATCTTTACACAGCCATTCCTGCTGGTTTAAAATAACAAATCCAATGACAGCAACTTAAATAGTGTCGCATAGCATGGAAACAGGCCCTTCAGCCCAACTTGCCCATGCTTGCTCAGGTGTCTCATCGAAGCTAGTTCCACCTGCCAGTGTTTGGCCCAGCTCCCTGTAAAACTTTCCTATCCATGTACCTGTCCAAATGTCTTCAATGTTATAGTCCCAGCCTCAGCTACCTCCTCTGGCAGCTTGGTCCATACACCCACCGCCCTCTGTGTGGAAACTGTTGCCCCTCAGGTTTCTATTACATCTTTCCCCCCCTCACCTGAAACCTGTGTCACCTGGTTCATGATTCCTCTACTTTGGGTTGAAAGGTCAGTGCATTCAGCGCCTGTAGTTACGCTGCCTGTCCCGCTGAGCTACTCCAGCATTTTGTGTCTAAACCAACATCTGCCGTTCCTTCCTACTTATTTATTCCCCATCACATAGCTCTGTACAATCACCGGTGCCAGCCTCCTGCTCTCCCAGCCGGCCCAACATTGTTAGATTTGAAATCCAAAAGGCTACAACTTAAAGTAAAATGAATAAATGAATAAGTTTATTGGCAAAGTATTCACATACAAGGAATTTGCCTTGGTGCACCGCCCACAAGAGCCAGCATGACACAGTGACAGTTGGGAATGACACATAGAACATTAAACATTGTTGATTAAACATGTGAACCAGCTTCAGCTCCCTCAGTCATGCCTGGGATGATACAATTATAACCTCAGTGTGAACATCTACAGCCACTGAACGAGACCACAGCTAGTTTGTTTCAGGATGTTCCCAGGTATAAAACAGCAAAGTGATTTAGTTTGACTCAGGATCAATTCCAATTCATCTTCATAACTCACAATAATATCGTCACAAGTCACAGGTAATACCAGGATATCAAAACAAATCTAATTATTATAATCCTAAAAAGCAGAAGAGCCTTCAACAAATAAATATACCACACAATGTGGCCCCTTGTGTTCGATCTCTCCTTGTGGCAGCTGACACATCCAAGCTTGTGAATCCGTTCACACCAACTGTTCATACTCTAGAATAGAACAAAATTCTGGGGTTTGTAATTCTCACAAAGGTCTCTGGTTTCCAAAGTGGGGTCCAATATTGACGGGGGCTTCATCCTTCACCAGTCCAGCCCGTGTTCACAAGTGTAAAGGAGTCCTTGTGGAGAAATCCAATCAGTAAAGCGTGGACGAATCGAACCAATTTGCACCCCACTAATAACCGTGACCTGCTAGCCTGTGCAGACGGGTCTGCTTGTACAGTCCTGTGCCCTGGTATCACAGTGTCTTCCAGCTGGATGTTAATCCATTCAACATCCAGACTGTCACAGCTAAATGACACAAATCACAATTTGTTCCTTTAGAGTCGCGCACAATAGAGACGGGATTTGGTGGCAGGGATCAGGTGCACAGAATGGAATTAATTACGAGCAGAGGGCAAGGGGACATTCAATCAAAGGGCAAGGAGCTCAGTGGAACCAGTCCCATCATCATTTGTAAAGGCTGCAGCTCTGGGTCAGTGGTGAACCAGGGATCACTGCTGTGTTCCCTCACACACACCTAGTCAGGTCTCCACCTCACCCCTGCCCAGAGAGAGGGGAACAGAATCACTGGTCAATGTTGACAACTTCATCAAACCTCCACTGGACGTCACCAAGCTGAAACTGTGACTCCATCTACTCCTCAGCAGATGACGTCAGGTATTTCCATCATGAATGGGGTTTATGTTATGGCCAAAATAAAACTGCATCAAAACTGGACAGGTGAGACAAGCAGCTGAGCCCAGTGTACAGAGACGGACAGGTGCTATCAGCAACACTGTGGGCCAGTGTAGGTGTGACCATTCATTCCCCTTTGACCTGTAGAGAAACCAGAGCCACAGGGGCAAAGGTAAGGGTGAGTGGCAGGTCAAGGGGCACCAAGGGTCATCTGACCATCAATGGCCATTGGTGGCCCAGGGTTGGCTGGAAAGTGAACTGAAGATGCAGTGGAGAAAAGACCCAGAGTGCTGGAGTAACTCAGCAGGTCAGGCAGCATCTGTGGAGAATGTGGATAGGTGACGTTTCCCAGAGTGTTGCAGTAACTCAGTGGGTCAGGCAGCATCTGTGGAGAACATGGATAGGTGACGTTTCACACAGCGCTGGAGTAACTCAGCGGGTCAGGCAGCATCTGTGGAGAACATGGATAGGTGACGTTTCACAGAGTGCTGGAGTAACTCAGCGGGTCAGGCAGCATCTGTGGAGAACATGGATAGGTGACGTTTCACAGAGTGCTGGAGTAACTCAGCGGGTCAGGCAGCATCTGTGGAGAACATGGATAGGTGACGTTTCACACAGTGCTGGAGTAACTAGTGGGGAACACGAAGACCCTCTGCTTTTTCAGTTTTTTGCGTCCATTTACGGAGCAGAAACGGCGTTAAATTTCCCAGCCCCGTAGCCGGGGAGAGCGGGGAAGCGGTCAGCACCAGTGCGCGACATAACACACTCACCCCCCTGAACACAGCTGCCCCCCCACACTAACCTCCCCCACACTAACCCCTCCTCCCCACACTAACCCCTCCCCCCACACTATCCCCTCCCCCCCCACACTAACCCCTCCCCCCCACACTAACCCCTCCCCCACACTAACCCCTCCTCCCCACACTAACCCCTCCCCCCGCACTAACCCCTCCTCCCCACACTAACCCCACCCCCACACTAACCCCTCCCCCACACTAACCCCTCCCCACACTAACCCCTCCTCCCCACACTAACCCCTCCCCCATACTATCCCCTCCCCCCCACACTAACCCCTCCCCCACACACTAACCCCTCCCCCCACACTAACCCCTCCCCCCACACTAACCCCTCCCCCACACTAACCCCTCCCCCACACTAACCCCTCCCCCACACTAACCCCTCCCCCCACACTAACCCCTCCCCCCACACTAACCCCTCCCCCACACTAACCCCTCCCCCACACTAACCCCTCCCCCACACTAACCCCTCCCCCCACACTAACCCCTCCCCCCACACTAACCCCTCCCCCACACTAACCCCCCCCCACACTAACCCCTCCCCCACACTAACCCCTCCCCCACACTAACCCCTCCCCCACACTAACCCCTCCCCCCACACTAACCCCTCCCCCACTAACCCCTCCCCCCACTAACCCCTCCCCCACTAACCCCTCCCCCACACTAACCCCTCCCCCACACTAACCCCTCCTCCCCACACTAACCCCACCCCCACACTAACCCCTCCCCTACACTAACCCTCCCCCCACACTATCCCCTCCCCCCCACTAACCCCTCCCCCCACACTAACCCCTCTCCCCACTAACCCCTCCCCCCACACTAACCCCTCCCCCCACTAACCCCTCCCCCACACTAACCCCTCCCCCACACTATCCCCTCCCCCACTAACCCCTCCCCCCCACACTATCCCCTCCCCCCACTAACCCCTCCCTCCACACTAACCCCTCCCCCCACACTAACCCCTCCCCCAACACTAACCCCTCCCCCCACACTAACCCCTCCCCCCACACTAACCCCTCCCCCAACACTAACCCCTCCCCCCACACTAACCCCTGGGTTGGGGGTGGGGGTGGGTTGGGGTTGAGGGTGGGGGTGGGGGTGGGGGGTTGGGGTGGGGGTGGGGACCCGCCTGCCCGCTCTGCCTTCAGCCCGTGGCTGACAGTGAGCAAGGTGAAAGCTGTCAGAGAGAAGCCTTGTCTCTCCGTGGGGATTGTCGCTGCTGCCTCAATACCTGTGGGCCCCTCAATACAACCAACACGACACCCAAACACCTTCCCTCACCCTAACCCGCACCAGAGGGTGTGAGCTACAGGGAGAGGTTTAGGCTGGGTCTCTATTCCTTGGAGCGCAGGAGGATGAGGGGTGATCATATAGAGGTGTATAAGATCACCAGAGGAATAGATCGGGTAGAGTCTCTCGCCCAGAGTAGGGGAATCGAGGACTAGAGGACATGGCTTTAAGGTGAAGGGGAAAAGATTTAATAGGAATCTGAGGGGGAACTTTTCACACAAAGGGTGGTGGGTGTATGGAATGAGCTGCCGGAGGAGGTAGTTGAGGCTGGGCCTATCCCAACATTTAAGAAACAGTTAGACAGGTACAGTGGCTTGCAAAAGTATTCATACCCCTTGAACTTTTCAGTTTTTTATTTGTAAAAAAATTTGAAAACCATGTATTATTTTCCTTCCACTTCACAATATGCGCCACTTTGTGTTGGTCTCTCACATAAAATCCCAATAAAATACATTTACGTTTGTGGTTGTAACGTGACAAAATGTGGAAAAGTTCAAGGGGTATGAAAACTTTAGCAAGCCACTGTAGATGGATAGGACAGGTTTGGAGGGATATGGGCCAAGCACAGGCAGGTGGGACTAGTGTAGATGGGATATGTTGTCCGGTGTGGGCAAGTTGAGTTGAAGGGCCTGTTTCCACACTGTATCATTCTGTGACTCTGTGTCTCTCTGTGACTGTGACTAAATGCTGGCAATGAGGCCAAGTGCATGGGGATATTACACACCCGTGCAGAGGTCGAAATCTCAGTTTAATAGACATCAACGCGCCGTGGGCCCCACTTGTGATAAATGTTTTTCTCAAGATGCAACTACAGCACATTCCGTTGTTTTTTGCATAAAAATCCAAAATTTTTGGAATGAAATCTTTGAACTTTTTACAAAATAATTTAAAATAAAATTGAAACCGAACGCTGAATTGATTATTTCTGGAACAATGGAAGTGGGTTCTGAGCTGACTTTGTTCCAAAAGAGTTTCCTTAATTATGGCTTAATAACGGCAAAAAAATGCACCCACACCAACGGTAAACATGTGGATTTGAAATATGTCCAAAATGTTACACCTCGAAGACACGAGATTCGCCCCAGCAGCAAATCTGACCGATTGTTACAGATCTGGTCTCCATTTACCGACTTATTACAAGCATAAGGTGCAACATAACTGTGGAAATAAACGGATTCAGGACCGGGTGAGGGGGAGGGGGGGGGGTACAGATATGAAGCAGGTGCACCCCGTTTATCTTATTTTATTATATTTTCCTTGTTTTATTTATTTATTTATTTATTTTTATTAAATTCTTCCTCGCGTTCTACGTCTCTACGGGCTCTTCCTTTTCACTTTCTCACGCACTCACTATCTTATCTAACTCTCTCTATTTCTCTTTTTCTTCCTTCTGTTACTTTCCTATTATTAAAGTTTAAAACAAGAAGTGGCTTTTTGGCTTATACCACTGTAGATTACTTCCAATAAAAGATAATTAATAAATCAACGCGCCGTGGGGAGGGTCGCAGTGGACACTGACCACACTGACCACGGTTACATGTATGTAGCACATTGAACACATGAACCGTCTACATGTTGGCATGGATGAAGCAACCGCACAGCACCACTAGCTTGCCCAGTGATGACCAGTGGGGGGGGGGGGGGGGTCAGTGATGTCCAGTCACGGTACATTCTGCGGACCACAGCGGCAGTGGACATTACCCAGGGGGCAGCAGCACAAGGACACGGTGGTCTCAGCGATTCAAACAGAACGTTCAGAGTGGTTGAGTCCAGGGATGCAGAATGATTGCAACACCGGCTGCAATACCACGCTTGCTACTTTACTCAATCCCACACAAAGCTCTTGCCGAAACACACCAGAGAGGACTGAATAAACCAGCCATTGTACAGGCAGGTGCCTGCCCTACAGACTCACACTTCATACCACGGATACCTGGCACCTTTACAGAAGCTACAGTTGAAGCCACATCGAGCCAACTCAATCCACACACTATATCAACGGCAACTTTAATGCATATTGACATTGGTTCAGCAATTTTGTTAAACAGATTTTATGAAAAATGCAGAACATTGGAAATTAGAATGGAGCCGGGCAGTGGTTAGCCGTCAATACGGAGAGAGTTCAACTGGCGGAGCACTGGTGGGGCACTGGTGGGTCACTGGCGGGGCACTGGCTGGTCACTGGTGGGGCACTGGCGGGGCACTGGCGAGGCACTGGTGGGTCACTGGTGGGTCACTGGCGGGTCACTGGCGGGGCACTGGCTGGTCACTGGCGGGGCACCGGCTGGTCACTGGCGGGGCACCGGCTGGTCACTGGTGGGGCACTGGCGGGTCACTGGCGGGTCACCGGCTGGTCACTGGCGGGGCACCGGCTGGTCACTGGTGGGGCACTGGCGGGTCACTGGCGGGTCACTGGCGGGGCACCGGCTGGTCACTGGCGGGTCACTGGCGGGGCACCGGCTGGTCACTGGCGGAGCACTGGTGGGTCACTGGCGGGTCACTGGTGGGTCACTGGCCGGGCACTGGTGGGGCACTGGCGGGGCACTGGCTGGTCACTGGCTGGTCACTGGTGGGGCACTGGCGGGGCACTGGCTGGTCACTGGTGGGGCACGGGCGGGGCACCGGCGAGGCACTGGTGGGTCACTGGCGGGGCACCGGCTGGTCACTGGCGGGGCACTGGCGAGGCACTGGTGGGTCACTGGCAGGTCACTGGCGGGTCACTGGCGGGGCACCGGCTGGTCACTGGCGGGGCACCGGCTGGTCACTGGTGGGGCACTGGCGGGTCACTGGCTGGTCACCGGCGGGGCACTGGCGGGGCACCGGCTGGTCACTGGCAGAGCACTGGCGGGGCACTGGCTGGTCACTGGCAGGTCACAGGCTGGTCACTGGCGGGGCACCGGCTGGTCACTGGCGGGGCACTGGCTGGTCACTGGCGGGGCACTGGCGGGTCACTGGCAGGTCACTGGCTGGTCACTGGCTGGTCACTGGCTGGTCACCGGCGGGATATTGGATGCCATCTTCCATCTTCCACCAGTCTGTGATGTGAATGTGTGATTTATGGGAAGTACATGGGCCTCTGTGTATGTACAGGTAGCGCACAACAAAGGCTTTCCACTGTACCTCGGTACATGTGACATTAAACTAAACTCAACTCATACAGGGAATTAGGGAATCATTCAGAGGCGACCAGCTGGTTACAAACAGGACATGTTTAACACAATGGGAACATGCTTGTTGTGTGAGCGGCAGTTATTACAGTTGAATGGCGGTGCTGGCTAGAAGGGCCGAATGGCCTACTCCTGCCCCTATTGTCTATTGCAACATGGGTGGAGGGAATTTGTTACAAAATCCTGCCATAATATGTGTAATCCAATATTACTTATGAAATATTTCTTGGGATTGTTTAAGAAAGAACTGCAGATGCTGGAAAAATCAAAGGGAGACAAAAATGCTGGAGAAACACAGTGGGTGAGACAACATCTATGGAGCGAAGGAATAGGCGACGTTTCGGATCTAAAGTAGGGTCTCGACCGAAATGTCACCTCTTGGGATTGTTAATCTCTTTCTGGATGCTTTCAATGAATCAAGGCACAGTTTAGAACACTTGTGACATTTCCATGTGCTTGCAACAGCTCCTGAGATGAAACACTTGCAGAACCATGGAGGGAAGGCGATGGAACACGATTTAAATGTCAACGTTCACCAGCATCAAAGGGAATCTGATTTCGGATTAAATGAGAGCAAATAGATAACAGGGAGGACTTTAGATTTGCTAAAAGCTAGCTCATTAAAAGATATTTTGTCGTGAGTTACAGCTGGAAAATGTCACCTTTGAAACCGCTTCGGCATTAATTTTCCTAAAAATAACCTTTTTGTGCGGTTTGATGAATCATCTGGCATTATAAGGGGCATCTCCATTGGCGTTGAGAGAATCAGCGATGCTTCTCTCTCCCACTCTGCACAAGATGAGCAATCTGTCAAATGGCAAACATGCCTGACTTTCCAAACCACTTCAGAACAGTGGTTGCCCTGTGGTGGCGGCTCATCCCCACAACCTGTTCACAGCGACACCCCTTTCTATAATCAGAGTCACCCAGCATGGGAACAGGCCCTTCAGCCCACTTGTCCGTGCTGACCAACATGCCCCATCTACACTAGTCCCACCCCGACCAACATGCCCCATCTACACTAGTCCCACCCCGACCAACATGCCCCATCTACACTAGTCCCACCCCGACCAACGTGCCCCATCTACACTAGTCCCACCCCGACCAACGTGCCCCATCTATACTAGTCCCACCACGACCAACGTGCCCCATCTACACCAGTCCCACCCCGACCAACATGCCCCATCTACAATAGTCCCACCCCGACCAACATGCCCCATCTACACTAGTCCCACCCCGCCCAACATGCCCGATCTACACTAGTCCCACCCCGACCAACATGCCCCTTCTACACTAGTCCCACCCCGACCAACATGCCCCATCTACACTAGTCCCACCCCGACCAACATGCCTCATCTACACTAGTCCCACTCCGACCAACATGCCCCATCTACACTAGTCCCACCCTGACCAACATGCCCCATCTACACTAGTCCCACACTGACCAACATGCCCCATCTACACTAGTCCCACCCTGACCAACATGCCTCATCTACACTAGTCCCACCCCGACCAACATGCCCCATCTACACTAGTCCCACCCCGACCAACATGCCCCATCTACACTAGTCCCACCCCGACCAACATGCCCCATCTACACTAGTCCCACCCTGACAAACATGCCCCATCTACACTAGTCCCACCCCGACCAACATGCCCCATCTACACTAGTCCCACCCCGCCCAACATGCCCCATCTACACTAGTCCCACCCTGGCCAACATGCCCCATCTACACTAGTCCCACCCCGACCAACATGCCCCATCTACACCAGTCCCACCACGACCAACATGCCCCATCGACACTAGTCCCACCCCGACCAACATGCCCCATCTACACTAGTCCCACCCCGACCAACAAGCCCCATCTACACTAGTCCCACCCCGACCAACATGCCCCATCTACACTAGTCCCACCCCGACCAACATGCCCCATCTACACTAGTCCCACCCCCACCAACATGCCCCTTCTACACTAGTCCCACCCCACCCAACATGCCCGATCTACACTAGTCCCACCCCGACCAACATGCCCCTTCTACACTAGTCCCACCCCGACCAACATGCCCCATCTACACTAGTCCCACCCCGACCAACATGCCCCATCTACACTAGTCCCACCCCGACCAACATGCCCCATCTACACTAGTCCCACCCCGACCAACATGCCCCATCTACACTAGTCCCACCCCGACCAACATGCCCCATCTACACTAGTCCCACCCCGACCAACATGCCCCATCTACACTAGTCCCACCCCGACCAACATGCCCCATCTACACTAGTGCCACCCCGACCAACATGCCCCATCTACACTAGTCCCACCCCGACCAACATGCCTCATCTACACTAGTCCCACCCCGACCAACATGCCCCATCTACACTAGTCCCACCACGACCAACATGCCCCATCTACACTAGTCCCACACTGACCAACATGCCCCATCTACACTAGTCCCACCCCGATCAACATGCCCCATCTACACTAGTCCCACCCCGACCAACATGCCCCATCTACACTAGTCCCACCCCGACCAACATGCCCCTTCTACACTAGTCCCACCCCGACCAACATGCCCCATCTACACTAGTCCTACCCCGACCAACATGCCCCATCTACACTAGTCCCACTCCGACCAACATGCGTCATCTACACTAGTCCCACCCCGACCAACATGCCCCATCTACACTAGTCCCACCACGACCAACATGCCCCATCTACACTAGTCCCACACTGACCAACATGCCCCATCTACACTAGTCCCACTCTGACCAACATGCCTCATCTACACTAGTCCCACCCCGACCAACATGCCCCATCTGCACTAGTCCCACCCTGACCAACATGCCCCATCTACACTAGTCCCACCCCGACCAACATGCCCCATCTACACTAGTCCCGCGTATGACCATATCTCTCTAAACCTGTCCTATCCACGTCCAATGCTGGTACAGAAGAAGTACAACGTAGCAAAGATGAGCGGGAAGCAAGAGGATTGGGTAATGTTTAAAGAGCAACAGAAGATAACTAAAAAGGCAATACGGGAAGGAAAGATGAGGTACGAAGGTAAGCTAGCCAAGATTATAAAGCAAGATAGTAAAAACTTCTTTAGGTATGTGAAGAGGAAAAAAATAGTTAAGACCAAAGTTGGACCCTTGAAGATGGAAAGAGGTGAATCTATTATGGGGAACAAGGAAAGAGCAGATGAGTTGATCTGTACTTTGGATCTGTCTTCACTAAGGAGGACACAAACAATCTCCCTGATGTACTAGTGGCCAGAGCATCTAGGGTGACGGAGGAACTGAAGGAAATTCACATTAGGCCGGAAATGGTGTTGGGTAGACTGATGGGACTGAAGGCTAATAAATCCCAGAGCCTGATGGTCTGCATCCCAGGGTGCTTAAGGAAGTGGCTCTAGAAATCGTGGATGCATTGGTGATCATTTTCCAATGTTCTGTGGATTCAGGATCAGTTCCTGTGAATTGGAGGGTAGCTAATGTTATTCCACTTTATAAGAAAGGAGGGAGAGAGAAAACAGGGAATTATAGACCAGTTAGCCGGACATCGGTGGTGGGGAAGATGCTGGAGTCAATTATAAAAGATGAAATAGCCGCACATTTGGATAGCAGTAACAGGATTGGTCCGCGTCAGCATGGATCTTCTGGAATGTTTTGAGGATTTAACTGGGAAAATGGACAAGGGAAAGCCAGTGGATGTAGTGTACCTGGACTTTCAGAAAGCCTTTGATAAGGTCCCATTTAGGAGATTAGCGGGTGAAATTAGAGCACATGGTATTGGGATTAGGGTACTGACATGGATAGAAAATTGGTTGGCAGACAGGAAACAAAGAATAGGGATGAACGGATCCCTTTCAGAATGGCAGGCAGTGACTAGTGGGGTACCGCAAGGCTCGGTGCTGGGACCCCAGCTATTTACAATATACATCAATGATTTAGATGAAGGGATTCAAAGTAACATTAGCAAATTTGCAGATGACACAAAGCTGGGTGGCAGTGTGAACTGTGAGGAGGATGCTATGAGAATGCAGGGTGACTTGGACAAGTTGGGGGAGTGGGCAGATGCATGGCAGATGTGGTATAATGTGGATAAATGTGAGGTTATCCACTTTGGTGGGAAGAACAGGAAGGCAGATTATTATCTGAATGGCGTCAGGTTGGTGGGAAGTAAAACAAGATCTGGGGAGTCCGTGTTCATCAGTCAATGAAAGTAAGCATGCAGGTACAGCAGGCAGTGAAGAAAGCGAATGGCATGTTGGCCTTTATAACAAGAGGAGTTGAGTATAGGAGCAAAGAGGTCCTTCTGCAGTTGTATAGGGCCCTAGTGAGACCACGCCTGGAGTATTGTGTGCAGTTTTGGTCTCCAAATTTGAGTAAGGACATTCTTGCTATTGAGGGAGTGCAGCGTAGGTTCACCAGGTTAATTAATGGGATGGCGGGACTTAACAAGAATAAGGGATTAGACGCGCTAGAGGCAGGAAACATGTTTCCAATATTGGTGGAGTCCAGAACCAGGGGCCACAGTTTAAGAATTAGGGTTAGGCCATTTAGAACTGAGATGAGGAAAAATGTTTTCACCCAGAGAGTTGTGAATCTGTGAGATTATCTGCCACAGAAGGTAGTGGAGGCTAATTCTCTGGATTCTTTCAAGAGAGAGTTAGGTAGAGCTCTTAAAGATATCGGAGTCAAGAGATATGGGGAGAAGGCAGGAACGGGGATGATCAGCCATGTTCACACTGAATGGCAGTGCTGGCTCGAAGGGCCGAATGGCCTACTCCTGCACCTATTGTCAGTCCCAGCCTCAACTACCTACTCTGGCAGCTTGTTCCTTACACACACCACCCTCAGTGTGGAAAAGTTGCCCCTCAGGTTCCTGTTCAATCTTTCCTCTCTCACCTTAAACCCATATCCTCTGGTTTTTGCTTCCCCTGCTCTGGGTAAAAGACTGTGCGCTCACCCGATCAGATCCCCTCATGATTTCATACACCTCAACAAGATCACCTCATCCTCCTGCGCTCCAGGGAATAAAGTCCTAGCCTGCCCAACCTATCCTGTTGCTCAGACCCTCGTGTCCTGGCAACAACCCCATATATTGTCTTCACTTGCGGTCGGAGCACCAAGACAAATTCCTTGTATGTGAATACTTGGCCAATAAACTTATTCATTCATTCACATATTCTTGGCACTTCCAGGTTAATGACACCCTTCCACGAATCAGAGGTGACCAAAATTGTACACAATACTCGAAAAGTGACCTCGCCAACACCTTGTACAATGATCACAGAAAATCCCAACTTCTACACTGAAAAACTTCTATACTGACCGGTGAAGTCTAATGTAGCAAAATCCTTCTTGACCACTCCATCTACCTGTGACTCCATCTTCAAGGAACCATGCACCTGCACACCTAGATCCCTCTGCCCCAGACCCCTGCTGTTCACTGTGAAGGTGAAAAGTGTAACACCTCACCCTTTGCCTGAAGAATGGGGTGATATCCACCTGTCTTAACCCTGCCGGCTGTTGAATGGCCTCTCATGCTTTCCCCTTTAATGGCCACAAAGCCACTGCAGTCTGATCACTCACACTGTGTGCAGAGACTGCCCTCTGCTGGACTCACGTCTCATGAAACTTCAAGCAGGGTCAAACAAGGACACAAGACTTGATGTTAACTTCACCGCCACAACTCCTCACCCCCCCCCCCCACAGAGGGTGGAGACACAAGTTGGGGCAGGTGGGCTAAATTAGCAGAGGTCCCTCCCTGATCAGCTCAATGCTTTTGACAGCCGCATTGAACAGGAGGCCAGTGGAGCAATGTCGTCCACCCACCAGTCTCAGGTCCGCCTGTACCAATGGCGTCAGTTTCCATTTCAATACTAACTTTTCGGGCGGCACGGTGGCGCAGCGGTAGAGTTGCTACATTACAGCGCTTGCAGCGCCAAAGACCCGGGTTCGATCCTGACTACAGGCGCTGTCTGTACGGAGTATTACGTTCTCCCCGTGACCTGCGTGGGTTTTCTCCACGACCTTAGTTTCCTCCCACACTCCAAAGACGTACAGGTTTGAAGGTTAAGTGGCTTGGTGTAAATGTATAAATTGTCCCAAGTGTGTAGGATAGTGTTAGTGTGCGGGGATCGCTGGTCGGCACGGACTCGATGGGCTGAAGGGCCTGTTTCTGCACTGTATCTCTAAACTCAACTATGTTATAGTACATGGACAATGTCCAAACTGGTCAGGCCACGATAGACCAGATGATCGCCTGATCACAGCTGCCGGAGGGGAGGGAGATCTCTAGATATCCAGAAGGCTTCATGAGCATAATCTCCAGCCCCAGAAAGAAGAAGCATCTTTGTGGGTGAGGAAATGGTTCGGCTGGGACTGAAGCAAAGTCTTGATGTGTGGAGACAAGGAACTGCAGGTGCTGGAATCTCGAGCAAAACACAGAGTGCTGGAGTAACTCAGCGGGTCAGGCAGCATCTGTGGGGAACATGGATAGGTGACGTTTTGAGTCAGGACCCTACAGACTGATTAAGGGGGGGGGGGGGGGGAGGGGTGGAGAAGATAAAGCTGGGAGACAAAATGGCCGGGACAAAGCTAGGCAGGTAATAGGTGGACGCAGGTGAGGGAGAAGTTGGGAGGCACATGGTTGGAGCAAAGCCAGAGATTAAACAACAGGTATGAGACAAAAGGATTGTAGTTGTGAATTGTGAAGCACGGGAAGGGATGCAAATGGGGGGGGGGAAGAGGGGACCAATAGGGGGCCAAGGTGCTGTTGCTGCAGTTTGTGTGAGGCTGCACTGACAGTGGAGGAGGCCCAGGACAGAGAGGTGTGAATCCTGCTGGATGGAGGCGATGGGAATGTCAGAGGATCATGTGTTGGATGCGGAGGCTGGGGTGGTGAAAGGTGAGGGCCAGGGGATCGAGAGAGCGAGGGCAGAACCACGGGATAGTGCTGCACTTCCACAGGTGTTGACTCTGCTCACTAAGTGGACCACAGGTGGTGCACAATGTGTGGACGTCAGAGTGATACAGCATGGAAACTGGCCCTTCAGTCCACCTAGCCCCACCCCGACCAACATGCCCCATCTACACTAGTCCCACCGGCCAACATGCCCCATCTACACTAATCCCAGGGTCTCGACCCGAAACGTCGCCTATCTCATTCGTTCCTTAGATGCTGCTGCACCCGCTGAGTTTCTCCAGCTTTTTGTGTGCCCCATCTACACTAGTCCCACCCCGACCAACATGCCCCATCTACACTAGTCCCACCCCGACCAACATGCCCCATCTACACTAGTCCCACCGGCCAACATGCCCCATCTACACTAGTCCCACCCCGACCAACATGCCCCATCTACACTAGTCCCACCCCGACCAACATGCCCCATCTACAATAGTCCCACCCGGACCGACATGCCCCATCTACACCAGTCCCACCCCGACCAACATACCCCATCTATACTAGTCCCACCCTGACCAACATGCCTCATCTACACTAGTCCCACCGGCCAACATGCCCCATCTACACTAGTCCCACCGGCCAACATGCCCCATCTACACTAGTCCCACCCGGACCAACATGCCCCATCTACACTAGTCCAACCGGCCAACATGCCCCATCTACACTAGTCTCACCCCGACCAACATGCCCCATCTACACTAGTCCCACCCCGACCAACATGCCCCATCTACACTAGTCCCACCGGCCAACATGCCCCATCTACATTAGTCTCACCCCGACCAACATGCCCCATCTACACTAGTCCCACCCCGACCAACATGCCCCATCTACACTAGTCCCACCGGCCAACATGCCCCATCTACACTAGTCCCACCGACCAACATGCCCCATCTACACTAGTCCCACCCCGACCAACATGCCCCATCTACACTAGTCCCACCAGCCAACATGCCCCATCTACACTAGTCCCACCGGCCAACATGCCCCATCTACACTAGTCTCACCCCGACCAACATGCCCCATCTACACTAGTCCCACCCCGACCAACATGCCCCATCTACACTAGTCCCACCGGCCAACATGCCCCATTTACACTAGTCCCACCAACCAACATGCCCCATCTACACTAGTCCCACCCCGACCAACATGCCCCATCTACACTAGTCCCACCAGCCAACATGCCCCATCTACACTAGTCCCACCGGCCAACATGCCCCATCTACACTAGTCCCACCCGGACCAACATGCCCCATCTACACTAGTCCCACCCCGACCAACATGCCCCATCTACACTAGTCTCACCCCGACCAACATGCCCCATCTACACTAGTCCCACCCCGACCAACATACCCCATCTACACTAGTCCCACCCCGACCAACATGCCGCATCTACACTAGTCCCACCGGCCAACATGCCCCATCTACACTAGTCCCACCGGCCAACATGCCCCATCTACACTAGTCCCACCCGGACCAACATGCCCCATCTACACTAGTCTCACCCCGACCAACATGCCGCATCTACACTTGTCCCACCCCGACCAACATGCCCCATCTACACTAGTCCCACCGGCCAACATGCCCCGTCTACACTAGTCCCACCGGCCAACATGCCCCATCTACACTAGTCCCACCCCGACCAACATGCCCCATCTACACTAGTCCCACCGGCCAACATGCCCCATCTACACTAGCCCCACCGGCCAACATGCCCCGTCTACACTAGTCCCACCGGCCAACATGCCCCATCTACACTAGCCCCACCGGCCAACATGCCCCGTCTACACTAGTCCCACCGGCCAACATGCCCCATCTACACTAGTCCCACCCCGGCCAACATGCCCCATCTACACTAGTCCCACCCCGACCAACATGCCCCATCTACACTAGTCCCACCCCGACCAACATGCCCCATCTGCACTAGTCCCACCCCGACCAACATGCCCCATCTACACTAGTCCCACCCCGACCAACATGCCCCATCTACACTAGTCCCACCCCGACCAACATGCCCCATCTGCACTAGTCCCACCCCGGCCAACATGCCCCATCTACACTAGTCCCACCCCGACCAACATGCCCCATCTACACTAGTCCCACCCCGGCCAACATGCCCCATCTACACTAGTCCCACCCCGACCAACATGCCCCATCTACACTAGTCCCACCCCGACCAACATGCCCCATCTACACTAGTCCCACCCCGACCAACATGCCCCGTCTACACTAGTTCCACCCCGACCAACATGCCCCGTCTACACTAGTCCCACCCCGACCAACATGCCCCATCTACACTAGTCCCACCCCGACCAACATGCCCCATCTACACTAGTCCCACCCCGACCAACATGCCCCGTCTACACTAGTCCCACGCCGACCAACATGCCCCATCTACACTAGTCCCACCCCGACCAACATGCCCCATCTACACTAGTTCCACCCCGACCAACATGCCCCATCTACACTAGTCCCACCCCGACCAACATGCCCCGTCTACACTAGTCCCACCCCGACCAACATGCCCCGTCTACACTAGTCCCACGCCGACCAACATGCCCCATCTACACTAGTCCCACCCCGACCAACATGCCCCGTCTACACTAGTCCCACGCCGACCAACATGCCCCATCTACACTAGTCCCACCCCGACCAACATGCCCCGTCTACACTAGTCCCACGCCGACCAACATGCCCCATCTACACTAGTCCCACCCCGACCAACATGCCCCATCTACACTAGTCCCACCCCGACCAACATGCCCCGTCTACACTAGTCCCACGCCGACCAACATGCCCCATCTACACTAGTCCCACCGGTCCACCTTTGCTCCATATCCCTCCACACTTGTCCGATCCATGTACCTGTCCAAGTGTTTTTTCAATGTTATAGTCCCAGCCTCAACTACCTCCTCTGGCAGCTCGTTCCATACACCCACCACCCTCTGTGTGAAAGTGTCCCAGCTGGGCAGAATGATACAGAGTTTCCAGGGCCACTCAGCACCCACACCAGCTCGGGTCAGCAGGTCCAGTGTTCAGAACCAAGCCAGTCCTGAGCTGCTGCAATACCGCTCACGGCCATCAGAGGCCCTCGCCGAGCCGTGCAGGGGCGAGCAAATACACAGAGTGCTGGAGTACTGGAGTACTAGTGGTCAGGCAGGCAGCATCTGTGGAGACAAGGAATGGGTGAGAGTGAGAGTCAGGGAAGATATAGATACCTGTAACACCATCATAGAGCTGTACAGCAGGGGAACAGGCCCTTCGGCCCATCTTGTCCATGCTGACCCAGATTCCCCTAAGCCCCTCTTATCCTTACATCTGTCCCAATGTCTTTTAAAAGTAGGAGACAAAGTGCTGGAGTAACTCAGCGGGTCAGGCAGCATCTCTGGAGAGCGTGGATAGGTGATGGGGGGGTGGGTGGGGGTGGGAGTCGGTCTCAGTCTACCCCACGACACAAGGGGGAGGAGTTGTCCAGTTTGATAGCCACAGGGAAGAAGGATCTCCTGTGGCGTTCTGTGCTGCATCTTGGTGGAACCAGTCTGTTGCTGAAGGTGCTCCTCAGGTTGACCATTGTGTCATGGAGGGGGTGAGTTGTATTGTCCAGGATGCTCCACAGTTTGAGGGGCAACCCCCCCCCCCCCCCTCCCTGCAAGACCACCCCCCTTGAATCCACCAACCAGTAAACCCATTGTGAATAATGTCACTTTTGATAATAATGACAATAAAGAATACTTTGACGTTGACTTGGTAATGAAGGCCGACAAGATACAACTGGTCTATAGTTGTTTTCAAGGATTAAATGGTAATCCCCATTTTACATCGACCTCAGGCAGGCAACCTGTTCAGTCTGTTGGTCCCAGTGAACAGATGACCAGGCACTGAGTTCCATAGTGTTCCCCACACATCTCCACAGGCCAGTCTAGAGTATGTTCAACACCAAGATGTTGATACATATCCCTAGTTTGAACGACAACATGACGGTAACACACGGATTCCCCAGCTACCTGCTGCCTTCCTGGTTCTGGGAACTTCTTTGCAGAGATTTGCTGATGTTGCCAAAGGCCTGACCATCTATCACCCTGTCATATCCACGCTCTGACCCAATGATACAGTCAGGTGTCGAGTGCTCACAGCTGCATTCACCTGTGGGCGACTTCGACCAAACCCTCTAATAAACCAGAACCAATGGGTTTCTGCACGGGAGAAGCAGTGTGACAAAGGTGACATTTCAGTTACAGTTTGCCTCTGATTGTCGATGATGCCACAGTTCGACAATTAAATCATTACGTCTTGTGTTGATCCAAGACCACACACCAACTCCTGAAACATTACATCAAATAGTTCAGGGCGTTGCTCATTCACACAAATGCAGCTGTCGCTTTGTACAAAGTTGCCGACAGAAAGTTAAATAATCCGCTGCAAAAAGTCACAGAGTGCTGGAGTAACTCAGCGGGTCAGGCAGCATCTGTGGAGAACATGGATAGGTGACGTTTCACAGAGTGCTGGAGTAACTCAGCGGGTCAGGCAGCATCTGTGCAGAACATGGATAGGTGACGTTTCACAGAGTGCTGGAGTAACTCAGCGGGTCAGGCAGCATCTGTGGAGAACATGGATAGGTGACGTTTTGGGTCGGGACCCTTCTTCAGACTTCTTCTCTAGTTTAAAGAATGGTCTCAGCCTGAAACATCGTCTCCTAACCATATTCTCCAGAGATGCTGCCTGACCCGCTGAGTTACTCCAGCACCTGATCCTGAATCAAGAGAACATTGGGAAATGATCACCAATGCATTCACAATTTCTAGAGCCACTTCCTTAAGTACCCTGGGATGCAGACCATCAGGCCCTGGGGATTTATCAGCCTTCAGTCCCATCAGTCTACCCAACACCATTTCCTGTCTAATGTGAATTTCCCTCAGTTCTTCCGTCACCCAGATCCTCTGGCCACTACTATATCAGGGAGATTGTTTGTGTCCTCCTTAGTGAAGACGGATCCAAAGTACCTGTTCAACTCATCTGCCATTTCCTTGTTTCCCACAATAAATTCATCTTTTTCTGTCTTCAAGGGACGCACATTTGTCTTAACTATTTTTTTCCTCTTCACATACCTAAAGAAGCTTTTACTATCCTCCTTTATATTCTTGGCTAGCTTACCTTCGTACCTCAACTTTTCTCCCCATATTGCCTTTTTAGTTATCTTCTGTTGCTCTTTAAACATTACCCAATCCTCTTGCTTCCCGCTCATCTTTGCTGCGTTGTACTTATCTTTTATTTTTATACTGTCCCTGACGTCCCTTGTCAGCCACAGTCACCCCTTACTCACCTTGGAATCTTTCTTCCTCTTTGGTATGAACTGATCCTGCACCTTCTGTATTATTCCTAGAAACACCTGCCATTGTTGTTCCACTGTCATCCCTGCTAGGGTATCTTTCCAGTCAACTTCGGCCAGCTCCTCCCTCGTGGCTCCATAGTCCCCTTTATTCAACTGTAACACTGACACCTCCGATCTACTCTTCTCCCTCTCAAATTGTAGATTAAACCTGACCGTGTTATGGTCACTACCTCCTAATGATTTCTTTACCTCGAGTTCCCTTATCAAATCCGGTTCATTACACAACACTAAATCCAGAATTGCCTTCTCCCTGGTCGGCTCCAATACAAGCTGCTCTAAGAATCCATCAGGGAGACACTCCACAAACTCCCTTTCTTGGGGTCCCGCACCAACCTGATTTTCCCAGTCTACCTGCATGTTGAAATCTTGCATAATCACTGGAGCATTACCTTTGTTACCTGGTCATTTTAACTCCTGATGAAACGTGCGCCTATCTCCTACCTATTTCAGGTAGTCCCTGCTTTCCCCTCCCCTTCTCAGCTCTCCCTCAGCCCACTGTCTCCGCCTCTTCCTTTCTTCTCCCCCCCCCCACCCTCTCATCAGTCTGAAGAAGGGTCTCGACCCGAAACGTTGCTTATTTCCTTCGCTCCATAGATGCTGCCGCACCCGCTGAGTTTCTCCAGCATTTTTGTCTACCTTTGATTTTCCAGCATCCGCAGTTCCTTCTTAAACTACAAAATAACCGATTGAATGAAGATTAAATGTCATCTAACGTTTGGTGAACATTCCCGAATAAGTAAGAAAATGAAACTCGACATGAATTGAACGGCTGGATAATTCCAGAGATTGTCAAACAAAACTTTACTGTGTGAGAAAGAACTACAGATACAATCGAGGATAGACACAAAATGCTGGAGAAACTCAGCAGGTGAGGCAGAATCTATGGAGAGAAGGAATGGGTGACGTTTCGAGCCGAGACCCTTCTTCAGTCTGATGTCGGGGGGCAGGAAAAAGATAGAAAATAGGCGGAGACAGTAGGACTTGTAGGAGAACTGGGAAGGGGGGGGGGGGGGTGAGAGAAAGCAAGGGCTATCTGAAATTAGAGAAGTCAACGTTCTTACCACTGGGGTGTAAACTATCCAAGCAAAATATGAGGCGCTGGGCCTCACTCTGACAATGGAGGAGGCCCAGGACAGAAAGGTCAACTTGGGAATGGGAGGGGGAGTTGAAGTGCTGAGCAACCAGGTGATCCCCGTCTACAGGTACTCTCCTCCGCCTAGCGGAGCTGGTCCTTACCCTTAACAACTTTTCATTTCACTCCAAATCCACGGCGTAGCTATGGGCACGCGCATGGGCCCAAGCTATGCCTGCCTCTTTGTAGGGTACGTCAAACAATGCTTGTTCGAGGCGTACCATGGCCCTATCCCCGAACTCTACCTCTGCTACATCGATGACAGTATTGGTGCTACCTCTTGCACCCACACACAACTCACTGCATCTATTTCACCACTAACTTCCATCCGGCATTCAAATACACGTGGACCATTTCCGACACTTCCCTACCATTTCTTGACCTCACTATCTCCATTGCAGGTGATAGACTACTGACCAACATCCATTATAAACACACTGACTCCCATGACTATCTGGACTACACTTTTCCCCACCCTGCTTCCTGTAAGGACTCCATCCCCTATTCCCAATTCCTCCATCTACGCCGCATCTGCTCCCAGGATGAGGTGTTCCACACCAGGGCATCGGAGATGTCCTCATTCTTTAGGGAACGGGGGTTCCCCTCTTCTACTATAGATGAGGCTCTCACCAGGGTCTCTTCTATACCCCGTAACTCTGCTCTCACTCCCCATCCCCCCACTCGTAACAAGGATAAAGCCCCCTTGTCCTCACCTTCCACCCTACCAGCCGTCACAAACAACAAATAATCATCCGACATTTCCCCACCTCTAACAGGATCCCACCACTGGCCACATCTTCCCGTCTCCTCCCCTTTCGGCTTTCCGCAGAGACCGCTCCCTCCGTAACTCCCTGGTCAATTTGTCCCTTCCCACCCAAACCACCCCGTCTCCTGGCGCTTTTCCTTGCAACCGCAGGAAATGCTACACTTGTCATTTTACCTCCCCCCTTGACTCCATCCAAGGACCCAAGCCGTCTTTCCAGGTGCGGCAGAGGTTCACCTGCACCTCCTCCAACCTCATCTATTACATCCGCTGCTCTAGGTGCCAGCTGCTCTACATCTGTGAGACCAAGCGTAGGCTTGGCGATCGCTTCGCCCAACGCTTCGGCTTGGTCCGCAATAACCAACCTGATCTCCAGGTGGCTCAGCACTTCAACTCCCCCTCCCATTCCCAATCCGACCTTCCTGTCCTGGGCCTCCTCCATGGCCAGAGTGAGGACCAGCACCTCATATTTCGCTTGGGTAGTTTACACCCCAGCGGTATGAACATTGACTTCTCTAATTTCAGGTAGTCCCTGCTTTCTCCTTCTTTCGCCTCCCCTTCCCAGCTCTCCCACAGCCCACTGTCTCAACCTCTTCCTTTCTTCTCCGCCCTCCCCCCCCCCCCCCCAGTCTGAAGAAGGGTCTCGACCCAAAACATTGCCTATTTCTTTCGTTCCATAGATGCAGCCTCACCTGCTGAATTTCTCCAGCATGTTGTGTCTACCATCGAGCTGGTGTTTACTGTGCAGGTTGGCAGGTCAGCGCCAGGGGGCAGCTTTGGTCGAGATCGCCGCTACAGGGCAGATTTGATATAAAATCATGAAAACCTCAGTTCCGTTAAATATATTCTTAGCAACTAACACTATTAACAAACATATTCAATTGCTTAATTAATGTGCCCATGTGTGTTAAATAAAGAGCGCGGGAGTTCAGTAACGATGGGCTTGTGTTTAAACGCGGGTCTGTGTGAAACTAGACGCGCCGGGGGATGGATGGATGGATGGATGGATGGATGGATGGATGGATGGATGGATGGATGGATGGATGGATGGATGGATGGATGGATGGATGGATGGATGGATGTCAGAGACCGGCGGCAATACTTGGCTCCTTCTCCGTCGCTGTTAGGTGTAGGTTTGGACATGAATGAGCTGTGTTCTTGCGGATGTTTCACTTACACCAGCGCGGTATAAACCCCCCGAGTCTGGGAGTTATTGCGGGTCAGAGACTGGGTTAGGGAGGTGACTACACAAATCACACGGAGACACAACTCTAATGATGGCTTTGTCACAGTCACAGAGTGATGCAGTGTGGAAACAGGCCCTTCGGCCCAACTGACCCACACCGGCCAACATGTCCCAGCTACACCAGTCCCACCTGCCCGCGTTTGGTCCATATCCCTCCCAACCTGTCCTATCCACTGTGCCTGTCTAAATGTTAATCGTTGGGTTAGTCCCAGCCTCAGCTACCTCATCTGGCAGCTCGTTCCATACACCCACCACCCTCTGTGTGAAAAAGTTACCCCTCAGATTCCTATTAAATATTTTTCCCTTCACCTTGAACCTGTGTCCTCTGGTCCTCGAATGTATGTATGTATGTATGTATGTATGTATGTATGTATGTATGTATGTATGTATGTATGTATGTATGTATGTATATGTGTGTGTATGTATGTATGTATTTGTATGTATGTGTATGTATGTATGTATGTATGTATGTATGTATATGTGTGTGTGTATGTATGTATGTATTTGTATGTGTATGTATGTATGTATGTATGTACTTGTATGTGTGTATGTATGTACTTGTATGTATGTGTGTATGTACGAATGTGTGTATATGTATGTACTTGCATGTGTGTGTATGTACGTGTATGTATGAATGTATGAATTTATTTATGTATGTATGTATGTGTGTGTGTGTGTATGTATGTATGTGTATGTATGTGTGTATGTACGAATGTGTGTATATGTATGTACTTGTATGTGTGTGTGTATGTATGTATGTGTGTGTGTGTGTGTGTATGTACGTGTATGTGTGTGTATGTGTGTGTGTGTGTGTGTATGTACGTGTATGTATGGTAGTGGGAATGGGTGAGTGAAGAGGCAGGAACAAGCAGCTGTCTGGGTAGTTTGGTAGTTTGGCACCAGCTCTTGGGAACGAGTGGTCGGGAAATTTTGGTTCTTGGGACCAATTATGGGCGTAACTCATTCTGTCGGCTGTAACACCGGGACGTTACAATGTAACTCGTTCTGTTGTACACGGCCCTCCATAATGTTTGGGACAAAGACCCATCATTTATTTATTTGCCTCTGTACTCCACAATTTGAGATTTGTAATGGAAAAAATCACATGTGGTTAAAGTGCACATTGTCAGATTTTAATAAAGGCCATTTTTATACATTTTGGTTTCACCGTGTAGAAATTACAGCAGTGTTTATACATAGTCCTCCCATTTCAGGCACCATAATGTTTGGGACACAGCAATGTCATGTAAATGAAAGTAGTCATGTTTAGTATTTTGTTGCATATCCTTTGCAAGCAATGACTGCTTGAAGTCTGCGATTCATGGACATCACCAGTTGCTGGGTGTCTTCCCTGGTGATGCTCTGCCAGGCCTGTATTGCAGCCATCTTTAGCTTATGCTTGTTTTAGGGGCTAGTCTTCTCTTCGGCATATAAAAGGCATGCTCAATTGGGTTCAGATCAAGTGATTGACTTGGCCACTCAAGAATTGACCATTTTGTAGCTTTGAAAAACTCGTTTGTTGCCTTAGCAGTATGTTTGGGACCATTGTCTTGCTGTAGAATGAACCGCCGGCCAATGAGTTTTGAGGCATTTGTTTGAGCTTGAGCAGAAAGGATGTGTCTATACACTTCAGAATTCATTATGCTACTACCATCAGCAGTTGTATCATCAATGAAGATAAGTGAGCCAGTACCTTCAGTAGCCATACATGCCCAGGCCACAACACCCCCACACAGTGTTTCACAGATGAGGTGGTATGCTTTGGATCTTGGACAGTTCCTTCTCTCCTCCATACTTTGCTCTTGCCATCACTCTGATACAAGTTAATCTTCGTCTCTTCTGTCCACAAGACGTTTTTTCCAGAACTGTGGTCGCTCTTTTAAGTATTTCTTGGCAAACTGTAACCTGGCCATCATATTTTTGCAGCTAACCAGTTGTTTGCATCTTGCAGTGTAGCCTCTGTATTTCTGTTCATTAAGTCTTCTGCAGCCAGTGGTCATTGACAAATCTACACCTGACTCCTGAAGAGTGTTTCTGATCTGTCGGACAGGTGTTTGGGGACTTTTCTGTATTACAGAGAGAATTCTTCTGTCATCAGCTGTGGAGGTCTTCCTTGGCCTGCCAGTCCCTTTGCTCTCTTTCTTAATGATGTTCCAAACAGTTGATTTGGGTAAGCCTAAGGTTTGGCTGATGTCTCTAACAGTTTGATTCATGTTTCTCAGTCTCATAATGGCTGCTTTAACTTTCATTGGCACAACTTTGTTCTTCATGTTGATAAACAGCAATAAAAGTTTCCAAAGATGATGGAAAGACTGGAGGAAAGACTAGGAGCTGAGAGCTCTCTTATACCTGCATTTAAGACATTTAAACACACCTGAGCAATTACAAACACCTGTGAAGCCACGTGTCGCAATGGTGCTCTGAAATGAGGGGATTATGTATAAACACTGCTGTAATTTCTATATGGTGAAACCAAAATGTATAAAAACGGCCTTTATTAAAATCTGACAATGTGTACTTTATCCACATGTGATTTTTTCTATTACAAATCTCAAATTGTGGAGTACAGAGGCAAATAAATAAATGATGGGTCTTTGTCCCAAACATTATGGAGGGCACTGTACCTGGAACATTACATTGTGACTCATAGAAACATAGAAATTAGGTGCAGGACTAGGCCATTCGGCCCTTCGAGCCTGCACCGCCATTCAATATGATCATGGCTGATCATCCAACTCAATATCCTGTACCTGCCTTCTCTCCATACCCCCTGATCCCTTAAGCCACAAAGGCCACATCTAACTCCTTCTTAAATATAGCCAATGAACTGGCCTCAACTACCTTCTGTGGCAGAGAATTCCAGAGACTCACCACTTAGGTCTTGTTGCATCTCCCCTTTTCCTAATTTGCCACCATTCAGATAATAGTCTACCCTCCTGTTTTTGCCACCAAAATGGATAACCTCACATTTATCCACATGCATTTGCCCACTCACCCAGCCTATCCAAGTCACCTTGCAGCCTTCTAGCATTCTGAAGAAGGGTCTCGACCCGAAACGTCGCCTATCTCCTTCGCTCCTTAGATGCTGCTGCACCCGCTGGGTTTCTCCAGATTTTTGTGTAACCTTTGCAGTCTCCTAGCATCCTCCTCACACCTAACACTACCCCCAGCTTAGTGTCATCCGCAAACTTGGAGATGTTGCATTCAATTCCCTCGTTCAAATCATTAATATATATTGTAAATAGCAGGGGTCCCAGCACTGAGCCTTGCGGCACCCCATTAGTTACTGCCTGCCATTCTGAAAAGGACCCGTTTACTCCTACCCTTTGCTTCCTGTCTGCCAGCCAGCTCTCTATCCACATCAATACTGAATCCCCAATCCCGTGTGCTTTAAGTTTGTACTAATCATTTATGTGCGACCTTGTCGAAAGCCTTCTAAAAGTCCAAATATAACACATCCACTGGTTCTCCCTTATCCACTCTGCTAGTTACATCCTCGAAATATTCTATAAGATTCGTCAGACATGATTTACCTTTCGTAAATCCATGCTGACTTTGTCTAATAATTTCACCACTTTCCAAATGTGCTGCTATCCCATCTTTAATAACTGACTCTAGCATTTTTCCCACTACCGATGTTAGACTAACTGGTCTGTAATTCCCCGTTTTCTCTCTCCCTCCTTTTTTAAAAAGTGGGGTTACATTAGCTACCCTCCAATCCTCAGAAACTACTCCAGAATCTTGGGAGTTTTGAAAAATTATCACTAATGCATCCACTATTTCTGTGGCTACTTCCTTGAGTACTCTGGGATGCAGCCTGTCTGGCCCTGGGGATTTATTGGCCGAAAATCCATTCAATTTACCCAACACCACCTCCCGGCTAACCTGGATTTCACACAGTTCCTCCACCTTATTTGACCCCCGGTACCCTGCTAGTTCCGGCAGATTATTCATGTCTTCCTTAGTGAAGACAGAACCAAAGTAGTTATTCAATTGGTCTGCCATGTCCTTGTTCCCCATGATCAACTCACCTGTTTCTGATTACAAGGGACCTACATTTGTTTTAACTGATCCTGGTTTAGCATTGGGATTTGACACTGTAACTTTGTCTGTTGTAATGCTGGGACAGTAGACTGTATATTGTATAACTGTATATTAGACAGTCGTCTGTAATTCATTCGGATGAAATGCTGTAATTTTACACTGTAACTCATTCTGTGATGGGGATTGATGCAACTTCGTGCTGCCTGCAGGCGCTGTGAATTTCTGGCTGGCATTTGCAGGTGATGTGTGAAGTTGTTGTGGCGGTGTGTGTGTGTGTGTGTGTGTGTGTGTGTGTGTGTGTGTGTGTGTGTGTGTGTGTGTGTGTGTGTGTGTGTGTGTGTGTGTGTGTGTGTGTGTGTGTGTGGATGTGTGTGAGTGCGTCTGTGTGTGTGTGTGTGTGAGAGTGTGTGAGTGCATCTGTGTGTGTGTGTGTGTGTGTGAGTGGATGTGTGTGTGTGTGTGAGTGTGTGTGTGAGTGTATGTGTGTGTGGTAGGGTGTGTGTGTGTGTGTGTGTGTGTGTGTGGTAGGGTGTGTGTGTGTGTGTGGATGTGTGTGTGTGTGTGTGTGTGTGTGTGTGTGTGTGTGTGGTAGAGTGTGTGTGTGTGTGGTAGGGTGTGTGTGTGTGTGAGTGGATGTGTGTGTGTGTGTGTGTGTGTGTGTGGGTGTGTGCGTGTGAGTGTGTGTGTGTGTGTGTGTGTGTGTGTGAGTGTGTGTGTGTGTGGTAGGGTGTGTGTGTGTGTGTGTGTGTGTGTGTGTGTGTGTGTGAGTGAGTGTGTGTGTGAGTGAGTGTGTGTGTGTGTGAGTGCGTCTGTGTGAGTGTGTGCTTGTGTGTGTGGTAAGGTGTGTGTGAGTATGTGTGTGTGTGGTAGGGTGTGTATGTGTGTGTGTGTGTGTGTGTGGGGGGGGGTGTGGGGGGGTGTGTGTGGGGGGTGTGTATGGGGGGTGTGTGGGGTGTGTGTGGGGGTGTGTGTGTGTGGGGGGGGTGTGTGTGTGGGGTGTGTATGGAGGGTGTGTGGGGTGTGTGTGGGGGGGTGTGTGGGTGTGTGTGTGGGGGGGGTGTGTGGGGTGTGTGTGTGTGGGGTGTGTATGGGGGTGTGTGTATGCGTGTGTGGGGGGGGGGTGTATGTGTGTGTGTGGCGGGTGTGTGTGGGGTGTGTGTGGGGGTGTGTGTATGTGTGTGTGGGTGGGGTGTGTGTGTGTGTGTGGGGGGTGTGTGTGTGGGGGGTGTGTGTGTGGGGGGTGTGTGGGGGTGTGTGGGGGGTAGTGTATGGGGGGTGGGGTGTGTGTGGGGGGTGTGTGTGTGGGTGGTGTGTATGTGTGTGGGGGGGTGTGTGTATGTGTGTGTGGGGGTGTGTGTGGGGGGTGTGTGGGGGGGTAGTGTATGGGGGGGGTGTGGGGTGTGTGTGGGGGTGTGTGTGTATGTGTGTGTGTGAGTGTGTGTGTGTGTGAGTGTGTGGGTGTGTGTGTGTGTGGGGGGGGGTGTGTGTGTGGGGGTGTGTGTGTATGTGTGTGTGTGTGAGTGTGTGGTGTGTGTGTGTGAGTGTGTGGGGGTGTGTGTGTGTGGGGGGGGTGTGTGTGGGGGGGGGTGTGGGTGTGTGTGAGTGTGTGGGGGGGTGTGTGTGTGGGGGGGGGGGTGTGGGGGGGGGGTGTGTGTGTGTGTGTGTGTGGGGGGGGGGGTGTGGGGGGGGGGTGTGGGGGGGGGGGGTGTGGAGGCGGGGTGGGGGGGGGAGCTGCCCATGTGGGCCGGTCCCACTCATACATGGCGCTGACGTCAGGACAGCGATAGCAAGGGGGGAGCTGAGCGGAGTGGGGACCAGACCAGACGAGCCCAGCCGCCCGGGTGCGATCCGCGGTCCCCGCCAGGGCAGCACCGCTCGCAGCCGGGAGCGGAGCCGCAATCTGGCCGCCGCAGTCGGAGCGGGATCCCGGGACGCTCACACTTCCCTGTCACGCTCGCCTGGTCTTTTGTTATTTTGCATCTGGCCGCAGTTTGTAAAGTGAGTGGCGCCGCCGTGAATGACAGGCAGACAGACAGACAGACAGACAGACAGACAGAGAGAGAGAGAGAGAGAAGGGGAGGGTTACACAAAAGGCTGGAGAAACTCCGCGGGTGCAGCAGCATCTAAGGAGCGGAGGAGATAGGCGACGTTTCGGGTCGAGACCCTTCTTCAGACAGAGAGAAGCTGCGTGTTGAACGGCAGCGTTGAATCAAGGTAACGTCCCCGTGAACCAGGCGGAGCAGAGTGAGCCGAGTGTGTAACGGCGAGTGTGTAACGGCGAGTGTGTAACGGAGCCCCTCGTCTCCCGCTCTCTCTGTGTCCGGGTGCCGGGGCCGTTTACTGTCTGTCAGCCCCCGGTGCAAGCGAGACTCGTGTGTGTGTCCGTGTGTGTGTGTGTGTCCCCGTGTGTGTGTGTGTCCCCGTGTGTGTGTGTGTCCCCGTGTGTGTGTGTCCCTGTGTGTGTATGTATATCCCTGTGTGTGTGTGTGTGTGTGTGTGAGTGTGTGTATATACGTGTGTGTATATACGTGTGTGTGTGTGTCCCTGTGTGTGTGGGGGTGTGTGTGTGTGTATATCCCTGTGTGTGTGTGTGTGTATATCCCTGTGTGTGTGTGTGGGTGTGTGTATATCCCTGTGTGTGTGTGTGTGTGTGGGTCTCTGTCTCTGTGTGTGTATCCCTATATGTGTGTGTGTCCCTGGGGCCGGGGGTGGGTGTGGGTGGTGGGGGCCGGGGGGGGGGGGTGGGTGTGGGTGGTGGGGGCCGGGGGTAGGGGCCGGGGGTGGGTGTGGGTGGTGGGGGCCGGGGGTGGGGGCCGGGGGTGGGTGTGGGTGGTGGGGGCCGGGGGTGGGTGTGGGTGGTGGGGGCGGGGGGTGGGTGTGGGTGGTGGGGGCCGGGGGGGGGGGGGTGGGGGCCGGGGGTGATCTTGCCTGCGTAAAGCCGTGGCCAGGCCAACACTAGGGGTGTTGTGTTTGATGGCCCCGTGTGCCCATGGCAGGCAGGCAGGCAGGCAAGGCTGCCTCGCTCGCTCGCTCGCTGCCGCGGTCGGCTTCACACTCGCCGCTCGCTGCCCGTGTGTCGCTACTACCGCCCGCTGTCCACTCGCCAAACCAATGTTGGATTTGTAATCTGGGAACACAGCGTTATTAAGTGTTATTTACACTTTACGTCCAAATCCTCCCGATATTCCCGCTTCTGAAACCAAAATTGGGGCAATTGTGAAATACTGTACTGAGAGCGTGATTGGAGCTGGCCTCTCCTCGACTTGTTCTGGAACTAACCGGGAGGGACACTGGCTCTGTGACACATCTGTCCCAATATTCCCTCAACCCCCTGCCCGTGTCGTTGGGATTCATCCAAACATCAGCTGTGGAGCCAAAGACAACGGGCTGGAGGAGCTGAGCCGGTCGGGCAGCGTCTGTGGACGGGGTGGGCAAGCGGCCAGTCCGCTCGGGACCCCTGTCTTTTTCAACCTTCAGGGCCACATTTTCTTTGGCAAAATCCTACACTTGATTTGATGTTTCTTGTCTTGTTTGTGAAGAGCGGCAATGTAGGGTTTAAATGCTGGTTTATAACCTGTAAACTCACGTGTGTTTGGACTCCATCGGCCGGACCCTCTACCTTTGAGTTTAGGAGCATGGAGGTCCGGCTGCAGTTGTACAGGGCACTAGTGAGACCACACCTGGAGTATTGTGAGCAGGCTTTCGTCTCCAAATTTGAGGAGGGACATTCTTGCTATTGAGGCAGTGCAGCGTAGGTTCACCAGGTTAATGCCCGGGATGGCGGGACTGTCATACGATGGAAGAACTGGGCTTGTATACGCTGGAGTTTAGAAGGATGAGAGGGAATCATTGAAATATATAAGATTATTAAGGGGATTGGACCCGCTAGAGGCAGGAACAGGCGGAGGACAATGGCTGACCTTAGTGGAGCGTCACGACGGCTGGGAAGGCGGATGAAGGCTGCGGCAGAAAAGGGTCTCCGGTCGTCTTGGACTCCATGCCACTGGACCCTGACCCAGATCTGTCAAGGACCCCACGCGGGGTGGCTGTCTGTCTGTGCACCAGTCTCCCCACGTTAAACAAAGTCATGCACAGGTGTCCTCCATGAGGGGACTGTCACACTCGCTTCGTGACCCCCGATGGTGATGATGAAACATGTTCCTGTTGTTGGGGGAGTCCAGAACCAGGGGCCACAGTTTAAGAGTAAGGGGTTGGCCATTTAATACGGAGATGAGGAAACACGTTTTCACCCCGAGAGTTGTGAATCTGTGCAATTCTCTGCCACACAAGGCAGTGGAGGACAAAGCAGGAACGGGGTATTGATTCTGGATGGTCAGCCATGATCATAGTGAATGGCGGTGCTGGCTCGAAGGGCTGAATGGCCTCCTCCTGCATCTATTGTCTATGTTTACGGCCTGACGTTGGGAACAGCGAGACCGCGAGCAGATGATGATCCCCTGGTTTGGGTCAAATCACTGTCCGTCTGAATGGAGGTGACATTAATAATAGCGTCTGTTCTGCCCTAAATAGCCCCCGCCCTCGTTACACTAGGGAGGGAATAGCTGGGGCAGTTCGCACCGATACCCCTCCCTCGCTGGGACCCACGGCCGCAGACCCAGGGCGGGGGGGGGGGGGTGTGAATCTGCTCACCGTGGTTGGGGCTGGCTGCTCCCAATGTGGTGGACACTCACATCTGGCAACAGCGGCGGCATCTCGGCGCGCACCTGATCACCAGACTGTGGGGAAATGGGCCAGTATCGGCACGGTGGGCCGAAGGGCCTGTTACTACCACGGGTTCGAATTATCGTTCAGCTGCAGATCCAAAACATAATTCTCATAACAAACGTGACTTTACAAACGCGACCAAGGTGGTAGATTGTGGGCAACGTGGGGTGTTTGTGTTTGCATGTGTGTCCGCTCGGCGACGCTCGGCGCCGCTCGGCAACGCTCGGCAACGCTCGGCAATGCTCAGTCTCTGCCACCTCTTTATTTTGGACTCTTCACCACCGTCTGAGAAACAAATTGCAGGGCAGCTACTGGTCCCAGAACTGCCTTCAAACAGAAGCCTCCCTCCGCGTGGAAGTCACTGAGCCACCGGCGTCTGTGACAGACAGGGATTAGTTCACTTGGTCACATTTACTCACCAACCTTCTGTGGTCATGCCAATGTCATGGGTCACATGCCTGGCTGGACACATGTAGCGCATGTTGTTGTCCCCGGACAGTGCCCGTCCTGCTCTCTGCTCCAGCGCCACTCAATCCTGTCTAATTGTGAAATGAACAGTGTCCGTTCAAATATTTACAGATGAAAACTCGGCCTCACAGCAACGAAGGAAGTCTGAATATTTAGCCCCCAATTAATTCGTTAATATTTGACAATGTAATTGCAGTAATTCACGTGTTTGTTTAAATTGCGAACCTGTCTCCTCCTTCCTATCGGCTAAGACTAGGGAGACAGGCAGACTATTCCCTCTGGAAAAGACAATGTTCTTCATTCCTGGAACATGGACTGTTGTAAATCACAGGCTGGTGTCAGGGGTTGTGGGGAGAAGGCAGGAGTATGGGGTTAGGAGGGAGAGATCGATCAGCCATCATTGAAGGGCATAGAAGACCTGATGGGCCGAATGGCCTAATTCTGCTCCTATTTAAAGAGTTAAATAGAGCTCTAGGGGCTAGCTGAGGCAAGGAATATTGGGAGAAGGCAGCACGGGTTATTGATTGGGGACGATCAGCCATGATCGCAATGAATGGCGATGCTGGCTCGAAGGGCCGAATGGCCTCCTCCTGCACCTATTTTCTATGTTTCTGTCGCTTATGAACATGATCTTATGATAAAAATCACCAGTCTCAAAGACCTGATGATTCGCATGGCAGAGTGTATTGAAGGAGGCGAATATTTACCAGAGTTCTGGACTTGCTGCTGTGATGATAATGGGTGAGGTACATTGGGAATCGGGGATTACACACAGAGCAGAGTGGGACTAGCAGGATCATTCTTGCTTGGGCGGGCTGCGAGAGGAGTCTGTGCAAGAGCTGGGCTAAGTCAGGCATTTTTGTTCAAAGCCAATCTTTGGATGTCTGGATATTCAGGGATGAGGGATAGAGCTGGAATATCAGACCTGATCATGGCGGATCTGGATAATCTTCCCCGTTCCTCTTCCTTACTGGGTTAGACCATATATGTAGAGAGAGAAACAGAGCTAATACTCCAGTCAATGGCCTTTCCCTCAGTCTGAAGAAGGGTCCCAACCTGAAACATCATCTATCCATTCCCTTCCCAGATGCTGCTTGACCCACTGAGCTTCTCCAGTACATGGTGCTTTGTCCAGATCCCAGCATCTGTGCTCTCTGGTGTTTCACTGTTCTATAACATGTCACTATAAAGAAACTCAGCTCATTTTGTATTGTGTAGACGTTACTAATTACATTCCAGTCAAAAGGAGGAATTGTTGATGAGGAATATTCCATGTTTCAGTTCTAGAAAGTCTTGCCTCATTTTAACGTTTGCCTTTTCATGTTGCATGCCCTTCCAAGTAGTAAAACCTTACATTTTGTAGTTTTCACCATTTAGAAACATAAATATCTTTGCAGGATATCACCTGAGGCTGACTGTTTCTCCCTCCATCCCCATGTCTAATGCAGTGGGCACCATGAGGACACTTCCAGCTGCCTCCTTCATTCTGCTGTCGTCGATGAATTATGGATTTTCACAGAACTCCAGCAACCCTGTGTTGGACAGAGGCTGTGGGCTGAACCTCCTCCCCCACTACCTCAACCTGTGCAGCCTGGATGTGATCTGGGGCATAGTTGTGGAGGCAGTAGCAGGGGCCGGGGTGCTGACTGCCTTCTTATTGATGCTTATTCTCCTGGTGAAGTTGCCGTTCATTAAAGACAAAGAGAAGAAGAGTCCCCTAGGCATCCAGTTCCTCTTCTTGTTCGGCACCCTGGGCCTGTTTGGACTGTCCTTTGCCTTCATCATCCCAGAAGATGAGAGAACGTGTCCCACGAGAAGATTCCTTTGGGGAGTTCTGTTTGCGCTCTGCTTCTCCTGCCTGTTGGTGCAGTCGTGGAGACTGCGTCAGTTGGTGCAGCAAGGCAAAGGGCCGAATGGACTGCTGCTGGCGGGGGCTGTGGCCGGCCTGGTCCTGGTGCAGGTCATCATTGCAGTGGAGTGGCTGATCCTCACCATCGTCAGGGAGCAGAAACCTGCCTGCAAGTATGAACAGATGGACTTTGTCATGGCCTCCATTTACGTGATGTTCCTGATGGCGACAACCTTCTCTCTTTCCTTCTTCACCCTGTGTGGAAAGTTCAAGAAGTGGAAGAAACATGGCACCTCTATTATTCTAACGATGCTCTTCTCCACCCTGATCTGGGTGGCTTGGATCGCCATGTACCTCTACGGCAACAGGGAACTGAACAAGCAGCCTTCCTGGGATGACCCTGCCCTCTCCATCGCTCTTGTCTCCAATGGGTGGATATTCCTTATCTTCCACGCTATCCCAGAGGTCCACTGCTCAATTATTCCATCAAAACAAGACACACCGGATTACTTTGATGCCGTTCAGCCCAGAATACGTGAGACTAACTTTGAGGAGGAACTGCAACTTCCACGCACTTACATGGAAAACAAGGCATTCTCACTGGATGAGTCTGGAGCAGGTAGGCACGACTTGTGGGGCCTTGTTACTATGTCAGAGTTGCTGATTAGCATTTAGATTTATTTTCCTACTCTTTCCTCGTGCCCTTTGTCCATTGCAGAAACAAAGCAATGTAAGTTGTGTTGCACAGGTGGATAACACATCATACATGATATTGGTGAGGCTGGACTTGGAATATTGTGTTCAGTTGTGGCCACCCTGCTGTGAGACAGAGTGCAGAGAAGAATGATGAGGATGTTGCCAGGACTCAAGGGCTTGAGCTCTTGGGAAAGATTGGGCAGGCTAGGACTTTATTCCTTGGAGTGCACGAGCCTGAGGGGGGATCTTGGGTATATAAAATCATAAGGGTAAATGCACAGAGTCTTTTACCTGGGATTGGGGAATCAAGAATTAGAGTGCATGGGTTTAAGGTGGGAGGGGGATGATTCAACAGGAGCAACCAAAAGATGATCACAAGTAACAGCAAATTTGCAGATGACACCAAGCTGGGTGGCAGTGTAAACTGTGAGGTGGATGGTATGAGGACGCAGGGTGACTTGGACAGGGTGGGTGAGTGGGCAGATGCAGGGCAGATGCAGTTTAATGTGCATAAATGTGAGATTATCCACTTTGGTAGCAAAAACAGGAAGGCAGATTATTATCTAAATCGCATCAAGTTGGGAAAAGGGGAAGTACAACGAGATCTGGGGGTCCTTGTACATCAGTCAATGAAAGTAAGCATGCAGGTACAGCAGGCAGTGAAGAAAGCGAATGGCTTGTTGGCCTTCATAACAAGAGGAGTTGAGTATAGGAACAAAGAGGTACTTCTGCAGTTATACAGGGCCCTAGTGAGACCACACCTGGAGTATCGAAATGTAATTACGAAAGGTAAATCATGTCTGACGAATCTTATAGAATTTTTCGAGGATGTAACTAGCAGAGTTGATAAGGGAGAACCAGTGGATGTGTTGTATCTAGACTTTCAGAAGGCTTTCGACAAGATCCCACATAAGAGATTAGTATACAAACCTAAAGCACACGGTATTGGCTGTTCAGTATTGATGTGGATAGAGAACTGGCTGGCAGACAGGAAGCAAAGGGTAGGAGTAAACGGGTCCTTTTCAGAATGGCAGGCAGTGACTAGTGGGGTACCGCAAGGCTCAGTGCTGGGACCCCAGCTATTTACAATATATATTAATGATTTGGACGAGGGAATTGAATGCAACATCTCCAAGTTTGCGGATGACACTAAGCTGGGGGTAGTGTTAGGTGTGGGGTGGATGCTAGGAGGCTGCAAGGTGACTTGGATAGGCTGGGTGAGTGGGCAAATGCCTGGCAGATGCAGTATAATGTGGATAAATGTGAGGTTATCCATTTTGGTGGCAAAAACAGGAGGGTAGACTATTATCTTAATGGTGGCCGATTAGGAAAAGGGGAGATGCAACGAGACCTGGGTGTCAGGGTACACCAGTCATTGAAAGTAGGCATGCAGGTGCAGCAGGTAGTGAAGAAAGCAAATGGTATGTTTGCATTCATAGCGAAAGTATTTGAGTATAGGAGCAGGGAGGTTCTACTGCAGTTGTACAGGGTTTTGGTGAGACCACATCTGGAATATTGTGTACAGTTTTGGTCTCCAAATCTGAGAAAATACATTCTTGCCATAGAGGGGGTACAGAGAAGGTTCACCACTGATTCCTGGGATGTCAGGACTTTCATTTGAGGAAAGACTGGATAGACTCGGCTTGTACTCGCTAGAATTTAGAAGACTGAGGGGGGATCTTATAGAAACGTACAAAATTCTTAAGGGGTTGGATAGGCTAGATGCAGGAAGATTGTTCCTAATGTTGGGGAGGTCCAGAACAAGGGGTCACAGTCTAAGGATAAGGGGGAATTCCTTTACGACCGAGATGAGGAAAACATTTTTCACACAGAGAGTGGTGAGTCTCTGGAATTATCTGCCACAGAAGGTAGTTGAGGCCAGTTCATTGGCTATATTTAAGAGTGAGTTAGATGTGGCCCTTGTGGCTAAAGGGATCAGGGGGTATGGAGAGAAGGCAGGTACAAGATACTGAGTTGGATGATCAGCCATGATCATATTGAATGGCGGTGCAGGCTCGAAGGGCCGAATGGCCTACTCCTGCACCTATTTTCTATGTTTCTATGTTTCTATGTTTCTATCATGTGCAGTTATGATCTCAAAATTTGAGGAAAGATATTCTTGCTATTGAGGGAGTGCAACGTAGGTTTACAAGGTTAATTCTCAGGATGGCGGGACTGTCATATGCTGAGAGAATGGAGCAGCTGGGCCTGTACACTCCGAATTTAGAAGGATGAGAGGGAATCTTCTTGAAATATGTAAGATTATTAAGGGTTTGGACACGCTAGAGGCAGGAAACATGTTCCCAATGTTGGGGGAGTCCGGAACCAGGGGCCACAGTTGAAGAATAAGGAGTAAGGCATTTGGAACGGAGATGAGGAAACACTTTTTCACACAGAGTGGTGAGTCTGTGGAACTCTCTGCCTCGGAGGGCGGTGGAAGCCGGTTCTCTGGATACTTTCAAGAGAGAGCTAGATAGGGCTCTTAAAGATAGCGGAGCCAGGGGATATGGGGTGAAGGCAGGAACGGGGTACTGATTGTGGATGATCAGCCATGATCACATTGAATGGCGGTGCTGGCTCGAAGGGCCAAATGGCCTACTCGTACACCTATTGTCTATTGAAATGGAATGAGTTGCCAGATGAAGTAGTTGAGACAGGCACTATAACAACACTTAAAATACATTTGGACAGTGGCATGGATAGGAATGGCTTGGAGGGAAATATTTGCAAAACACAGGCAAATGGGATTAATTTAGGTAGAGCGCCTTGGTTGGCGCAGACAAGTTGGGCTGAAGGGCATGTTCTGTGACTTAATTTAGTTTATTATAGGAAAAACTGTTAAATACTTGACTATTGTTAAAGTTTTTAAAACACTGGCTGGGCACGTTGGCTTCCTGTGCCATTAATATTCTACGGCACTATTCTTTATAGAAAATGTTTTCCAAATGCTAAACTGTTAACATAGGCCAACATAGTTGGCTCATTCAGTTGGAGTTGTGCAAGAAAGATTTTCTGCATGATGTTTAAATGTGTGACAGATGTTCAGGGTTGGAGATCGGTTGTGTTCTTGTTGCCTTGGTTTTTGGTCTGGGCAAACAGTATTTTCTCTCCTGCCTCCCCTGTGCAGCCTTTAAGTCTGGGTTTCGCAATGGGAGTCTGGGGCATAGACCCAACATTCAGCTACGCAGTAATGTTTACCATCCCACCGAGATGGCAGTGGTGCTCAATGGCGGAAATGTAAGTCGATGATTCTTCTGCATTTTGCAGACATTCGGTATTCTGAATTCTAACGGAAAATGTGTATTCTAAGATAAAATAAGGTCATAAGTTTTCAAGAGAGAGTTAGATTTAGTTCTTGGGGCCAAAGGAATCAAGGGTAATGGGGGAAAAAGCAGGAACGGGGTACCCATTTTGGATGATCAGCCACGGTCATATTGAATGGCTGTGCTGGCTCGAAGGGCCGAATGGCCTACTCCTGCACCTATTTTCTATGTTTCCATAAGTCATAAGGTCATACGTGATAGGAGCGGAATTGCTCCATTCAACCCTTCAAGTCTACTCCGCCATTCAATTATGGCAGATCTATCTCTCCCTCCTAACCCCATTCTCCTGCCTTCTCCCCATAACCCCTGACACCCGTATTAATCAAGAATCTAACTATCTCTGCCTTCAAAAATATCCATTGACTTGGCCTCCACAGCCATCGGTGGCAATGAATACCACAGATTCACCGCCCTCTATAAAGAAATGTCTCATCTCCTTCCTAATGGAATGTTTGAGTTCATTCAAAATATGAATAAATGAGTTGATCAGACATTCCCTTGAGCCTGCTGTGAAATTCAGTAAGATCATGACTGGTCTTCTAACTTTCCTGCCAAAAGATAACTTAAAACATTCCCACTACTGTGGAGGAATGGGCGAGTCTGTCTGATTTATGGTGGGGTACACCAACAACAATAGGATTCATCTTTTGAAATAGTATTACAATAAGAATACTTGTAATTCCAAAAGTTGAGGGAAAGCAAAAACTTTAAAGATAACTTTGAAATGGTCTGGATTTTATCAATGTCAGGTCGTTTAAATCATGCAGCTTTTTTAAGGATGCTACGCTCAATTTTACAAATAGTCCTTCAAAACGAGGTTCAATTAAGCCACCATCAAAGAGCGTTTAAAATGAAGAACTATTTTAGAGGCAGACAGTTTCAATGTCATGGAGGCACAAGACGCAGATGCTGGAATCTGTAGCAACAAGGGGGAGCGGCCGGAGGAAGTCATTGTTTGTGAAGTGTCCTGTCCAATGAAGGGCCTGTCTGTTCCTTCTACAGATGTTGCCTGACCCGCTGAGTTCCTCCACACTCTCTCTGTAGTATTACAGGTTTCTATATCGTCTGTTTATTTCCCCCGGCTTCCAATTTGAAGCATTCTCTCGTCCCCTGCATGTAATCTGCACAGCAAGGCAGCAGCTCCATGGCAGTGGATGCAGGTGAAGCAAATGGCAACATGCCATGTCCACTGGATTAACAGCAGACACGGGCAACTTCAGAGGAACGGCATTCCTCCACCAACTAATCCATGGCATGTTGCCATGTCACCATGCCTATAAATAATGTCAGCTGTAAGCTCGCTGTTAGTTTGAAATACAAAATGCCATATTGTGTTTAACTATTTGTAAATTTACATTTTAACTGTATTTGTGCAGTTGTACAGAAATATTTCATCCATTGCTATAATAATCTTGATTTATTTTTTGTGCTCAGTTTTATTAATAATGTAAAAAGTGCTGGATAGAGTAGATGTGGAGAGGATGTTTCCACTAGTCCGAGAGTCTTGAACCACAGACAACAGCCTCAGAATAAAAGTATGTATTTTTAGAAAGGAGATGAGGAATTTCTTGAGTCAGAGGGCGGTGAATCTGTGGAATTCATTACCACAGACGACTGTGGAGGCCAACTCATTGGGTATTTTAAAAGCCGAGATTGCCAGGTTCTTAGTTAAGCATTGGTTAAGGGCGTCAAGCATTATGAGGACAAGGCGGGGCAATGCGGTTGACATCAGCCATGATTGAATAACAGAGTAGACATGATGGGCTGTTTGGTCCAATTCTGCTCCTATGCCTTATGGGCTATGAACATTTGTCCCATCGTTGCATGTTGGTACAGCAGTTAGTACTGTTGCCTCTCACTCCAAAGACTCAGCTTTCATCGTGACCACATGTGTAATGGAGAGTTCCCCAGGCCAAGGATTCCCCCCACATCCCAAAGACAAACTGGGAGAGAGCAGAGAAGTTTTATGAGGATGTTGCCAGAAGTCGGAAGCCTGAGCTTAAGGAAGAAGCTGGGCAGGCTAGAGAGGCTACGCCTTTATTACTAGGGTGTGCAGAAGGCTGTGGAGTGATCTTATAGACATGTATGTGAATGTACAGAGTAGGGGAAACAAGAACTAGAAGGAATAGGTGAAAGGGGGGATGTATATGGGACCAGCTGCCAGAGGAAGTAGTTGAGGCAGGTATAATAATATTTAGAAGACATAAAAAAGATACGAAGTACTGGAGTAACTCAGTGGGTCAGGCAGCATCTGTGGAGAACATGGATAGGTGACGTTTCACACAGCGCTGGAGTAACTCAGCGGGTCAGGCAGCATCTGTGGAGAACATGGATAGGTGACGTTTCACAGAGTGCTGGAGTAACTCAGCGGGTCAGGCAGCATCTGTGGAGAACGTGGATAGGTGATGTTTCACAGAGTGCTGGAGTAACTCAGTGGGTCAGGCAGCATCTGTGGAGAACATGGATAGGTGACGTTTCACAGAGTGCTGGAGTAACTCAGTGGGTCAGGCAGCATCTGTGGAGAACATGGATAGGTGACTGTTCTAAAGCTGGAAAAGGGGAGAGGCTGGACAAAGCTCGGCAGGTAATGAAGAACATGGAAAGGTGATGTTTTGGGTCGGGATCCTTCTTCAGAAGCTCTGAGTCTGAAGAATGGTCCTGACCCGAAACATTACCTATTCATAGCCATGGAGTTACTCCAGCACTTTGTCTTTTTTGGTAAACCAGCATCTGCAGTTCTTTGTGTCAATATTTAAAAGACACTTGGACAGGTACATGACCGGGAAGGGGCTGGAGGGATATGGGCCAAACGTAGTCATGTGTGACTAGTGTAGATGGGGCATCTTGGTCAGCATGGAAGTGTTTGGCCAAAGACCCTGTTTCCACACTATGACTCTGACCAGTAAGTTAAATGACCCTCACTGCACATTAATGTCCAACAGAATGAATGGGGAGTTGATGGGCAAGGGGAGGCAGACGGGGCTGTGGGAGTGAGTGTCACTCCTCCCACCATGGGATGGTGTGTGTGGACCCAGTGGACTGAGTGCTTGGGTGTCATTATCCATCGTCCAACCGTGTATTGTATACTAGTGATTATACCTCGCGTTATGTAGATCTGCCAATTGGCAAACTTAGCTTCAGAGTGGCACTATCCTGTTCCTGACTCTAATGTTCATCGTGTTCTGTAGATCCCATCTGCTCCCCCCAACTACACAGGAAGACATCTCTGGTGAAGGCAGAGCTGATGGTGCTGTGGGCAAACTGCAGCTGGGCGATGTACAGGCTGCAGTCCGAGTGCAAGCTGGCGGTGTGAAACCACGACGGGCCGTTTGAAGCCCAGCTACATGGGCGTTATTCACAACTGACCTTTTTAAATAGGGGTGTACAGTGAAGCTAGTAGGCTGTATACATCAAGTACTCTTTCCTTTAAAGCTGTGAGTCTTTAAATGAAAACCAGAATGATGCTGAATGAATCATTTGTGTTGATGTAAATAAATATAGAGTGTATTACATTTAATAAATTATGGCAGTGTATAATTTTCAAATATTGCTTCATTTCTGCAAAACTAATATCCAACAGTGAAACTCCCTGGAGGAGATGAGGATAACTTGTTATCCCTGATATGAATTTACTGCAGCACCAGCAGCAGTAATGTGTGTGGTTAGTGGGGAAGAGCTAATTGCAAAAGAAAATAACTTCAGTATTTCTATATGTTTAGGCATTTCACATTATCCAACCGAAAAGCCATAATATAAATAAAAATATATCAATTTACCGTTTCAAGTGTAGCGTTTTCTATAAATGAGTAAACAGTAATATTTTTCCTTGGCATTGAAGATTCAGTGTGTGGTGCATGTTTGCTGTGTACTGAAAGGAAGTGAGATAGGGACATTTTAATCATTTAAAAAACGGTATGCTTTGTGTGCAAGCAGTTTTGTTAATTCCATACTTCTGGTTAAAAGGTGGGAGAAAAGATTGTGATAGAAAATGTTTTCCTCAATTATCCCATGAATCCATTAACTGTTGTAAAATGTCACCACCCAAAACCCATCTTGCCACAGGTGAAAGGCCCCTTGATTCATCAGATTACTAAACCACTTGTGTATAATGTGCATTGAAGCTTGTTTAGTATATTATGACTTTAAACTCCTTGGTGAAAAGTACACTTCTCTGTTACACAGCTTACAGATAATGTTGACACTATTCCAGCATTTTGTGTCTATCTTTCTTAAAACTTGTGGTTTGCTCTTTTGCAATAACGCTGCTGAGTAATCCTGATATTTAATGTTGTGCCTGTCTATGGTACAACTGCAGATTTTATTTAACTCACATGACTGCCCAATGTGTTGACATGTCTATTCCAAACTGTTTTGTAAACTGAATCTGATGCAAAGTGTGTGCATGCATCGTGGGTTTTACAGGCTCTCTCTGACAATCACTCTGTTATGTGTGTATGTGTGAAATGGGCAAGTTACACCGTCACCACATTTAAGGCATGTGCAAAAGTTTTATTTACAAAATCTTATTAAAATGCAATTATTGCAATGTCAGGTCTCCACTGTCTGCTTGGAAATGTAAAGTACCTCACTTAGAGTGAAGAGTGTTGTGCCATCTACATACAGTCCTTTCTGATTTTCAGGAGTATCTCGTACTGGGTGAGCTCTCTAATGGGCTCTTCAGCAAGGCTGGGTGGCATCTCCTCCACCAACTCATCCTCCATCGTCTGCCCCACTGTATCGGCAAACAAAAGCAAGTTGCAACCAAACGTTAATCTCTGAAATATTGACCGTAATGTTTTCTGTATTACCTGGCAATGAGTAAAAATAGAACTTGTGTCCACGACACATGAGCATGGAAGAGTGCTGGTCCATAATGTGCTGAACTATGTGTTAAGATAACCTCTGTGCATAATTTGTCCATTCCCAGCGTGTCCATGTATCAGCCTCCATCAACAGTACATTTACAACTCTATGGAAAACACAATTGCCCGGCATATTTCCTTCAAACTATATCTCTCTCATCTTATACTTTTAGTCTTTCACATTTCCACCTTAGTTGGTGGGGGGGGAGAAGCAGAGCATTGAGCAGAGCTGCTCGGTGGTGAGCAGTGCAGTGAGCAGACCTGTTCCATGGTGATCAGACAGCAGCCACCCTCCATGTCAAGGACAACTGGGGGTGACCAATAAATAGTCACTTTACTCTAGGATCCCAGCATTGAGGAATTAAAAAAAATCTTGTCAAAGCATTCAGAGGTTTACAAGGGAAATGAGCACAGCCATGCAGACACGTAACTGTACCGTGTCCTTGAGGAATGGTTAATACATGGATTTAGAACGGGGTCTGACTCAGTGAAATCTGAACTCTAACTTTCACCAGATATTTAATACAACAGCTGTAAATAGCAGCTGACACAGGTCCTCACTGAGACTGCAGCAAGGCAGCACACACTAACAGCTTGGAGGGCATGAAGTCAGATTGCATTGATAGCATTTAACTGCAATAAGTTAGGATAAAAACTGAAAATCATAGCTTCTCTCCCGGGTTATAGAACAGATACAGAAATCTCTGGTCCTTTGTACAATTCCAAAACCAGGTAATAATGAACAAATGATCATGCTTGCAAGAACTTTATGAAGGCATATATGCCTAGAAACTAGATTGGAGGAAAACCATTAAAATATCATTTGGGCAAGTTTTTCAGTGATTCTGCTTTTTTTCTGATGGGATTTGTTTTGTTAAGGGGCATTCCCTGCAGAGTCTCACCCCCATTACCTGTATTAGTTTGGCTTGTAGAGGGCCCCAGAAGGCATCACATGCTTCTCTGCCTCGCCATTAGCAGCAGTGTCCTCTGTGTACACCTACCTCACCCATGGTTCACTGTTCCATCAGGACTACGCTGTGTTGGTTTGTTTGTGACCCAGGCAGGGACTTGAAAGGACACTCAGGGCAGGTGTCACGTGTCGGAACTGCAGATGCTGGTTTACACCGAAGATAGACAAAAAATGCTGGAGTAACTCAACGGGGCAGGCAGCATCTCTGCAGAGAAAAATGGGTGACGTTTTGGGTCGAGACTCTTCTTCAGACAGGTGCCATGATGTCTGCAGACTTTGTGCACGGTATTCAGTCACCTCCCTCAGCCCACAGAGTGCCACAACATTCAGCAAGTGTTTAGTCCACGATCTAGCAGTGCCCACATTCTACAACCAATTAATATTGAAGGCAGCGCCATGGCAAGTCCTCATACAGAGTCGTGATCCAAAACATCAACCATTCCTCTGCATCCACAGATGCTGCCTGACTAACTGAGTTTCTTCTCCAGCTTGTTTTGTGCTCCAGGTCGCAGCATCTGCCATCCTGTGCCTCCATTGACTGGTTGTGCCAGGAGGTCAGGGCCATAGGTCAGGAAACATAGACCATCTTTTCCTGCACCTCTCCCCGAAGAATAAACCAATGTAGGAGTAGGATGGGGTGGGATAGGTTGGGCTGGAGCGGGGTGGGGTGGGATGGGATGGGGTGGGCTGGGGATGGTGCAGCTTCTTGGCACCATTTCAATTTTCTTTGGGTCCTTGGTGTGTACAAAAACTCCAAAAGAAATGTGAAAATATTCAGCAGCCAGTAAGACCGTTAAATAGATGCACTTGAATTGACCTGACCACTGGCGTATTCTGTTCTCCTGTGTGATACTAACATTCCTATATCAGAAGCTGAATGATCAAGCCAATCACCAACTAATGGCAACGTTCTCTGTGACCACCACTTTCAAGGAACCATGAAGAGCACGTATAATTTTCAGCCCCATTAGATTAACCTCCAATTCTTACTTCTTTACCTTGAGGATCTGAGAAGAATTCAACACAGAGCTACAATGACATTGCTTCAGTGACTGGCCACCAGGTTTGACTGGGATTATTTATTGTTAGTGAATGCTAACGTACATTTGTGTTATGGTTTGCCTTGGATTTTTATCTTCATAAGGTTGCCATAAAGAATGAACCACTGTGTGCTTTTCCCACCCAGACGTCCAGGGTAATCATATTTCCCACATATTATGTCCAGAATGTACCTCGTTTCATCACAGTATCTAATGAGGCCATCGTGTTGACGATACATGGGCTTTTCATGATACAATCTCATCTTACCTTTAGATTCCTGATCAGCCCAGAATTTCATGATCTTTTTGGTATATCCTCTGTTCTCTTCTCTCAGCTCCCTCTGCCACTGGCGTAGCTCTTGTATCTCTGCGTCACAGCGAACCTGGCATCATAAAACTCACATTAAAATGTCAAACCTAGCATTGCTCCTCTTATTTCAGGGTGATTTGAAAGCAGCTCTGACGTTCTCTGACCAGTTTTCCATTACTGCTAGAAAACATCTATAGCACAGACCCAGTAACTGGGAATCAAGAAGTGCAGGTGCTGCAAATGCTGCAAATATTCAGTAGGGCAGGCAGCATCAGTGAAAAGGAAAAGATGCTGCCTGACCTGCTGAGTTACTCCAGCACTCTGTGTCGTTTTTTCTATGAAAGTAATTCCTGAGTTTGAGTTTAGTTTATTGTCATGTGTATCGAGGTATTAATATTGTGTATTAAACAAAATGTTGATATTGTGCTGCACCAATTAACCAGAAACATGATTAAATTGTCCACTTTACTGCAAGTAAAACATGCAGGGGCTCTTATTATGAAAAGCAGTTTCTGATGACAGATGCACGACAGTATAAAGACTGCAGTAAAAGTTCAAACAGAAATCTGAATGCAGAGAGGGCGGGCGGTACACTGCAGTTATTTCAATGTCACAGCTGAGTTACATAATGCTGAATGGGAGAATGCAGCCTTTGGGCCATTGGAAGCTGCTCCAGAGCGAGCCTGCATTGTGCATCAGACTGCACTGATAGCTGGAGCCACACCACTCTCGGCCCAGCAGTCTACTGTCTCACAATTGACTCGCCACACTGTTTTGTTTCACTTTTGTTTACGTTATTTGTGCTTTCTCACTTAATCTGTGTACATTTTACTTTGAACTATTACCAAATAACTTTTAATATTTCTGCCTTTCCCAATACAGGTGACCTGGCGTTAAGGGGAGATTGTGTTTGAGAAAAGTCTGTATCACGGTTATCTCTGTGCAAGCGTCAAGAAGTGAGAGTTGAAAAAAAGTAACGTTTTAAGTTATTTATATTTTTTGATATTAATTCTGTCAGAGTGAATTTTATTCCAATATACAAATGTTTGGGTACTTATTTGTGAATTCTGCAAAGGTGAATTTCTGTTTCGCCAACAGCTGTAGCAAGATTTTCACTGTACTTCACCATACTTATGCAAATGACAAGTTTCAGAGTGAAAGCATAGAAAATTGGAAATAGACGCCTATTAATGAGGGTTAGACTAGTTTAACATATGGATAGAAGGGAGGAGGGCCTGCTGGTGTGAGCACCATCTCCAGGCAGTGAGATTCTGTTAAATGTACTCTATGACACGGTGCATTGTGGGCCAGCTAAAAAAAAGATGCAGTGCTGGAGTAACTCAGCGGCTCAGGCAGCATCTGTGGAGAACATGGATAGGTGACGTTTCACAGAGTGCTGGAGTAACTCAGCAGGTCATGCAGCATCTGTGGAGAACATGGATAGGTGACGTTTCATACCTCTGCAGATCCTTGTGTCCCGATCTGAAACAACACATTACCATGTTCTCCACAGATGCTGCCCGACCCGCTGAGTTACAATGGCAATTTGTGTCTTTTTTTGTAAACAAGCATCTGTAATTCCTTGTGGGGCAGCTCAAATGGTTTCAGTTATTCTGGTAAAATTATTTTATAAGCCAGGACACAAAGGACAAGAGGGAAAGAGAGAGTTGAGAGTCAAGATACCTCGGTGCTTCTTGAGTAGTTGTTGATTTTTGTTTTTGCATTCAGCTGAGAGGGGAGAAATTGTTTTACTTTAAATTCAGGGCCTAAATATAAAATTCAACTCCATCCTACTGTTTAATTGGTGTTCATTAAGAAAATATGACCATTCCTTGGATGAGGATTGGAACTCATTCCTGGCTACTGGCTGAGAGGAGACAGTTAATGTCCTCACAATCCGACTTTCAATCATGACCTAGAAGTATATGACAGTAACGTTACATTTGGTATGAACTGAGGAAAGCAAAACCCCCTGACAGAGATCCAGAAGAAAGCACAAGGTGAAGGACATTACCCGATATCCTCTCCAGAAAGACTGAATGATAAGGGCTGCTTCATCTTCTGACAACAATAGAGACAGAGGGATTGGCGGCCTAGGGCTGAAGCAAAATGAAAGAAACTTATTAAAGGCATGGATCATACAACATGGAAATGGGCCATTGTCCAGGCCCCAATCCTCTCATCTTCACCATGGACGTCCAATCACTCTACACCTCCATCCCCCACAAGGATGGTCTCAAAGCCCTCCGGTTCTTCCTCGACCGGAGAACCAACCTATACCCGTCCACTGACACTCTCCTCCGCCTAGCGGAGTTGGTCCTTACCCTCAATAACTTCTCTTTTGACTCCTCCCATTTCCTCCAAATACAAGGCGTAGCTATGGGCACACGCATGGGCCATAGCTATGCCTGCCTCTTTGTCGGGTACGTCGAACAATCGGCGTACCAGGGCCCCATCCCCGACCTTTACCTCCGTTACATCGACGACTGCTTTGGTGTCACCTCCTGCACCCACACACAACTGACTGACTTCATCCGTTTCACCACCAACTTCCATCCGGCACTCAAATACACCTGGACCATTTCCGACACTTCCCTACCATTCCTTGACCTCACTATCTCCATCGCAGGTGATACACTCCTGACCGACATCCATTATAAACCCACTGACTCCCACGGCTACCTGGACTACTCCTCCTCCCACCCTGCTTCCTGTAAGGACTCCATCCCCTATTCCCAATTCCTCCATCTACGCCGCATCTGCTCCCAGGATGAGGTGTTCCACACCAGGGCATCACAAATGTCCTCATTCTTCAGAGAACGGGGATTCCCCTCCCCCACTATAGGTGAGGCTCGCACCAGGGTCTCCTCCATACCCCGCAACACTGCCCTCTCTCCCCATTCCCCCACTCGCAACAAGGGCAGAGTCCCCCTGGTCCTCGCCTTTCACCCCACCAGCCGGCACATACAACACATAGTCCTCCACCAGTTTCGCCACCTCCAACGTGACCCCACCACTCGCCATATCTTCCCATCTTCCCCCCCCCCCCCCCCCCCATCTGCCTTCCGCAAAGACCGCTCCCTCCGCAACTCCCTTGTCAATTCTTCCCTTCCCTCCCGCTCCACCCCTTCCCCGGGCACTTTCCCTTGCAACCGCAAGAGATGCTACACTTGTCCCTTTACCTCCCCCCTCCACTCCTTTCAGGGACCCAAGCAGTCCTTCCAGGTCCGACAGAGGTTCACCTGCACCTCCTCCAACCTTTTCTATTGCATCCGCTGCTCTAGATGCCAGCTGATCTATATCGGTGAGACCAAGCAGAGGCTTGGCGATCGTTTCGTCAAACACCTCCGCTCGGTCCGCAATAACCAACCCGACCTCCCGGTGGCTCAGTACTTCAACTCCCCCTCCCATTCCGTATCCGACCTCTCTGTCCTGGGCCTCCTCCATGGCCAGAGTGAGCAACACCGCAAATTGGAGGAACAGCACCTCATATTCCGCTTGGGGAGTCTGCATCCTCTTGGCATGAACATTGAATTCTCTCAATTCTGTTAACCCTTGCTGTCACCTCCCCTTCCCACCTCTCCCTCAGCCCTCGGGCTCCTCCCATTTCCTTTCTTCCCCCCGCCCCCTATCAGTCTGAAGAAGGGTTTCAGCCTGAAACGTTACCTATCTCCTTTGCTCCATAGATGCTGCTGCACCCGCTGAGTTTCTCCAGCATTTTGTGTACCATGGAAACAGGCCCTTCAGCCCACACGGTAGAATATAGAGCAGTACAGCACAGGGCCACATGTCCATGCCACACATGGTGCTGTTACACTCATCTCCTCTGCCTGCATGTGATTCACACCTCTCCATTTCCTGCATGTCCCTGTGCTTATCCAACAGCCTCGTCAACGCCATTATTGTATCTGCCTCCACCACCATCCCCATCAGCATGTTCCAGGCACCCACCCCCCTGTCTAAAACACTTGCCCTATCTAACTTTATACTATACCCCTCTAAACACTGTGAATGGCTCGACTGTAATCATGTGTTGTCTTTCCGCTGACCAGTCAGTACACAACAAAAGCTTTTCACTGTACCTCGGCACACCTGACATTAACTAAACTGCAACTCTCGCCTTAAAGCAATGCCCTCTAGTCATCTTTCCACCACTGGGAAAAAGGTTTTGACTGTCTCCACTCTCATAACTTCATTCTGTTGTGCTTTTGATATTCTGTCCAATCTTCTGATCTGTCATCTATCTTTGTAGAATGATATGTTTCTCTGCCAGTTGGTATCAGTTTTAATTATAGTAACTAGTCACAGACAGTGGGTCACCCTGTGGAATGTGACTCTCATTGCTAACAATGTAATGTCCAGCCCACCACTGTGACTTCAATGTCAGTGATGGAGGCCCAGCATCAGCAGCGTTTGATCCAAAACCTCACCCTGTACCTCTGCCTCACTGCAGCTTGTCACCTGCAGCTCAGTTCTTCCAGCATTCTGCAGACTCTTGTTCAGTTACGTACATAATATTATTGCACCAAAGAGCAATGTAGAATTGCCAATCCACTTTTGATGACGTTACTTCCACATTATGCTTCTATGGATGTGATCTGGTTATACTGCAAGGGCTTCAGGGCAGTGTCTGGATCCAACAAGGCATCAGATGGTGCCCATCAACACAACACTTTATAAATAGACTATTTATGTCAGCATGCCTTGGAGGTAACAAACGTTATGCCAAGTACAAGGTGAGTTAGTAACCTTACACTGGCAATCAATTTGCGGCCTCTAAACTTGGACCTTATACAAGTACCAAAGTGTAACACTAAACGTCCAAGGGGCTGCCTGGGACAAGGACATTCTCCCTTCAGGCTGACTAATGGATTATTTTCTGTGAATGTTGTTGGAGAGATACATTAAGGCTAAAAGTAAAGTAGAGAAAGAAGGAAGAAAGAAGAGAAATACTGGATTTAAGGAGGAAGATAAAAGAGGCAAAAATAAAAGTTTTCTTTTAAAGTTTGCAGCAGTTGTTAAAATCTGAACGGAAGAGACTCCATTCTTGTGAAAGCTTCTTATCGACCATGAAATAGCAACCATCCTGTTAAGTGTATCAGTAAGTACAGTGGCCTCCTGAATCATCAATGTACACGCTATGCTCTGCTCCACATGCACGATTGATGGGACATCCATTAATAAAGGTGAGCACTGTCAGCCCTGCCATTATTTCTCCTTTAACCTGTGAGATTTACTGGGCTATTGAAAATTAAATGGTGCCATCATTTCTACATCACTCATTCTGGGCCAAGGCTACAGATTTTCTTTACGGTGGTATTTTTCATTAAACTAACTCCAGCAGTCCATTTAATACTTCCAATGTTCATCACGCTACAGACAGGACCTAACTTTTCTTTGCAAGCTTGAGTTCTAGTCTCTCTAGATGGTTGGATAGGTTGGAGATTTTTCCGTTGTAATGTAGGAGGGCGAGGAGTGACCTTATTGAGGTGTCCAAGATCACCAGAGGCATGAGCACTCACAGTCTTTTTCTCAGGCTAGAGGATTCTAAAATAGGCTTAATGTGAAAGGAGAGATTTAAGAGGAACCTCAGGGGCAACATTTTCATTTGGAGAGTGGTTCATGTCCGGAACCAGCTGCCAGAGGAAGTTATTGAAGTGGATACAATTACATTTGGACAGATATGGGTAAAGGAAGGGTTTTGATGGCTTTGGGCCAAATTCAAGCAAACAAGTCTAGCCCAGGAGGCCAACTTGTTTGCCGTGGAGAAGGTGGGCCGATGGACCTGTTTCCATACTGTACTGTACTACCACTAAGATGGTTTTTTTTTCTTATTTAATTGATTGATTGAAAGATACAGTATGGAAACAGGCCATTCAACCCACTGTGGACAAAAAATGCTGGAGAAACTCAGCAGTTGAGGCAGCATCTATGGAGAGAAGGCATAGGTGACGTTTCGGGTCGAGACCCTTCAGACTGATTCAACCCACCGTGCCCACGCCGACCAGCGATCACTCGTTCACACTGGTTCTATGTTATCCCACTTTCCCATCCACTCCCTACACACTAGGGGCAATTTACTGAGGCCAATTAACCTACAAACCCACACGTGTTTGGAATGTGGGAGGAAACCGGAGCACCCGGAGGAAATTCATGCAATGACAGGGAGAACACGCAAACTCCACAGACAGCACGAGATCGTGATCAAAGCCAGGTCTCCAGCACTGTGAGGCAGTGGCTCTGCTATTTAATTAGTGAATCAATTATTTTTAAAGTAAAATATTTTCCTAATTATATTTCACCATCTTTATCATTTATTAAAAACTATTTACTTCAATTGATAGTGATTTGGCAGAATTTGCATGTTACAAGTAGATAATGCCATGGGATATATGTAAATGTATTCTGTAAAGTCCCAGCTGTTTGTGCAGCACACAACATAATATCAACTAATGAACCAAATTCCAAGTTGGAATGTTACAGAAACTATTTACGGGTAATAACTGGTAGAAACATTACTGAAGTCTTCTTATTACATGTCTTCTTCCGTGAGCTGCCAGGAGCAACTACACATGGCTCATATTAAATATATAAGTACGATTGCTTGCAAGAGGAATTCTGTAACTAGTCTTTAAATTTACATTTGAAGATGAAAGATCAGTGTAAATGGTTTAGTTTGTTTAGATATAGCACGGAAACAGACTCTTTCGGCCCACCGAGTCCGCGCCGACCAGCGATCCATGCACATTAACACTATCCTATACCCACTAGGGACATTTTTTTAAAACATTTACCAAGCCAATTAACCTACAAACCTGTACGTCTTTGGAGTGTGGGAGGAAACTGAAGATCTTGGAGAAAACCCACGCAGGTCACGAGGAGAACGTGCAAACTCCGTACAGGCAGCACCCGATGCCAGCATTGAACTCTCCCGCTGCACCACCGGAGGAAGCTATATTTGAAAGCACTGAAAGCCATACACAGAAAATGCCATCTCCAAAGTCAATACAAAGACTCTGAACTGAGAGATGGTCAAAGCCAGCAGTCATTTTGAAAGAACACTATTAAGGATATCCAATATATGAATATCTACTGTAGGATTTTATAAATAGAAACTTGGATGAATCAATGTGATTGGCGAGGAGAGAGGACTTCACATTCCTGAAACACATACTGATATACATATTTCAGCATGACAATCTGACGAAACGTTGGATATACCGCATCCTTTCTACCCCGAGTGATTTTCACATAAGTCTACTTCACTGGCAGATTGCACAACTGTAATGGTAAGTCATGTTATGTACAAATGGAATTCCCACAACCCCACGTGCGAGACTACCCTCCCACTCCCACCCTCCCACTCAGCCAGGGCTAAGGCACCATGCAGCTTCTGCTAAATCCACTTGTCAACAGGCTCTTGAGGAGCTTTGGAATTTAAGCTAGCCCTTTTGAATGCAAGGACATTAATAGATATATTTTAAATCCATCAGAATTGTTATTAAAAATCATCTCTTCTTTCCATCTTCTTACTGCACTCTCAACTTTCAAGAGTCGAGCGAGTTTAATTGTCATATTTACCAGCAACAGATTAACTAAATTCTTACTTGCTGCATCTTTACCAGCCAATTAATAGCAGCAATGTAAATAAATAGACAATTTCCTATATATAATTCTTATTGCTGCAAGTAAGTATTTCATCGTTCAATTCTGATACATATGACAATAAAACACATTTGACTCTCTCTCCACTCAATTAGAATCAATAATACTAGGGAATCGGATCATAATTGTGCAAAAAAAAACAAAGTCCTTGGTGCGACCAAAACAAGGTCCATAGTTGATTATCGTTGTTGAGGTAGGATTGTTCCAGAACCTGGAGGTCATGTTTCAGGCTCCTTCCTCTACCTTCATCTCCATGGAGGTGGCATGGCAAGAGTGTGCCATCATGGTGGGGTCTTTGGTAATGATTACTGCCTTTGTGAGGCAGTACTCCTGTAGATCCTTATGATATTGGGGAGGTTAATACTTGTGATGGACCGGGCAATGTCTACTGCTTTCTGCAGCATGCATTGATCCTGGGCATTCAAGTTACTGAAGCAGGCAGTGACGCAACCAGTCAGTATGCTCTCTATCTGTTGAAGTTCGATAGAGTATTCAGATATAGTGTCGGTGACAAAGCAACTCTTCTGAGGAAGTAGAGGCATTGACAACTTTTCTTTCTGATTGCATCAATGTGCTGGGCCAGAACATCCAGACATATGCATACCCAGGAACGTGGAGCTGTTCCCGCTGATGAAGACAGCTTCATGAATTCAACCATCTTGCAGCAGGATGCATCTGAACAAGATTGATGTCCTCACCAACCACACTGAACTCTTCTGACCAAGTCTCTGTGCCTTAATGCAGCTAGTGGTAACTGAATGTAAGCCACCACATCCCTGCTCTTCAACTCAAACTCCCTCAACCATCTCATCAAACAATCTTTAGTTGAATTGAAAGAAGAAAAGTCATTAGCTCTAATCTTTCCCTTCCAAATCAGTCCCTGTTTTCTTTCACATATTTGTAATATGCCTTCAAACATTTATTAAATGACCTGCAATACATTAAGGCAAATTGTTTTGATTATGCCCTGGGCAGCTGGCCAACGTTGGACTTCTAGGAGTATCCTTTATATAGTTGATCATTTTATTGCATGATGAATACATTATACTATCAGTCGCACAATATTTATTGAAGCAATTTGTATTGAGAGGCACTTGCAATTATTGCAGTTGCAGTATCTATAGACCAAAATATTTAAAAGGCGATAGGCAGTGATTAGAAACACAAAGTGTTGTCATTTTGCAGATGGTGAATGAGCCGATGGTCACCAAGAGACACAGATATTTGGCTGCTATTAGAGAGATGCAATAAAACAGGATCATTGTACTGGGAGTTTTTAATTCCCCAAATATTAGCTGGGGACAGTATGCTGATAGATCCATGAGGGGAGGAACACAACGGGACCTGGCTTGGGGAATGAAGCTGGTGGAACACAGAGGGAGTGTCAGTGGAGGAGTATTTTGGGAATAGTGACCAGATATTCTAAAATAATAAATCTCCAGTAATAAAAATCTGAAATCAGTGGAAGGCCGATTTTATGACATTGGGTGACACTATGTCACTAGCTAATGTTGACTTTATGACACTAGCTAATGTTGACTGAGCATTTACAGGTAGTTCTGCTATAACGGTTATTTATGCTTCAATAATAAAGGCTATGTGTTGCGTAGTTTCACAGAGTATGCTTGCACAAATGTCGACAAGAGTGATTGATGTCCTCCCAGGGTGCATATAGCTGTGTTCTTCACTGACAATTGTATCTGATTACTGCGGGGAGTGGGAAAATGCAAACAGCCTGATTTTTATCCTATATTGCTTAAATTCAAGACAGTTTTATGTTCTGATTATCTATTTCCAAAATAACCTTTAAGTGGTTCTCCAGTTCCCATTTGAAATTGGTTATAACCCTCGTTCAGACTGAAGAGGAGCCTTGACCCGAAACGTCACCAATTCCTTCTCTCCAGAGATGTTGCCTGTCCCGCTGAGTTACTCCAGCATTTTGTGTCTACCTTCGATTTAAACCAGCACCTGCAGTTCTTATTGCGTACAGTTCTGGTCTCCAAATGTGAGGAAGGACATTATTGCCATAGAGGGAGTGCAGAGAAGGTTCACCAGACTGATTCCTGGGATGTCAGGACTGTCTTATGAACAAAGACTGCATAGACTCGGTTTACTCTAGGAGAATTTAGGAGATTGAGAGGGGATCTTATAGAAACTTACAAAATTCTTAAGGGGTTGGACAGGCTAGATGCAGGAAGATTGTTCCCGATGTTGGGGAGGTCCAGGACAAGGGGTCACAGCTTAAGGATAAGGGGGAAATCCTTTAGGACCGAGATGAGAAGGAATTTTTTCACACAGAGAGTGGTGGGTCTCTGGAACTCTCTGCCACAGAGGGTAGTTGAGGCCAGTTCATTGGCTATATTTAAGAGGGAGTTAGATGTGGCCCTTGTGGCTAAGGGGATCAGAGGGTATGGAGAGAAGGCAGGTACGGGATACTGAGTTGGATGATCAGCCATGATCATATTGAATGGCGGTGCAGGCTCGAAGGGCCGAATGGCCTACTCCTGCACCTAATTTCTATGTTTCTATCTATGTTTCCTACACATTATAACCATTTTGACTTCCTTAATGCAGATAGTGTTCCTGAATTGATCACTGACGTTGTGTACAATTAGTGTTATGCAAACATGCATTTTAGCAACACTCCTTGTACTTGATCAAAGCCCATATCTGCAGTGGGAAACACTTTAAGGAGAAATAGTAAGAAACAGTCTGAAGAAGGGTCTCAACCTTGAACGTCACCCATTCCTTCTCTCCAGAGATGCTGCCTGTCCCGCTGAGTTGCTCCAGCTTTTTGTGTCTATCTTTAGTAAGAAATAAGGGCTATCGTGTTCCTGCAAGGACAGGGAACCCTGGATGTCGAAGATCATTGAGAGTTGGATAAAGAGAGAAGAAGGAACCTGTGGCAGGTAGAATGAACTAAAGGCAGGTGAGGCCTGCCAGGAGCAGAAGAGGTGGAGAGCATGTGCTTAGAGTAGTCACCACAGATCACTGGCCATGTTGAAGGTCAATAAAACTGGATAAAACATCCAATGTTTCAAAATGGCAAACAGATGGCATCACCTCTGCAATATTCTGTGTTCATGACACTCACAGATTTCCAAAAGCTCACGATTGTTAATCCACTTGGAGAGTGTGCATGAGGAGTGACTTATCTCCATCCACAGAGCACACTGTATATAACTGCCCATGAGAACTGACAGTAGTGTTGGTAATTAATTAATGCACATGGGCTACAAGATCTCTAGTCAATGTGGTGTGTGCTTTCAATGCAATGCAAAAAATCAAGTGCCGTGTGATTGCATTTCTAGGCTGAAATATTTTGAAATATATTCCACTCGAACATCATTCCACCTGAAATATTACCACGGTAGCATTCTGCGCCAGTTGCCTGTTCCTTTCTACTATCAACCAAAAATAATAAAGTTATTTTGGAGAAATCATATTTGACTCTTGTTATTATCTACATATTACGAGGTAACTATCGTGTCAAAACTGCCTGCTGCCTTTAGAAGAGCCTGTCATGTACAAATGGAAAGATATCTTTTGTTCATCCGCTGGTACTTACTGATCCTTGAGCCAGTTTTGAACAAAGGGGATGTCACTGAAGGCAGTGAATTTCCTGTCAGCCCTCCTCTTATTCTTGCTGTGAAATGTAAGAATGAATTAGTTTAAATTATATTTTTTCCTTTCATCTTTAAATGATCAATAATATACTTTACTAGACGCAGATGTACAATACTTGACTGAGTAAAGGACAACACATGTTAAATCACTGTTTACATCTCTGGTGATCAGGACATAGATCACTTTCAATGTAACATGAAACAGATTGAAAGGGGACAACCAAAACCAGCACTTACTTGTACAACCATTCTGCCAGGAAGTCACAAGCATTGAACTTGCTCATTTTCCTCTGTAAACAAAAGTTAAAGTGAGAATTCAACATTCATTTACTGATGCGCAATTAAGCATCGTTGAAATGTGAAAGATGCCCATTAGCACAATCATATTATGGGGTCGATAGAGTTTAAAACAGAGAAACAAATTCCCCTCTCTCCTGTCCTGACCAACAGTTGGGAAACACACAGGTATTTAGAGCTGTGGTGGAAAATATAGCATTCACTCCAGGGATCGTAAAGACTTTATAGTATCCTCACTGCAGCATGTAAACCAGTGAAACATTTTGCAGGGTTTGAATCAGAAGTTTCCAGGGAGAAACAGTTCAGTTTGTGACACCCCTGTAATGGGCTCATTGCAGTATAGGGGTGGGGTGGGGGTGAGTGGGGTGGAGTGGGTAGCGGTGGAAACAAGACAGAGAGCAATAGTGGTAGGGGATTGTACCGCAGAGGGAGATAGGCACTTCTGTGGCCACAAGAGATATTCCAGGTTGGTATGATACCTAAATAGGACACAGAGTGCTGGAGTAACTCAGCGGGTCAGGTAACATATCGTGAGTGCTTCCCAACTCATGGTAAATTGCCTCCCTGACACTAGGGTAAAGGATATCTCAGTGGGGTTGCAGGGCATTCTGAAAGGCCAGAGGTCACTGTACATGGAGGCACCATTGACATGGCAAGGGATAGCATTCAGCAACATGATGTTGGAGAGCTAGGTGGACACAGCCATGAGCTGGTGAGTGTAGGATTAGGATAGATCAGATGAGTGTGTGGCTGAGGGATGGAGTAGGTGAATGTTAAGTTGCTGGACCATGTTTGGGAGAGGAGTGGGTGGGCTTGCTCCCGACCAAGATTCGGGCCAACAGAGCTGAGGGCATGCTTTTAGTGGTTCTGGGGAAGGTTTAAACTGGGTTGGCAAGGGAAGGTAAGTCAGAGTAATGTTTCACATGGTGAGGTACAATCACCTGGGGAACAAATGCCGTGTCCATTAAGTCAAGTCTAGTCTAGTCAAGTTTATTCGTCACATACACATACGGGATGTGCAGTGAAATGAAAAGTGGCCGTGCTCGCGGACTTTGTGCAAAAAACAAACAAACAACCAACAAACTACAAACAGAATGGAACAGAATCACATGTTCTTTTTCATATTAAATATTGTGGGCGGTATTGTGGTCCAGTACAGCTAGTCCCTGGTGAGAGGAGTTTACGGGCCGAATGGCCTCTGGGAAGAAACTCCTTCTCATCCTCTCCGTTCTCACAGCGCGGCAACGGAGGCGTTTGCCCGACCGTAAGAGCTGGAACGGTCCGTTACAGGGGTGGAAGGGGTCTCCCATGATCTTGTTGGCTCTGGAGTTGCACCTCCTGATGTATAGTTCCTGCAGAGGGGCGAGAGAAGTCCCCACAGTGCGTTCTGCAGAGTTTTCTTGTCCTGGGCAGAGCAATTCCTAAACCAGATTGTAATATTTCCAGACAAGATGCTTTCCACAGCCGCAGAGTAGAAGCACTGGAGGATCCTCGGAGACACTCTGAATTTCCTCAATTGCTTGAGGTGGTAAACCTCGGATGATGTGCCCTCCTAAAGTCCACGATCAGCTCCTTCATTTTTTTGATGTTCAAGAGGAGGCTGTTGTCCTGACACCAGAGTGCCAGATTAGCTACATCCTCCTGGTAGGCCTTCTCATCGTTGTCTGAGATCAGGCCCACCACCACGGTGTCATCAGCAAACTTGATTATCAAGTTGGAGCTGAACCTAGCCACACAGTCATGTGTGTACAGGGAGTACAGTAGGGGGCTGAGGACGCAACCCTGGGGGGATCCTGTGCACAGGGTGAGGGACTTCAATGTATTCCCTCCCATCGTGACTACCTGGGGCCTGGCGGTGAGAAAGTCCAGGGCCCAGGCACACAGGGGGGTGTTGAGCCCTAATTCCAGTAGCTTCTCGGCCAGTCTGGTGGGGACTATCGTGTTGAAGGCTGAACTGAAGTCTATGAACTGCATCCTCATTAGGCAGAATTCAAAGGCAATTCAAAGCTAAACTGTACTATTTTAATGCAAGGAGTATAATTAATGTAGAAGAATTCAAAGCGTTAATTAGCACAGGGGTCTACGATATCATTGCCATCACTAAAGCTTGTTTGAACGATGGGCAGGGCTTGCAACTCAATATCCCAGGGTATCATCCCATTCCAGATACGTTCTATGCTCTCAGTGAAATTCTTATCCTTGAACCCCTTTCTAAATCTCACCCCTCTCACTTAAAGCCAACATTCTCCAGGTGTAAAATCCTCCACTCTGGGATAAGAACAGAGTGTGTTCACTTTATCAGGGATCCCGGTAATATGGTATGTTAGCTTTCATAGCAAAAGGATTTGAGTATAGGAACAGGGAGGTTCTACTTCAGTTGTATAGGGTCTTGGTGAGGCCACACCTGGAGTATTGCGTGCAGTTCTGGTCTCCAAATCTGAGGAAGGACATTATTGCCATAGAGGGAGTGCAGAGAAGGTTCACCAGACTGATTCCTGGGATGTCAGGACTGTCTTATGAACAAAGACTGCATAGACTCGGTTTATACTCTCTAGAATTTAGGAGATTGAGAGGGGATCTTATAGAAACTTACAAAATTTCAAAGATTGTTCCCGATGTTGGGGAGGTCCAGGACAAGGGGTCACAGCTTAAGGATAAGGGGGAAATCCTTTAGGACCGAGATGAGAAGGAATTTTTTCACACAGAGAGTGGTGGGTCTCTGGAACTCTCTGCCACAGAGGGTAGTTGAGGCCAGTTCATTGGCTATATTTAAGAGGGAGTTAGATGTGGCCCTTGTGGCTAAGGGGATCAGAGGGTATGGAGAGAAGGCAGGTACGGGATACTGAGTTGGATGATCAGCCATGATCATATTGAATGGCGGTGCAGGCTCGAAGGGCCGAATGGCCTACTCCTGCACCTAATTTCTATGTTTCTATGTTTCTAATATTTTTACAGAGGTGCGAAGCGGCACTCCAGTGAGCTCCGGCAGTGCTACACCCCTGGATATAAGATATTTAACTGTGGATTTGTGCAGCCTGCAGTACGCTGTGGCCTATTGCTGACATATTTAACGGATACATTTATTTATAAATCTTATTGAAATCAATACACAGGTCCGTACACATGCAGCAGCTCAGCTGGAGAGAATGTTTTTCTCGAGTGACCTATGACCTGGGCATGCGCGGTTGAAATACCCAACTCGCTTATTGGACCGGAGGCACATGTGATGTTGAGTCAAACATTCCTTCTGAAATAAAATGAGTTTTAGTGTTCTTTGGCCTGGACAGAGACATGTAAGCTGGAGAGGGAATGGGAATTAGAGACAGAAATAGATGTTTATTTGAAGGGGGATGAAAACATATTCCTTGGGAGGGGGAAGCACATAATGCAGAATACATTAATAAATATGACCTAGGCACGTTTGTAGATGAATGATTATTCTCCAACACTGAATGACCTTTCAGAAATATCCAGATTTTTCTGAAAGGAAGCATTTCTCTGCATTTGTACAGCTAATTTTCACTCAAATTGATGCAAGGACTTTATATCAGCAGTTTACTTCAATGGAAAAGACGTTTGAGAGGTATTAATTGCTTTTCATTTGTTAGTGTCCATTTTCCCCAACAATAAGCTAAAATTATCTACATTTTAAAAGCAATAAGGAAAATTGGGCTATTCCGGTGACAAGCATAGGGATCGTGCGTGGATAAATGGTGCCTGTGTATCTGGATACTTCATCTCAATCGGAAATAAAAACTGGCAAAGAGGTAAAAATTAAAGGAAATATCTGCAGTGTACAGACATTGTTGTTTTCAGATAGTTAACTCAGATTAGAATGAAAGGGAAATAGTTACGTCAGCATTCAAGGTTTGGAAAATTGACACAAAGGAAGCACTACAAATACTAACTGTGTAGGAAGGAACTGCAAGTTCAAGTTTAAGTCAAAGGTAGACACAAAATGCTGGAGTAAATCAGAGGGACAAGCAGCATTTCTGGAGAGAAGGAATGGGTGACGTTTCAGGTCAAGGCTCCTCTTCAGTCAGGAATGGATGATGTTTCGGGTTGAGACCCTTCCATCAGTCTGAAGAAGGGTCTCAACCCGAAACGTCACCCATTCCTTCATCCAGAGATGTGGAGACTATGTTTAATTAGAAATGCCAACTGGTCGACAACAGCTGTTGTGTGCAAGCCAAAAATAAAGTCAATTAGTGAGGCAAGGCTACAAGCAACTCAATTTGTTTCCATTAAGAAGGGAATTTCATCAGCTGTAATTTAGACCTGAGGTGGAATATGTGAGTGAAATTGTAACATTTCCTTCGTGGGAGAGTGGAAACAATGGAATTTGACTTCTCCCTCTGCTTAAACTGTGCTTCCTTTTGGCATGAGGAATGCAGAAGCTGCGAGTTGAATCATACAATGAGAGGCCCAGAAAGGTAGGGCGAGGATACTAACTACAGTGCTCTGTAGCCATGGATGGAAAGCTGGAAGCTGCTGAGGTAAAGTTGCTGGGTTTTAAACAGACAATGGTCACAGGGCTTGTTTTATTCCTCTATCTGATGAGTCTACATTAAATAAAAACAGAAACAGTGAACTACAAGAATGGACTATAACCCTTCAAATAAAAAGTGAATTAAGAGGAAAAGATAGATCAGCCATGATTGAATGGCAGAGGAGACTTGAGGGGCTGAATGGGTGAATTCAGCTCTGATCACATAAACTTATGAATGGAAACACTGATTGGCATCACTTATGCGCATTCATGTTGCAGAGCGGTGTTCAAAGTTCAGCGTTCACTGCCCCCTGCTTGAGGAACTAAGACAGGAAAAGTATTTTGGGAAAGATAGCATTAACTTCCAAATTCATTTGGCAAAAATATCAAACGGTTAAACAGCACTGACCTCGAAACATTTCTCGATTTTAGCATGTACAAGGGTCTCAAATAATCCTGGGAGAAGCACGGGGAATAAGTAGTGTTCCAGATATTGACTCGGAGAACCTGCATCAATTATGAGCACAAAAAGAAATTCAGAAACAGAGAAGGTAATATATATTAGAATAGTTTCATGCAATGTGCTGTTTAAAAAGGATCTAAACATTGGATGTAATTAAAGATGTAATTAGCTACTTTTGATGAAACGATCACAGGGTATGCTCTGGCTTTAGTGATAATGAAAATTAGCGGGTCACTGTAGGTTAGTCAAGGAAATTGATTCAAATAATAACTCAAATCAATACTTTATTCCAGTCCAATTGTTGAGCGTTAAGACAGGAAGTGTAGGAGTGAGAGCACCACATGGTGAGTGAGGGAAAGAGAAACAAGATTGTTTTTCTCTCAGAAGCATCTTGACACCAAGGCAAGAACCTGCACTTGACTGGCCATGAAAGATGGCAAGGGGGCTTCAATCACATTTCCTCGTACAATCTCACCCCAGCATCTGCCAGTAGTTTCATAGGTATATAGTTATGGGCAGTGTCACAACTCAAAATGTGACTACTTCTTTGCCTCCACAGATGCTGCTTAACTCACAGAATTTCTCCAGCAGCTTCTCTTTTGCTCCAGACTCCAGTTTCTGCAGTCATACACCTCTAACACTTATTATGACCATTGGAGAGGTTGGGGGGGGGGGGGGGGGGGGGGGGTTACAGCACGAAAGTATTAAAGAGGAAGTATTTACCTATTTTGAACCTGTTATAATCATGCAACCAGCCTGCACTATTCAAGCTATTTTAACTCTTCTGTTAGTGTATAGTCAGTGTGGCAGGGTTGTACTGAATAGAAAGTGCAATATCTGCTTGGCTCAGTGGAAACATTCTTATTTCTAAACCTGATTTTTGTTGATCTAATACTCAATTCAATTGCTTTAATGTGGAAAGCCAAAAGCATTAGGAAACAATAATGGCTTCAAACCACAGGAGGAATTGGGGCAGATAGCTTGGTCGGAAAGGTGGACTTTACAGGAAAGGTTGGAAGAAGTGGAAGGGAAGGAAGAAGGAAGGAGGAGAAGAAAGAAGATAAAAGGGGTGAAAGAGAAACACTAGGGGGGATTTAAGGAGAGATATTCCAGAGTTGGGGTTCTCGACAACTGACGGCAGTTGTTGATAGTAGAATAGTTAAATTTGGGCACAATTAAGATGCTAGAATTAGATGGGTAGTTCTGTATCGTCGAGCTGATTCTGCTGGAATATCAATGACACCCAGGGATTGGGGCCAAGAATGTTTTAAATCAAAGCCCTGCCTAACTGAGTACCAATGTAAGTCAGTAAGCAGAGGTGTCGGTGAGTGGGATTTGGTGCAAGTTAGGACATGAAAAGCTGGCGTTTGCATAACAAATTTCTACATAATTCAGTAATGAATGCAGCCAAAGGTACAATAGCATTAACAAACGGCTTCAGCAGAAGATGTGGCAAGGCAGAGGTGGAGTGATGCAAGTGGAGTGGAAGTAGGTCGAGTCACAATGGTATCATTGTTATTTAACGCTCATCTTGGCCAAATGTAATACCAGGTTACAGACTGTCTGCTTCGGTTTTCCATCTGACAAGCACTTGCATGGCCACCGTATAGTGGTGTAGACACAGTACTGGAAATGGGACTGGTATAGACATACAATGGTTAAAGTTGGGCATCGTTCTGGGAGCTATGCTTGCCTTCATTTAGACTTTAAATGGAAAGAGGGTGAATATCAGCAAGCTGTTCCTAGAGAGAACACCATGTTTAAGCTAGATGTTAGAAAGTGTTTAAATGCCTGGAGTGGACCCAGTATCAAGGAGCTTGCTCTTTGATGGACAACAGCATGTGGGCTTTCAAATTGATTCATGGTTGAGGTATCCCGGGTGTGAGGAGGGGTGATAGGAAGCATTTGAATAAACACAGATTGCTGGACAAACTGGATATGTTAAATCAGTTCTATAATAGGCGGAGGTTGCAATGAGTATTCCATGTTGGAGATAATTTGATGGGTCAATTTAATCCTGACATTCTGAAATTGGTCATTATTTCAAATAGTCTCTTTGGTTCTGAATCTTTATCTTTGGGCAGGAGAAATGAAACTACATTTAGTAAATTGAATGTTTCAACAATAAATCAGTGCATGAAGAATTAAGCTTTACATGTCCCAAAGTTCTGACATATTTTGATCATCGTTTCTCATTGTTAATGATATGTGGAGGCATTGATGTGATCCAACAAAGAAAGCAATGGGCAAGAACTATACTTCATGTGAAATAATGTGAAAATATAAATCCGTTGCCGATCCAAACGTCAAAAACACAATCTGAGTATCCAGGTGATGAAAGGGAAGAGAGTTATAACTAATGGGCTCTGCCCAAACTCTTCAGGGAAAAAATGTTTCAATACATCCGAGCACAGAAAAAACAAGCCAAAATATATTAAATTGGAAATCTGCCCAAGCATAAACAAAATGCTGGTTCCTCAGCCTTTGTTCAAAGTGAAGTGCAAGGATTGCAGCTTCAAAATATCCATCATGTACTGTGCAAACGATACTCAGTAGGAATTTTAAGGTTAGGTCAAAAAGAAAATCAGTACAATCTCAGAACAATGACTGTTCTGAAATAAGCCGTCACATTATCTAAATGAGACACCTATAAATAGCTTGAACACTTAAATCATTTCCCCCTCGCTTAACAGAAGGAGCTGGAGACTATATGCAGAAACCCAAATATATACCTGATTCACTTACATTTATGTGGTTCAGGTGGTGGTGAAGGTGGAGGAGGGCTTGGAATCACAGGTGGGGGAGGTTTCTGAACAAGTGCATGACCTACCAATGCTGGATGCGAATATTCTGCATTGAAGTGCTCTAACAATGAAGTATCCACTGAAACCTGGAGAGAGAGAGAGAGAGAGAGAATAACGTTTATTTCTTGCTCATCATTATTTCATGAATAAAAGGCAAAGCAAAAGCATGACAGGTAGAAAGAGACAAGAAGAAGGTGCACGAAAGAGAACTCAAGTTTAAAAAACTCCAGATGCTTTTCACAATGAGAGAGGATCTTCTCTGGAAGTTCAGATGTTGTGGGGGGGACCTGATAGAAGTATATAAAATTATGAGAGGTATAGATAGGGTGGAGATGTCCAACATTAGAGGGCATAGCCAGAAGGTGAGAGGGAGAAGTTTTTTTTACACGGAGGATGGTGGGTGCCTGGAACGCATTGCCAGGGGCAGTGATGGAGGCAGATACGACAATGGTGTTTAAGAGGCTTTTAGATAGGTCCTGTACATGTAAGTGCAGGAATACAGGCATATGGATCATGTGCAGGCAGATCAGATCAGCTTAACTGTCGGGCACAGACATTGTGGGCCGACAGGCCTGTTCCTGTGCAGTGCTGTTGTATCTCTCTATGCTCTGTTGACTGGAATAAGCAAATTGACATGAGAAACAGAGAAACACTTTAAGAATATAACGAATATTGAGTTTAAAAGAAGGAAGTTGTATTAAAGCTTTTATAAATGGTTGGTTATTATTTACAGTGGGGCATTTTTGGGGTAGGTGAAGATTCAGCAATCTCGTGGATTGACACCAAGGTTGAGGGGCACCTGCAGCACTGTGTAGTGGAGATTCAGCAGAGATGGTTATAGAGTTACAGCAGGGCAACAAGCACTTTGGTCCAACGCATCCATGACCTCACCAAGCTGGCCAGTATCTCCCCAAGTGGTGGTGTCCAATGGTCTTTGCTCCTCAACCCCTTTTAAATCATTGCCCCCTCACCTTAAACCTGTGCCCTGTAATTTGATGTGCCTCTGCCTCAGGGAAAAGACTGTGACTATTCATCTTATTTATGCTCCTCAGTATAGTTATCAATAGGACAGTGAAGTTAATGAAATATCTCTTTCACAGAGTGAACACAAGAATGCTTCAAACAGGTGCAATCCCCAAATATAAAGATCTCCACCACTAGGAGCTGAGGGTCGAACTGCCACACTGTTTGTTCCTGCCATTACTCCACCCCTATTTCCTCCTTTAAGATACTTCTGTCGTCTGGCCTAATATCACTCCAAATGGTGGCATCTAATGCAGGACTTCAGGCTTTTGTTTTATTTGCACTGATTTTTAGTTAACTTTTAGTTTGTTTAGTTATATTATCTGTTGAGTACTTGGCTTACTGTTATGTCACTGCAAGTGAGAATTCCATTGTTCCGTTGCAATACACTTGACAATTCAACATTTTTGACTCTAGCCTCATTAACTGAAAGCTTTTGCAAGCGAAGCCTTCAGCCCAAATGCTAAACGCGAAAGCTTCCAAGAATGCTTATTTATGCTTTGCAAAGAAAACAGAACAATGGATATGTCCATGAGATACTGCGCCAGTATTTACACTTTACAAAATCTAAAGAATGACGTTGCATCCAGGCAGCTCCAGGATGAACATCAAACACACTGAGAATCTTAACTGTCATTTAGCAATTCGAAAAGATCTGAAAATGAAATTTAAATTGGTTGTGCTTGAGCGACTCTGCTGGGCTGGACCAGGCGTGCTTTCTCACATCAATCAGTGGTAATTGTGATTGATCTGATCATTCTACAGCTGACTGACACAGCACTAAATTAATGCGGTGAAGTTCGATCAAGCGGAACCATATTGAAGACACTGCTCTTTGGTGACCGGTCATGTAATAATTTCCACAGCTACTCATTGGTTCAAGTGATAAATGTCACAGCAACATTTCAGGGCCTTGTGAAGAAATGGCACCATAGCGACAAGTGGCATCAGGACAGCTTCAGCTAATTCATCTCGCTTATTTATGAATATAAAATGACTGACTCATGATAAAGTTGCTGGCCTGCATCGTCAATTATCGATGAGACTGCACCGTGGCACAAATCGCACTTGATTTAATTCTTTTTGCTTAGTGACATAAACTGTTTCATAGTTTTAACAAGTACAAGTAAGTCATTGTTGATAATGCCACATAAATCCAAATAAGGCCAAAGAAAGGCCCAGTGTTTTCATCCGTATTAGTAGCAAACCACATGAGCGGACACCATTGACATTCGGCATTGACATTAAGGTATACCCAGGAATTGCACAAGGCTGAATTTGCTGCAGATTTCACCATTTTCTGATCTCAGTAACAGGAGGTCAGTTTTCAGATTCAAACATATACAATGCCTGTTTGCCTGCACCAGAGGCCTGTATTCAGTGGTCTACTGAGTTATAAGAAGCTGGATGGGTTGGGTCTTTTCTCCCTGAAGAGTAGGTTATAGAGGTACAGGGGGATACAGAGAAAAGGTGAAGAGCCACAGTCTTTTCCCAGGATAGGGGATTCTAATATTAAAGGATATAGATGAACATGAGAGGGAAGAAATGTAAAATGGACCTGAGGGGCAACCTTTTCATACAGAAGGTGGTGCACTTATGGAACGAGGTGCTATAGGATGTGGTAGAAACAAGTGCAATGACAGCATTTAAAAGATAATTGGACAGGTACATGGATAGGGGGTTACACAAAAAGCTGGAGAAACTCAGCGGGTGCAGCAGCATCTAAGGAGCGAAGGAGATAGGCGACGTTTCGGGTCGAGACCCTTCTTCAGACCATGGATAGGCAAGATTCTACACTCATATGTTCTAGAATTTCTGGACATATTTCTAGATTTTTCCATGAAGAATACCAGAAGGTTAATCTAATCATATTCAGTTCACTAGAAGCACTATACTCTTCATCACACAACTAAAAGCGAAATTATCTTAACAGTTTTATTAATTTTAATGAACGTTTTAAATTTAAATTTATTCAATTTCTTATTGTACAGTGAAGAAAAATTCTAAAATATTTGGCAATCATGAAGAAAGCATTAATTTGTTTCAATCAAACAGTAGTTCACACAATTTTGTACAATGCACCCTGCATATTGTAATTTCTCTAGCATTTTTGATATCTAAATAAACACAAATAAAATGTATGAATGCCTTCGGCATTACATACCTTAGCTACCATATGACCATAAAAGACTGGAGAATGTTTGGTGGCATCGTACTGAGAAATCTCTGTTGACACAGAAGCTGTATCGAGTTTGGAGTCCTCTAAAATGCGAGAGCTGGTTGCTTCAAACTCTGTCAAATGTAGAGATAAAGGATATTTCTAAACATAACACATTGCCTGAAGGATTTAAAAGTTTTTTTTGTTGTTGTTGTTTTTTGGTTTATTTTTGTTAAAAGTAGTACAATAGTGTGGTACATAAGTACCTAATACATACATACATATTTCCATTCTTGTACAACTTCATACTTTTGATTTAATTATAAAAGAACAGTGGAAGAAAAAAGAAATAAAGAGTGTGGGAATAGATAGACAAGCGAGTAGAGACAGATAGCAAATGAAATAAAGGGCAGAGAAGAGAAGCTGAAAAGATTGAAATAGAAGGAGAAAGTAAAGAAAAGAGAGATTAGGAGAGATCTACCCATTTTGTATTTTTGCCCATCCGTCACCCGGTTCTAAACCATTTAATTTCTGAGGTTATGTTATGTTGCACCCTATGCTTGCAAAAAGTTGATAAAAGGAGACCAAGTCTTTGGGAATTGGTCTACTTTGCTTAGTAGGAGAAATCTCATTTCTTCAAGATGAAGCGTTTCAGACATATTTGAAATCCACGGATTTAAAAGTTTAAACACACAAATGATCCCAAAAGACTTTCCAGTACTTTAATCATTGCTCTTTGCACAAGTAAGTTTTATGTTCTTGCATACTTATTATTTTGTTTTTATAGACAATAGATGCAGGAATAGGCCATTCGGCCCTTTGAGCCAGCACCACCATTCAATGTGATCACGGCTGATCATCCCCAATCAGTACCCCATTCCTGCATTCTCCCCATATCCCCTGACTCCGCTATGCAGAGAACCAGCCTCCAGTGCCCTCTGAGGCAGAAAATTCCACAGACTGATAACTCTCTGAATGAAAAAGTGTTTCCTCATCTTCGTTCTAAATGGTTTATCCCTTATTCTTAAACAGTGGCCCCTGGTTCTGGACTCCCCCAAAATCGGGAACATGTTTCCTGCCATTCCTGTTTCCAGATGTGGTCTCACTAGGGCACTATACAACTGCAGAAGGACCTCTTTGCTCCTATACTCAACTCCTCTTGTTATGGAGGCCAACATGCGATTCGCTTTCTTCACAGCCTGCTGTACCTGCATGCTTACTTTCATTGACTGATGAACAAGGACCCCCAGATCCTGTTGCAGTTCCCCTTTTCCCAACTTAACACCATTTAGATAATAATCTGCCTTCCTGTATTTGCTACCTAAGTGGATAACCTCACATTTATCCACATTTTATTTTGGAGTCACGTGAGTGACTACGTGAAGACCCCGTCCAGCACGCATGCGCGCCATTAGCGTTCATGCAGTGCACCAGCGACGAACGGGAGTTCAAGGCGCTCCCGCTATAATTTCAAAGTCGGGCCGACAGGTAAGTGTTTTTACCGTGGCCGTGAGTATTTTCTCTGTGGTCTGCTTTGTGTTCCAGGAAAAATGAGCAAGACCAGAGGAAAGAAATGTGTAGCTCGCCCCCATTCGTCTCCCGTTGAGGAGCGTTCTTTGGAGGGGAGGGCAAGAGGCGGCAGGATTGACTACCGAGCCGAGCCCAGCACCGCTAGTGCAGCCTGAGCAGCGGGCTGGAGGTACCTGCAGCCAGAACCGGGGGGTAGTATCCGACGATTCGGATGAAGATGCCTCACCGCTCGAGAGCGGCAAAGGCAGCCGCCTAAGCCAAGTGGAACGGCTATTGGAGCAATTGCTCCAGCGAGATATGCTGAGAGAGCAGCAGCAGACTCGCCAAGGGAGCTCAGGCATTCCCGCAGTGCCCTTTACGGCACTGGCCATTGCTTCACCTTCTATTGAAGGCAGCATTGGCAACCAGGTCTGGGCTGGTCAAGAAGAGGGGTCATTGGCTGAAGATGTCCGGAGATGGCAGGGTGTACAGGATCAGCAAGAGCTGCTGGGTGTGGTCAACCACGAGCAGGTCGGCTTTTAGAGCCAAAACTTGCAGCCAGCATTGACCACCTGTCCTCAAAACCCCTACAAGAACGGGTGGTCAATGAGGCTCTTGAATTATATACAGCCCCAGAAAATTGTACATCATTGAATGTACCAGCTGTAAACAGCCAAATTTGGGGACATTTGGGGCAGAACATCAGGAACCTGGAGTTGAAGCTCCAGAAAACCCTTAAACTCCTGACTGCAGGAATTACATCATATGCTCGGTCCATAGATGATGTGGACATCTCCACAAATCAGCAAGATACATTAGCTCTGCTGTGCACCACTCGATATGAGATTAACAATTTACGGAAGGAAATCATCAAGCCTGCCCTCAACCCTAAGTTTGCAGGACTTTGCAAAACACTGGTTTCAGAACCTCCAATTCTGCTCTTTGGAAAGGACCTTCCAAAAAAGGTGAAAGACCTGGAGGAAGAGTCCAACACCTTTGGTCTCATGAGGGCAGGTTTGGGACCGAGCAGACCTAACAAACCCAGGCGGCATTACCACACGGCGACCACCAGTCGCCGACTACCATATGGGGCTGGTGAAAGCTCGGGGTCAACAACCATTCCCCTTAAGCCTTTTTTAGGCCAGGGCCCAGAGCGGACCCCATGGAAAATGCGCCACCCCCAACATCAACATCAACAGCAGCCCTCTACAGCCCAGCAGACACCTCATCATCCAGCGAAGAGGCAGAAGAAGCACCAGTAACCATGGAGGTAGGTGGGTCTGGTTCCTCTCAGTATATGAGCAGTAGGGGCTCTATACTAACAGGGGGGAGATTGCACTTGTTTATGGATACATGGGAGTCTATCACTAATGACAAATATATACTCAGCAGCATTCATGGCTATAAAATTGACTTTGTTCATGAAAACATGCCGCCAGTTCAGCATATACCCCAAAGGATATTCACCCTCTCAGTCAAAGAGAAACAAGAGGGTCAAGCTGAACTGATGAGGCTACTAGCAAAAGGTGTAATTGAAAGAACAAAACATGAACCTTTGGAATTTGTGTCTAATATTTTTACTGAAACTAAAAAAGATGGTGGATGTCGCATCATCATTGACTTAACTTCTTTAAACAAAACTGTTAAGTAGGTATGTTACAATACCTACCTTTAGCAGCGCTGCAGTTCTGCCGCTCCCCGTGTGCGCGACTTTGGCGCCGTTCAGAGGGGGGTGTGTTTAAAATACCGATATTTTCTAGGCAGTCCAAATCAATCCATCGCTAAAGAGAAATCGCTCCGACATTTCATTCATAAAGGTATTTTTAAACTACGCTAGATTATTGATTAACTAGAGTAGTTTAAAAATCATCTTCTAAAGCTCTGAATGGTGACAGCGGAACGGACCTAAGGTAGGCGATAAAAGAAGCTACACAGTTTATTTTTACATAAAAACTTGGTTTTTAGGAAGGCTTTAATCACATTTTCATGTTGCGAAAAGGGGACCAAAAAAATGTATGAACGGGCTGTATTTTTCATACTGACTTCACCGCAAACCGCAACGTTCTAATCCACCGCATTCCACTAAAACCCAGTCGCTAGTTGATTTAAATGGCCATTAATTTACAGGCATTAAACACTAAATTCCTTCCATTTGGCCTATAAATTCATGAAAATGAGATTTAAAAATTATGTTATATTGTGGATTATTGTGCGAATGTTATTTGGACACTTAGGCAATTTAAAAAAGATTTATCTTTTCTTAAGAAATGGATAGATGTTTAGATCTACTCATTGAATTTTGTAATTAGCTCCAATTAGATAACTAACTAATTATATGTTTTAATTTCAGGTCATCCAAGTAAGATTGTTTCATATTTGTTTCAGAATGCTTCAATCTATAATAACTGAACATTTCATTGAGTTCTCTTAATTTTTAAGAAAGTTATGGGCTTTTAACTGTTCCAGATCACAGCTTTTGAGTTAAGTCAATTGAAAGGCAATGGGGAACAAGATGCTAATTTTCGAGTATGAAAATGGTCATAACTTTCTTAATAATGAAGATATGAAAGTGAATTAGGTGTCAAATTAAACTTCTTTTTATGCTTTATCTGGTGGGATAAATTGCAGACTTGATTTTTTAAATCTCAAAATTTTGTAACATTGCTATATTAAGTATATACATTTCAAGATGGAAACTTTTGAAACAGCCAGACAATTGATTTCTAGAGGATACTTTCTGGCAAGCATTGATTTAAAAGATGTCTACTACTCAGTACCCATACTCAAGGAGCATCGTAAATACCTAATGTTTATCTGGATGAAACAGCTATGGCAATTTAAAGCCTTACCAAATGGGCTAACCTCAGCTCCAAGGTTGTTCACAAAAATCTTAAAACTTGCTTTGGCATTATTGAGGAAACAAAAGCATATAGTCATGGCATACTTAGACAACATTTTAAATAGTGGGGGAGACCTTGGAGACAGCCATTTTGGTAGTAGCAGCCACCAAACGTTTGTTTGAAACTTTGGGGTTTGTCATACATCCAGATAAATCCAATTTGACACCGTCCACAACCATGGATTATCTTGGATTTACGATTGACACTATTCGCATGACTGTAACTCTGCCGAAGGGGAAAGCATCAGAGTTGGCACAATCATGCAACAAACTAATGGTTAATCATCAGCCAACCATACAGCAGGCAGCTAGTATCATTGGGAAAATGGTAGCAGCCTTTCCAACTGTACAATTTGGGCCTTTGCATTATCAAAATTTACAAAGAGCAAAAGCGCATGCACTAAAGGAAAACTCGGGTCACTTTGACCGAGCTATGAATTTAACTACTGAATTCATTCCAGAGTTAGAATGGTGGACAAGGAACATTAGGCTTAGTTCCAGTCCCATAATAATCACCAACCCACTATTAACCATTCAAACGGATGCCAGTGCTTTGGGCTGGGGAGCAACTAACATGCAATCCAGCACAGGGGGGCAGATGGACTAATTTTGAATCATCTTGCGTACATGGGGTATTAACTACTTAGAAATGTTGGGTGCGTTTTATGGTTTAAAAGCATATTCATCTAACACGCATCATGCACATGTCCGGTTGCAATTAGATAATACCATGGTGGTGGCATATCAACCACATGGGTGGTGTAAAGTCGATATCATGTAACAATTTGGTCAACCTAATCTGGCAATGGTGTGTCGAAAGACATATTTGGTTATCAGCAACTTACCTACCAGGTAAGCAAAATACAATGGCAGACACCAGTCATGCAAATTTAACGATAACATCGAATGGATGTTAAATCCCAAAGTATTTGCTGAAATTACAAAGCAATATGGCACACCAGATATCGATCTATTCGCATCTATGCTGAATCACCAGGTACCAACGTATGTCGCTTGGGAACCAGACCCTGAGGCAGCAGCAGTTGATGCATTCACGCTGCATTGGGGGAAAATGTTCTTCTATGCTTTTCCTCCCTTCTGCCTCATCAGTCGGGTATTACGCAAGATTCAATTGGATTCCCCTTCAGGAATCTTGATAATACCCGACCGACCTACACAGCCATGGTTCCCAGTGGCCCTCGACATGGCTGTCGAAACACCGTTGGAATTCCTCAGCGGTCCAGAATTATTAATCCACCCAGTGACAGGCATTAGTCACCCATGCCATGACAGAGTCAATCTCCTGGCTTGCAGATTCTGAAAAGACCTCTACTGGGCCTGGGACTGTCTGAGGACACCATCAACATGATGACCGCATCCCACCGGGAGTCCACCAGAAGACAATACCTGACCAACATAAGGAAGTGGGAATGGTATTGCTCCAAAACAGGAACTACCTACACAACAGCAACAGCTACCAGTGTTGTGGAGTTCCTGGTTGGATTACAACGGGATGGACTCAGCTACAGCGCCATCAATACAGCCAGGAGTGCGTTGTCAGCTTATTTGGTTCCAGCAGCAGAAACACAGGCTTTGGGGTCCCATCCACTGGTGGTCAAATTCATGAGGGGTATTTTTAACACTAATTCCCCCAGACCAAGGTACACTCAGATCTGGGCTGTCAGCATTGTACCTGAGGGGATGGCCACAACCCAGGTCACTCACGCTGGAACAATGTACCCTTAAATCAGTCATGCTCATGGCACTAGTGTCAGCACAAAGGGTACAGTCCCTCCACCTTCTGAGGCTGGACAGCATGACAGAGTCATTGGACTGTATCACATTCCATATTCAGGGTCTGGTCAAACAAACTAGACCAGGAACCACGCCTCCAGTCATAGAGTTCCGGGCATATTAATCTGACCCACGGCTGTGTGCCAAGACCCATCTCGCCATTTACATAGACACAATATACAACTTAAGAGGGAGAGAAAAAGCCTTATGGATAAGCCACAAGAAGCCCCATGGTCAGGTGATGAGCCAAACCATTTCAAGGTGGCTCAAGCAGGTGCTTAGGTCCACGGGAGTCAACACTATTGTTTACAAATCTCACTCCACCAGGGCTACATCCACGTCGGTGGCTAGGGAAAAGGACGTGCCTATGGACCACATTCTGGCCAGAGCAGGATGGTCCTCGGAAAGAACTTGCCAAAGGTTTTATAATAAGCCGCTGGCGGAACCTGCTACGTTTGCAGACAGAATTTTAGAGTCTGCAGATAATATTTAATTTAAGCCCGGGGGAGCTCTCCGTTTTTTGTTGTTGTTAATAAACCTTTTTTGTTCACAACTATTATTGATTGTAATAACATACTTCCTCCCTCAAAGGTCTTCAGACAGTGAGTGAAGCATGAGCTGGTACACGGTTCGGAATCACAGAGTCTTCACGTAGTCACTCACGTGACTCCGAAATAAAATAGTAAGATTAAATGAGAACTTACCAGTTCGAAGTTTGATCTTTATTTTATGAGTTGTTACGACGAGGGACTACGTGCCCTCCGCTCCCACCCTCTGTTATACAGATCAACTGGTAATTAGGTTCTTATTTTTTCTTTATTATATTTATTTCAATCGTTGTGTTTTTTCTGTGAATCCACACCGCTGCTTTGAAGAATGTCGCGCATGCGTGCTGGACGGGGTCTTCACGTAGTCCCTCATCGTAACTCTTCATAAAATACAGATCAAACTTCGAACTGGTAAATTCTCATTTAATCTGACTATTAAACTGCATCTGCCATGCATCTGCCCACTCACCCAACCTGTCCAAGTCACCCTGCATTTTCATAGCATCCTTCTCATAGTTCACACTGCCACCCAGCTTGGTGTAATCTGCAAATTTGCATATATTACTTTGAATCCCTTCATCTAAATCATTGGTTTATATTGTAAATAGCTGCGGTCCTAGCACCAAGCCTTGCAGTACCACACTAGTCACTGCCTGCCATTGTGAAAGGGACCCGTTAATCCCTACTCTTTGTTCCTGTCTGCTAATCTATCATGTCAGCACTCTACCCCCAATACCATGTGCTCTAATTTTGCCCACTAATCTCGTATGTGGGACCTTATCAAATGTCCACCTAAGTCATTCCCAAAACTGGTTAACAGGCAGTTTCTCCTGTTCTCCAATGGCCACAATCTCTGCAATGACATTTCTCCCAGAATGCTATTCCAGGACTGAGCCAGCGAACAAAAGATCAGCTACATGTCTCCGAAACCAAAGTGTGCAAGCATCAAGTGTCACTATGTGTAAAGGTTCTACCTCTCCCTGATGTTGTGCAGAATGGTCTGGCCTCCACTCACTAACACCTTAGACCATGTCCACTGGGCAGTGGTCAGCACGGGACATCCTACAGATACCGGACATTGTGGAATGGGCCTCGATGCAGACTGTCAAACTATTTGGCAGAGTGCCTCATTGCTGGGACCCAGCTAGAAGCTCAGAGACTTATCTGGCAGTCAGGACGACCAGGGAGATTGAAACATCAATAAGATCTATACAATGGCAAGCAAAACTACATGTCAGGTGACATTGTGGGATGAGAAAAGAAAATAAGATTAGGAATGTGCACATAATGAAAATTTAAAAAACTGGTTAGGGGTGGAGATGATAATAGAAAACTACCAATTATATCTGGAAAATTTGAAACAAAGTATTAATTTGGAGCAGTAAAAGAAACAATCTCTAGATACAGGAAATCTTAACATTAAAACAGAAAATGCTTGGAATATTCAAGTTCGTTCACATTTATTGCCACATGCACCAATTAAAGAACGGTGGAATTTGATTTACCATGCAGCCACACAATCAAAAAGTGCACAATACACAAAAGAATACAACATGAACATCCACCACAGTGGAATCAACTTTCTTCACTGTGGTAGACAAAAGTGCTGGAGAAACTCAGCAGGTGTGGCAGCATATATGGAGCGAAGGAAATAGGGGGTTACACAAAAGGCTGGAGAAACTCAGCGGGTGCAGCAGCATCTAAGGAGCGAAGGAGATAGGTGACGTTTCGGGTCGAGACCCTTCTTCAGACTGATGTAGGATGGGGCAGGAAGAAGAAAGGAGGAGGAGGAGCCAGATGGCTGAGGGGAGCTGAGAAGGGGAGGAGACAGTGAGGGCTACCTGAAATTGGAGAAATCAATGTTCATATCGCTGGGGCGTAAACTACCCAAGCAAAATATGAGGTGCTGCTCCTCCAATTTCCGGTGGACCTCACTCTGGCCATGGAAGAGGCCCAGGACAGAAAGGTCGGATTCGGAATGGGAAGCTGAGCCACCGGGAAATCAAGTTGGTTAATGCGGACTGAGCGGAGGTGTTGGGCGAAGCGATCGCCAAGCCTACGCTTGGTCTCACCGATGTAGATCAGCTGACATCTAGAGCAGCGGATGCAATAGATGAGGTTGGAGGAGATGCAGGTGAACCTCTGCCGCACCTGGAAAGACTGCTTGGGTCCTTGAATGGAGTCAATGGGGGAGGTAAAGTGACACGTGTAACATTTCTAACTTAATTGTGGTAGGACCTAAGGCAAGAACGTTCAGTCAGTCCTCCTCCAATAGACTAGGCAATGGACGGGAGATGTGTCGGGCCGGGTCTGTTCTTCAAACTGAAGACGGGAGTCTTAAAATGATTCAGAGTGAAGAAGCGTCGCGACCTGAAACCTCCCCCACAGAGTGACGCTGCCCGGCCGCAGAGTCACTCCCGCACTCACAGCGACAGGCCCGGGGCGAGGGGCGAAGGGCCGCGGCCCCCTCCCTCCCCACCTCCTGGGGGTCCCCCTACCGACCCTGGCTCCTCTACCGCCCCTGACCCCTCTACCAACCCTGACCCCTCTACCGCCCCTGACCACTCTACCGACCCTGACCCCTCTACTGACCCTGACCCCTCTACCGACCCTGACCCCTCTACTGACCCTGACCCCTCTACCGACCCTGACCCCTCTACCAACCCTGACCCCTCTACCAACTCTGACCCCTCTACCGCCCCTGACCCCTCTACCAACCCTGACCCCTCTACCGCCCCTGACCCCTCTACCGACCCTGACCCCTCTACCGACCCTGACCCCTCTACCGACCCTACCCCCTCTACGGACCCTGCCCCCTCTACCGACCCTGACCCCTGACCCCTCTACCGCCCCTGACCCCTGTACCGACCCTGCCCCCTCTACCGACCCTGCCCCCTCTACCGACCCTGCCCCCTGTACCGACCCTGCCCCCTCTACCGACCCTGACCCCTGACCCCTCTACCGACCCTGACCCCTGTACCGACCCTGCCCCCTCTACGGACCCTGCCCCCTCTACGGACCCTGACCCCTGTACCGACCCTGCCCCCTCTACCGACCCTGACCCCTGACCCCTCTACCGACCCTGACCCCTCTACCGACCCTGACCCCTGACCCCTGTACCGACCCTGCCCCCTCTACCGACCCTGACCCCTGACCCCTGTACCGACCCTGCCCCCTCTACGGACCCTGACCCCTCTACGGACCCTGCCCCCTCTACCGACCCTGACCCCTGTACCGACCCTGACCCCTCTACCGACCCTGACCCCTGAACCGACCCTGACCCCTCTACCGACCCTGACCCCTGTACCGACCCTGACCCCTGAACCGACCCTGACCCCTGACCCCTGTACCGACCCTGCCCCTGCCCCTGCCCCCGCGGTCGCGGTCGCGGTCCCGGTACCGGCGCAGATGTCCTCCCACAGGCTCCTGTCGGGCGCTTTCCCCACCACCGTCGCCATGTTTGTCCCGTTGCCAGGAGACGCCGCGCCTACCCAGAGGGCGCCGCGCGGTCGGGGGGAGTTCCGGTTCCGGTGTTGGTGTCGGGCCGCGGCGACACGTGGGGCCTCCTCCATCCTGCGGCCGCTCACCTGCTCCATCCATCCCGCCTCAGGTGAGGGTCCGTCCCCCCGCCCCCTGCCCGCTCCCTCCGGCCCCATCCATCCCGCCTCAGGTGAGGCCATCAGCCCCGCCCGCGTTGGGCCGCGATGTCCGGGCCCCGACATCACCCACAGACGCTGCCCGTCCGCTGAGTTACTGCCCCGGCCCTGTCTGTGTCTGTGTCTGTGTCCGGGCCGCTCGCCGCTGCGGGCAGGCAAGGGCCTGACTGTCGGGGGGGGGGGGGGGGGGGGGAACACGGTGCCGCCGCCGCTGCTTCTGTGGGGATTCACGGGGGCGTCGGGACCATCGATCCACCCTGGTTGTGAGGCGGGAGAGGAGGGCGGGACAAAGCCGGGCCAGTGATAGGGTTTACACAAACACAGTGCTGGAGAAACTCAGCGGGTGCAGCAGCAGCATCTATGGAGCGAGGAGATAGGCGACGTTTCGGGCCGAGACCCTTCTTCAGACTGATAGGGGGCGGGGGGAAGAAAGGAAAAGGGAGGAGGAGGAGCCCGAGGGCTGAGGGAGAGGTGGGATGGGGGGGAGGCAGTCTGGGTTAACAGAATTGAGAGAATTCAATGTTCAAGCCCAGAGGATGCAGACTCCCCAAGCGGAATATGAGGTGCTGTTCCTCCAACTTGCGGTGTTGCTCACTCTGGCCGTGGAGGAGGCCCAGGACAGAGAGGTCGGATACGGAATGAGAGGGACCGGGAGGTCGGGTTGGTTATTGCGAGTGATAGGTGGCTACAGGTGAAGGGGTTGATAGACACAGAGTCAGTGCCGGAGTAACTCAGCGGGTCAGACAGCATCTGTGGAGAACATGGATAGGTGACGTTTCTTCAGACATTCTTCCGTGCTCTTTGATGGACAGATGGATGAACAAAGGCCAACGAAAGGGGTTTGGAGATGGGATGATGGTGTTGAAGGCAGAGTTAAAGTCGGTAAACAGAAGTCAACTGAAGGGTGATGCTGTAGCAATGAGTTTAGGGCAGGGAGATGGTGTCTGTGGACCCGTGGTTACAGTAGGCAAACTGCAGTGGATCAAGGCAGGCTGGGAGGCTGGAGTTAGAAACATAGGAAATAGGTGCAGGAGTCGGCCCTTCGAGCCAGCACCGCCATTCAAATTGATCATGGCTGATCATCCAAAATTAGTTCCCCGTTACTGCTTTCTCCCCATATCCCTTGATGCCGTTAGCCCGAAGAGCTAAATCTAACTCTCTCTTGAATACATCCAATAAATTGACCTCCACTGCCTTCTGTGGCAAAGAATTACACAGATTCACAACTCTGGCTAAAAAAGATTTTCCTCATCTCAATCCTAAATGACCTACCACTGATTCTTCAACTGTGACCCCTGGTTCTGGACTCCCCCAACGTGGGGAACATTTTTCCTGCATCTAGCCTGTCCAATCCTTTAAGAATTTTACATGTTTCTATAAGATCTCTTCTCATCCTAATTCCAATGAATATAAGCCCAATCGATCCATTCTTTCCTCATATGTCAGTCCCGCCATCCCGTGAATTAACCTCATGAACCTACTCCCTCAATAGTAAGAATGTCCTTAAATTAGGAGATCAAAATTGCACACGATACTCCAGTTCTGGTCTCACCAGGGCCTTGTACAACTACAATAGGATCTCCTAATTCCTAAAGGTAGTTGAGGCCAGTTCATTGGCTATATTTAAGAGGGAGTTAGATGTGGCCCTTGTGGCTAAAGGGATCAGGGGGTATGGAGAGAAGGCAGGTAAGGGATACTGAGTTGGATGATCAGCCATGATCATATTGAATAGCGGTGCAGGCTCAAATGGCCTACTCCTGCACCTATTTTCTATGTTAAACTTGCATCCTCTCGTTATGAAGACCAACATGCCGTTAGCTTTCTTCACTGCCTGCTGTACCTGCCTGCTTACTTTCAGTGACTAATTTACAAGCACACCCAGGTCTCGTTGCACTTCCCCTTTTCCTAATCTGACACCATTCAGATAATCTGCCTTCTTGTTCTTGCCACCAAAGTGGATAGCCTTACATTTATCCACAATATACTGCATCTGCCATGCAGCTGCCCATTCAACCAACCTGTCCAAGTCACCCTGCAACCTCATAGCATCCTCCTTGCAGCTCATACTGCCACCAAGCTTTGTGTCATCTGCAAACTTGGAGATGTTACATTTAATTCCTATGTCTCAATCGTTAATATATATTGTAAACAACTGCGGTCCCAGCACCGAGCCATTCTGGTGGCAGCCATTCCGAGCACTGCCTGCCATTCTGAAAAGGACCTGTTAATTCCTACTCTTTGCTTTCTGTCTGCCAACCAGTTCTCTATCCATGCCAATACCCTACCCCCAATACTATGTGCTCTAATTTTGCACACTGATCTCTTGTGTGGGACCTTACCAAAGTTAATTAGCACCATCACCAGTCTCTCGAAGCGCTTCACGATGGTGGATGTCAGAGCCAGTGGACAGTAGTCATGAAGGCACGCTACCTTATTTTTAGTGACCTGTCACTATGTTTAATTAGAAACAGCATGAAAACAGACCCTTCGGCCCACCGAGTCCATGCCGACCATCGATCACCTGTTCACACTAGTTCTACATTATCCCACTTTCTCATCCACTCCTAACACACTAGGGGCAATTTACAATTAACCTACAAACCTTCATGTCTTTGGAATGTGGGTGGAAACCAAACCATTTGGAGGAAGCCCACGTGGTCACAGGGAGAACATGCCAACTCCATACAGTCTGCTGCCCAGGTCAGGATCAGACTCTGGCCATTGGTGCTGCACCGTTGTCGCCCAAATCTACATTGAGAAGTGGATGCAGGAGGAGGCCATTCGGTCCTTCGAGCCAGCACCGCCATTCAATGTGATCATGGTTGATCATCCTCAGTCAGTACCCCGTTCCTGCCTTCTCCCCATATCCCCTGACTCCGCTATCTTTAAGAGCCCTATCTAGCTCTCTTGAATATCCAGAGAACCGGCCTCCACTGCCCTCTGAGGCAGAGATTCCACAGACTCACAACTCTCTGTGCGAAAAAGTGCTTCCTCATCTCCGTTCTAAATGGCTTACCCCTTATTCTTAAACTGTGGCTCCTGGTTCTGGACTTCCCCCAACATCAGGAACATGTTTCCTGCCTCTAGCATGTCCAAACCCTTAATATTTTTATGTTTCAATAAGATCCCCTCTCATCCTTCTAAACTCCAGAATATACAAGCCCAGCCGCTCCATTCTCTCAGCATATAACCTTGTGGTTAATTGCCTCGGTGGTGATGATCAAATTTGTTATGACAGTTGGCATACGTCACCAAAACCAAAGTCAGCACCACAGTTCTCATTTTAGGGACATAAACAGTAGGCTTTTCTTTAATTTTGTGGCAATTGTCATAGTCATAGATTAATACAGTGTGGAAACAAGCCCTTCAGCCCAAGCTGCCCACACTGGCCAACAGTGTCTCAGCTACCCCAGTCCCACTTGCCTGCGCTTGGTCCATAACCCTCTAAACCTGTCCTATCCATGTACCTGACCAACTTTTCTTAAACAATGGGATAGTCCCAGCCTCAACTACCTCCTCTGGCAGCTTGTTCCATACACTCACCACCCTCTCTGTGAATAAGTTACCTATCGGATTCCTATTAAATGTTTTCCCCTTCACCTCGAACCTATGTCCTCTGGTCCTCGATTCCCCTACTTGGGTAAAAAAACTCTGTGCATCTACCCGATCTATTCCTCTCATGATTTTATACACCTCTATAAGATCTCCCCTCATCCTCCTGCACTCCAAGGAATAGAGTCCCAGCCTACTCAACTTCTCCCTATAGATCACACCCTCTAGTCCTGGCAACATACTGGTAAATCTTTTCTGAACTCTTTCAAGCTTGACAATATCTTTCCTATAACATGGTGCCCAGAACTGAACACAATGTAACAGCACACCTTATGCTTAACATGCTTAGAATTCTTTGAAAATAACTATCAAAACAATTATTAATATATTGCCAAAGAATTGTTGGCTGGATGGGAGATTTCACATTCATTGCACTTTTGTGAGTTTTTTGTAGAAAACTGGTGTTATATTTTGCTCATCTTTCAGATTTTGGATATAATTATCTGCTTCGGTCTGCTACTTTCTCATTGGGAAACAGGCCAAGTGGCCAGATCAAAATCTGATTAGGGAATTCTTTTAAATTAGCAACCATAAAAGCCATTTATTCTTCAGTAGCCCGTGTGACAATTTACTTTTAGATATATTTATAACTTGTCCAGACCTTTTGGTCTTTCTTGAAAGTCTCGATAATCCTTCAGTGAATGTTTGTCCACCGAATCCGTTCTTGTTTAGGATCAAAGTGCCTTTCTTTTCTCAAGAATCCCTTGTTTCATCATTTCAGCGCAAAATAAATGCTTAGCCCTGTTTTCTCTTTTCTGTTTGCAGAATGCTGCTTACCAGCTAGCATGAGTTCAATAAAAACCACTCCAGATTGTCCATGTAACTGATGGCCCATTCTGCCAATACTCCAGCACTTTCATATAGAAACATAGAAAATAGATGCTGGAGTAGACCATTCGGCCCTTCGAGCTTGCACCGCCATTCAATATGATCATGCCTGATCATCCAACTCAGTATCCTGTACCTGCCTTCTCTCCATACCCCCTGATCCCTTTAGCCACAACGGCCACATCTAACACCCTCTTAAATATAGCCAATGAACTGGCCTCAACTACCTTCTGTGGCAGAGAAGGTAGTTGACCAGAACTGCACACGTTCCGTGAAATTGGGCCCAGCCGTTGATTATAATTCTTTGAAGAATTTACTTTTTCTTGTTCTTTTATGTCAAGGGTTCCCCACCTGGGGTAAATTTAGCCCCAGGGTGTTAACCTTGCCTACCCAGGGGGTAGATTTGTTGATTGTGGATTTGTACATATTAGTTCTCATTGACTGACTGTGGTTTGGTTCTGGTCTACCGGCATCTGTTCATCATTTGCCCAGTCTGAAGAAGGGTCTCGACCCGAAACGTCGCCTATCTCCTTCGCTCCTTAGATGCTGCTGCACCCGCTGAGTTTCTCCAGCTTTTTGTGTAACCCTCTGTTCATCATTAGTTGTTCATAAATAAGTGAAATAACATTGTTATGTGTCATTAAAGTTGCCTGGGGTAAACGGGACAAAAAGGTTGGGAACCCCTGGTTTATGGCTCTATCTACGTTTGTTTGTAGTTTTCTCAACCGGTCCGAACATTTGCAACTTTTCTTGGTGTGTTTACTCCAATGGACCATTTATAGTTCAGCTATTTATGCATATTGCATCACAATTTTATGCCACGTATACATTAACGATGATTTACAGACAGACATCAATCAATATTGTTTGCTTCCTTGAAAAACTGTGCAGGGCAGCATTGAATAAAATGTGCTCTAAGCACCGAGATGCAGTAATTTTGACATCCTGGTGACTTCATTAATCAATTTAAATTATATAATGCCTACTCCAGAGTTTTCTAAAATAATTACAAAGTCAGACATTTTCTGAAAAATTGTCGTGTGTGTATGTATTTTTATAAAAAATAATCTGAATTTGCTAAATCACCAATGTGAAAATATTGGTGATCCTGAAAACATAGAAAACCTCTTAAACAAGGTTTGTGTGGAACATGAATGTGATGTGATGAATGATCAAATGATTAAACATTAACTTCTGTCATCTTATTTATGGATTATGTTAATAAAATACAAAACTAATTGTGGCATTAACATTTTTAAATATTTTTAGGATGTTCAAAATTGACATTGAGGCTACTCCATCAAAATCAGGAAAGAATGAAAAACAGATTGAAATAAGTGCCTCGAACAGACAGAAGACAGAATTCAGCAAGAAACACAAGTCTGAAGGGAAGAAAAGGAAAAAGCATAAAGTGAAAGCTATTCTAAAGGAGCCAAATGAATCTGAACTTTCGTCACACCCTGAAGTGTGCGGTTATCTACCTTATGCAGTAAAGAAAAAGAAAAGGAAAGCTAAAAGCTCAAGCACTAGTGAAGAGGATCAAAGATCGAAGATTGAGGAACAAGTGACAAAGGAAGAGAATCCATCACCAAGTGAAACTGGGGAGAGTGCATGTGGCGGTTTAAAAAAGAAAAAGAAAAGAAAATGCAAACAGGAGGATTATTGCAGCTCACAGACCATTAGTGAGGAGAATACGGGAGCAACGAATGAGGATGAAGCAACCAGTGTTCCGACTGAAACCAAATGTAATGTTAAGAGAATGAGAAAAGCTGGTGTCAAACAGGTGGATGTGGAAGAAGGCCAAGCTGATAGCACTGAGACTTCAGACAGTGCTGCAGTCGCAGTGATAGATGTATCGTGTGTTGCTGAGGTCAAAAGTGCAAAGAAAAAGAAGAAGCGGTCACATACAGAGAATATGGAAACACATGAAGGTGAAAAATCACCAAAGAAGGGAAAGAAAGCCAAAACCTCTGGCGAACCTCACTCCGGGAATGACCGATTCACCCAAACATGTGCATGGAAACTGAAAGAGGAAATCGTGGAGAGTCAGAATAGTGAAACTGACAGAAAATATACAAAAAAGAGAAAGAGAGAGAAGCTACATTCCAAAAAGCAGCGGTCAGGAAGAGAAGAGAAGCAGAGAGAACCGCTCGCAGCAGAGGAGGAGAGCAAAGGACTGTGGCAAAGAGAACGTGACACTGAATGCATTACAAAGACGAAAAAGAAGAAAAGGAAAAGATCGGCGAGTGCTGAAGGGGAAGAGACGGAGAAATTAGATACAGAGAGAATTAAAGTTGATACAACGAGTAATGTTTGTAAATTCCAGAATTCCCCGTCCAAGGTGACTGTAAACAAGGAAAAGCAGGCAACGCCATTGCACGTTCCGGAAGAAAGTGTGAAAAAGAAAAAGAAAAGGAAAATGAAGGAACCCTCGTCTGAGACCCCAGATTTTCAAGTAAAGCCAAATAATTTTCCAGTTGTTTACACTAAAGTATTTTAAAGGAATTAGCTCTGCTACCTTTTGTTGCTGAACCCTGAAGCCGTGACCTCTTCAAGCAGCATTTCTGTCTCGAAGCAGCCGAACAGTAATTTGTTTTTTAACATAAAACTTCTATTTGTCTTTTTGTGTTCAGATGTGTGATAAAGTGAAATGTTACCGAATTTTGTTATTTCAGGTAAAAACAGAGCAGTGCGACAGTGATGATTTGCAGTTTGTATCTGAAAAAAGAGGAAATGTGTTTGAAGTAACAATAGACAAGGTACAGACATGCATTGAACATGTGTTCATTGTAAGAGACAGGCACGGGTCACCATTGAGGACAGACTGCATAAGTAAGCCACACAGACAACAGCAGCATTCATTCATTCCCATCCCACTTCTGTGTCACCCCAGCAATGGATGGTGAAACAAGGAGTATTTACACCCTTTTAACAAGAGAAAATGTTTGCAGACAAGATGGATTTCTGATTAAGCATTTCTGTCAGCGCAGCATGACGTGCGAGAGTCAAATTATAGTGTCTGGGTTTAAAGAGAGGGAATACCCAACAGGTCAGGCAGCAAGTGTGGAGCCAGCAATAGAGTTCATGTTTCAGCTTGATGACATTTTGTCAGAACACCGAATTAGATAAAATGTTAGACATAAAATGCTGGAGTAACTCAGCGGGACAGGCAGCATCTGTGGAGGGAAGGAATGGGTGATGTTTCGGGTCGGGTCTCTTCTTCAGACCTTCAGTCACTTGCAGGAGAAGCACTAGTCTTGGTGGTAAAATGAAAAGGAAATTGCATTTGTACAATGTCTTGCATATTCATAAGGGAGTTTTTTTGAAAGCGTAATTTTGTTTATAAATAGAGGAACCAGTTTATGTACACTCTCTTCAAAAAGTAACTGAGGTAACTACCACCGTATCTGTTTGTTTGAGGGATCAAAGTTGTTGAGAAAACCGAACTTTCCATAACTTTTAACAAAGCCATGGTGCCTTTTCGATTCACTTGATTGTACGGAAGGTATTGACCAGGATTAGGACTTGAATCTGTGACTTTGTGTTGGGCAAAATGCTACCACCTTGCAACCGTTGAGGCTTTACAAAGGGTGTACGGTGGCTCTCACCAAGTTTATTGTCCTCTTCAGTCAGTCCACAACTAAACACTGGCAGAATGTAGAACTGGTATAGGTGTCGAGAACGATGCATGGCAGAAGAATGGAATGTCGTTTCATAGATTGGAACATAATCTAATTTGAATATTACCCCTCGCTCATATCCACTCTCCAATCGTAAATCATTCATTTAAACTCTGCATTAATGGGCAGAAATCTAACATCTTGCAGGCACAGAGGTGTGATCCAGTTAAATTACCTCAACATTTACTACTTATCGGGTCTGACTCTTGTTTTAGCTACATTTGTTTAACACGACAATATGGTTGAAATCTAATAATAGGTCTCCTGTCCAGTGGGCATATTTTGCAGAAGTTACCAGATACAATATTGATGAGAACATCGTACAAGAACTTTGATTGTACTCTGATTAATCAGTTAGAGATTTATAAACAGTGTCACTCAAAACTGAAATCTGAAATAGGGTCCCGGCCGGGAACATTATTCTGCTCATTCCGTCCACAGACGCTGCCTGACCCACTGAATCCCTCCAGCACTGTGTGTTTTGCTCTGGTTTCCAGCATCTGCAGTGTTTTAGGGCTCCATCTTAATTTGTTGTTTTTGGATAGTAGAAGTGAAAGTAAGTGAGCAGCCATGGGGAGCCTCAGCGACCAGGAAGATCTCTGCCAGAGAAGATATTTAGCTGCTGACAGGGCAGAGCCACCATGGGGCTCGTAAGCCAAGAGTTAGTTTCATGGATGTTTCACGACTCCACAACTAATACATTTCTCTGTTCAATCTTTTTTCTGTGTGCGTTCCATAATAGTGTGATTGGAATGTATCACAGACTCTAAATGCAGGATGTAAGAGCTAGCTCCCGTTTCTAAAACGGATCCCAGAGACTTACGCTGCTGATGCATTTACAAAATGCCACCCAGGACAGAATTCTACCTCTCCTCTCCCCCTCAACCCCTCACCCTTCCCTGCCTCTCCCTCCTTAACCCCCCCTCCTCACCCCCTCCCCCCACATCATCCTCCTTCCCCCCCACCTCACCCCCTCCCCACACTCACCTCCTTGCCCCCTCCTCTCCCCCCCTCCTGAAAGAGTTAGTTATCAGTTGATTGTTGTCATATTTAAGCTTTCCTGTTGTAAAAAGCCAATTGTAATGCATGATGGGATTCGGACAACTCCCATCATGCAAGGTTTTTCTTTCTTTAAAGTTGAAAGGTTCACAGCTCTCTTGCAAGGTTATTTTATATAAGTTGAAAAGTTTTTAAGGTAAGTTGAAGAGGTTAATCAGATAAGAAGGGGCCCAGAGGATGCCTTTGGGGTGTCTGGTTTTTGGCAAAGAGTGAAAAACAACTCCATATTTGGAGGTGGATGATGGCTTTTGTACATGACATCATCCATTTGGTTTTATATCTGTACGTATATAAGCTGGAGTTATCTGGTATTTCTTTGTGTTTGCTGCTGGAGATTCAGACGTGAAACTGTTGCCTCTGGGTCTCTAGGTCCACACCCGTCAGACGTTAAATTCAAGCTTTGTATGGTCTTAAGAATTTGTGCTTTGTCTATCTATTTAAGTGAACTTTTTCTCTCCCCTCCCCACCGAATCCTTTCCCTTTGTGGTAATGTTGCCACATCTGTTTATAGGTCATGGATTTCCAGTAAAATCCGTGAGATGAGCTATGTCAAACCCCTGGTGTTTGCATTCTGCCACATGGTTAATTGAAAGAAACGGTTAAATTGAAATACTGAGCAAAAAACCAAGTGCTGGAGGAGCAAGCACTGTGGGTCAGGTAGCATCCATGTAGGGGATGGAGAGAGGATGTTTCAGCTCAGTACTCTTCAGACTGAGTTCCTGCATTACTTTGCTATGCAGTATCTCCAGTCTGCTATCCTTAACATTATAATATATCAATCTCTTCTCACCGTTTCTATAATCATGTTTATTTATTTATTGTTATTATATAAATTATTGAATGGAAAAATCCATGAATGTTTACATTTTATTTCAGGCCAGACGGCAGGCTCTACAAGAGGAAGTTGATCGAGAATCTCGTAAAACATACACTCCAGAGGCAAGAGCTTGTTCTCACATCAAGCCCATGGTGAGTGCCGATTATTTGGTGGCAAAAGACAAACCATCAGCGTGGCGATCAATGCAAGAAGTTAGTTAGTTAGCTAGCTGTCAAATCCAACTTCAGGGCGGTCACAGTGGTTCAGCGGTAGAGTTGCCTTACAGCGAATGCAGCGCCGGAGACCTGGGTTCGATCCCGACTATGGGTGCTGTCCGTACGGAGTTTGTACGATCTCCCCGTGATCTGCGTGGAGATCTCCGAGAACTTCCGTTTCCTCCACACTCCAAAGACGTGCAGGTTTGTAGGTTAATTGGCTTGGTTAATGTAAAAATCGTCCCTAATGTGTGTCGTATAGTGTTAATGTGCGGGGATCGCTGGTCGGCGCGGACCCGGTAGGCCGAAGGGCTTGTTTCCGCGCTGTATCTCTAAAGTCAACTAAAGATTATCATGGAGGAACCTTCAGATCCCACTTGGGTTCCCCAGCTGCAGTTTAAGGCTTTTGGTAAATCATTCAAGTAGCCCGTGAAACCTAACGGCTGCAACAGGAGCAGGGACTAGTTTCAGTTTGAACCACTCTTGCATGCAGCCCAATACTGCAGGTGCTGGACAGCCACCAAGCGGGTCTGGGTGTTTGGGGAATCGTGCTGCTTGCTTTGGAGAACCAGGGGTAGAAGGGCCTGATAACGGAACAATGAAGAGACAGCAGGGGCATGGAGGACTGGCATTTGGGCTGTACGCCGTGTGTATTCATGGTTACAATGTTTGGTGCTTTGTGATAGGTGATATATTTGGCAAGTTGGAGGCTTGTAACGTTTGGAACCTTGTTCCCCTGTAGTGCACGGGAACACAGTGGGACTCGGCCACGTTTGGCAGTGTGGATCAGAAAAATAAATTCTTAAGACTTATGGGTGGATTGAAATCATCAAATCAACCCCAGTCAACTGGACATGCTTCTGGAAAGCCAAACATGGCACTCAACAAGCAAGAAGAACAACAATTTAACAGTACTCTGCAAAAGGAATTTGATAAAGCATTGAACCTTCGTCAGAATCGAGGCATTGGCCTGGGCTTCCAATCTCCCTCAGCTCGGGCAGCAACAGGAGTGTTTTTTATAGATAAGCACGCCTCAAAATCAATGAAGTTTGACAATGACTAAAAACTATAGTTTCAAGATGTGACAAACTGAAGCATTTGATGCTGTCCTATGAGGAGTTACATGGTGATATCACAGTGAGTTCAGCTGTTCACTTCATCTAACACCAACCTGTTATGTTGTAGTACTAACGTGAAACACAGTAATTACATTCACGGTCTGTGGAGCAGCTGGAACCCAGCCACTTCCGTTAGGTATTGGAGTTTGTCTTGATCGTAGATTGGAACTGTCCTGAGGTGACTGAATGCAGCTTGGCACAGCTTGCTTGCAATTTTTAGCTAGAAGTAGGTTACTTCCTTCTCTCCTCATGATTTTTTTAATCTGGTCAATAAACTACAAAGCTTAAAGACAGTGTGGTGGAGTTCAGTGTATGATTTATTTGTAGTCTGTAAAGAAAATGCTGGTAATTCAATACAATGAAAAGGAACTACCAGTAATGGAATTAATTTGTTTTTTGTAACGGATAAATACTTTGTTCCAATGGATGACGGAAGCTTTTTGAGCACCAAAATGTCAGCTCTTTATATTAATTATTTTATTTCCCAATCTAGTCTTTCTTTTCTGATCCATTGTTCAAACAAGTATCTGTGAAAGATTGAGGCTTGTTTCATCCACCTGCCTGGTAATAAATGGCTGTTTAATACAACTGGCAGTGTTGAATTGTGTGCACAAAGGGAGACTGAATCACACACGGACCGCACGTGTGGTTGGGATAACACTTCTGAAGGCTGGGCTTCAGAATTCCTGTCCGAGCATCTTTATTCAATGTAGTTGCCTCAATATGTTTCCTGCTCTGACGTGCAGAGAATGAAGAGCAGTGTGGAGCAACTCAGCAGGTCAGACAGCGTCTTGAGGTGGGAAATGAACAGTTGCTTTTAGATTGGGACTTTTCATCTACACTGAAAGGGTCGCGGGAATAGAAACAATATAGCGGTGGGGGAGAGATGGGGCAAGAGCTAGCAAGCCATAGTGGGTAATGATCCGGAGACAGTGACAGGCTGGAGGTAATGAGGGGACTGTGTAAGGGCTGGGGCGGATGGGAGTAGAGGGATGGGGTGTTGCTGTTCAGGGTACAAGATAACATTCAGGCATGGGTGCTTGAAGCAAACCCAATCATATGCATATTCTACTTTCATGGACAAGTCAGACATTTGGTATCTTTCAGCAAATGATTGCAACCTCCAAATGTTACATCCTTCTCAGGAATGTGATTATGATTCCAAAAACACTGAGGCAGTTTGCCAGCATCCAGAACAAGCTGATTACTACACACTGTTGGCACATTCTCACCCACATAATGCAGTCTTCAACATTAATTACACATCTTCATTCTCAACCTTTCAGGAAGACAAAGGCAGGAGGTGCTTAAATCTGCGAGCTTCGAGCCCGTCTCCAAGGCACAATCATCCTCACTCGAAAGAAGGGCCCTGACCTGAAGTGTTGTCTTCCAGTCCCTCCACTGATGCTGCCTGACCCGCTGAGTTCCTCCAGCACTTTGTCTTTTGCTCAAAGCTCTGGCATCTGCAGTTCCTTGCGTCTCCATCTCACTTGGAAGAGCGCTCGCTTCCTTCAGTGCTGGAACTCCATGTACCACAGCTTGGTGTACACGTGCCCCTCCGCAGCAGTGTACGATGTTTGACTGCGACGTGTCACGGGTGGGACCTGACGCCATCAGTCACTGGCTTCCTTCTCCTTTAGACATTCTCCTCCAGTAATCGCAACGCTATCTGAGTGCCCGGATTTCTAGACTTAGTAAAACCTGCCTTTGGTGCCCACCACACACTCCATATTTTGGCAACTGACCCTATCTTGGTTTATTACTGGTGCTAATCATTTGAAAAGATGCTGACAGATGATGGAATTAGCCGGGAGGTAAGGGATGTGTGCGAGAGGGGGGTGTAGTGATGAGGTCAGGGTTGGAGTAGTCATGATCTGTGAATGGCAGTGCAGACTCCAGCAATCAATGCTGCTTGTTATGTTCTCCATCCTCTTCACGTTTAATATTCCATTTGACTTCAAGTTGTGATATCATTTCTACTGCATACAGCAACAAAAGAACATTTAATTTTTCGTATAACATTAGTTAGTCGTCGCTCTAGAACATCCCGGGCATCACAACAATCTTAAAATAACTTTTGGTTTTAATTGTGATGATGGGTTGGGTAAAAGATCCACTTGTGAAAAGTTTTCAGGAAATGACACTCTGACTATCGTGAAACTTAATACCAGGATTTAGTCTGCTACATCCGTTCAGTTCAAAAATCTAGGCTAATATATCCGTTGGTTCCTCTCTTGTTCACAAGCCCACTTCCTGAGCAGCAGTTTGTCTTGCTCTAGTTTAGACTGTGTCTGTTGAGACATACGAGTAATTTCACCCGTCCATAACTCTCACTCTCTAATCATTTTCAATATAGGTTATGTGACTGTCAAAGTCATTCTCTCCAATGCTGACACTGACCTGTTTCTCCTCGATCTTTGACACGTGATTCTTTGACACTGGAGTTTATTGCATCGTGAAGGCCTCCTGACTTGTTTGCCTTGTCTGACTTACTGCTGGTTTATTGTCTCTAGTGAGGTCTAATGAACTGCATGGATACATCTACCAGTTGTGGCTTGTAGGCTTAAAATTACACATTTTGCTTACAATTGAGCTGCTGCCAAACCATAATTGAGGACTCTGCTAATAATATATATTTTACTTTGCCCTTGCAACATCTTAAAGTTAAATATATCGATCTATTATGTTGCATTAAATTGTTCTCCACAATGTTGAACCAGTTAAATGTTTGTTACCTATCATAATGGCAAGAATGCAACTCATGGTCTTTCTCAGATCTGCACCATGTATTTAACACTGGAGGTACATTCTTATACCATGTATAATTCGGGTCTCGCATTTCTAAACTCAATTCTAAGTGCTGCCGTTCCATTTTCATCTGCAGTGAATTCTTTAACATGTCAAGTATTAGAGTTGTGAGTCGCATTCCTTGGGCCATCATCAGTTGCACAAAATTACAGAAATAACTGGATAAATATTTATAAGCAGATCTTATTTAACTTTTTTTAATTTTGGGGAAACGCCATTTACCACCGGGGCGGAACTTCCAGTCAGGTTACAATCTGCACCATGTCAGTACTTGGATCGCTCCATAACTTTGTCTTCAACCTCCGTCAGTTTCAGCTTCAAACCCAGGTATTGGTTTCACTGGAACTGCCCAGGCAGGATGGAGAAAGGGTCACTTATGGTAAAAATAAACCAGCTGTAAACAGAGAGGTCTTTCAAGAGTTTAGACATTTCACTAATTAAGTTCCTAAATAGAAGCTCTAATTTATATTCACCATTATCAACTGGCATCATAGAGTAACTTTACTAAAGAGTAGAACTCAGATGAAATTATTGCAGTTTAATCCAGTGTAATGTTGAAATGTTTATCTGTGAATTTCCTTCAAGATTCATGTTGAGGACTTGTTACATTTCACGTTTTTCACTATTAAGCGAACGGCCCAAGGAAATTGTAACTTCAGACCGGTTGGATTGCATCCAGTGTGATATGTTTTGTATGTGAAGTTAAAGAAAAGTTGGGTCTAACTTTTCATTGGTCAAACTGCAAATATACTTGGCTGTTTCTTTGTTCAGCTTCTCTGACTTCAGATCAAGCTGCACTCCCAGTTCCCAACTGAAGGAACATAGTTCAAACCAGGCATCAGATGCTTGAGATGCACCCGGACTAACAAAGCTGCTCGCTGGAATATTTCCAACGGACATTCTTGGCCGTTGCCCAGTTGCTCGACATATAACCTGCTCCAGCAATTCTTTCACAGATTCATCTCTGTCTGCAGCTCCACAACTTGTTCCAATAATCTGTGTAAAGTGCTTTCTCATCAATCTAAATCCATGATCCTGCGACACCCACAATAAATAGTTTATCCATAGAGCCACAAGAGACTAGATGCTAGAATCTGGAGCAAAAATACCCCAAAGTGCTGGAAGAACTCGACTGGTCTGGCAGCATATGTGGAGAAAATGGACAAGCAACGTTTTCAGGATGGGACCCTTCACCTGGACAGAGGGGAGGATAGCAGTAATAAAGGGGGGGGGGGAATCAAGGCAGGAGGTGTCCAGGGATGGGTGAGGACGGGGTGAGTTTATTGCTTGCTAGCTCGTGCCCAAGCCCTCCCTCCTTGACCTTTCCTGACCATCTCCCCTTTACTCTTAGTCCAGATGAAGGGTCTCAAACTGAAATGTCCTGTCTGTTTCCCTCCACAGATGCTGACTGATCAACTAAGTTCCTCCAGCAGTAGATGGAGGAACTTGCAACAGATTTTCCACATTCATTCTTTCAAATCCCCTCATGATTTTAGGAATTCTTATTACGTTTGGCCATCTGTTCTCTGATTGAAACCACTTCATCATCTCAAATCAAACAATATTTTCCTGGCATTCTGATGAATCTATGTTCTTGACTGACAGCGATTCAATAATAGATCATTCAAACCATTCACCGGGTAACTTGACCTCATTTTGTTTTGTATAAATTCATCACTAATTTGCTTTGTCGTGTGCCTTAGTTAGGAAACATCACGATTGGTTTACAAAGTAAAGTGCATATATTTTTAAAAATCCACACTAAGTAGGAATATAGGAATTATAAAATGAGAAAACATCAGTGATCCAGTTTCCCTTTGGCCTGTCGTGCCTTTACAAGTGGCATTTCATCAAAGATATGAGAGAGGAAATTGAATATGACAGAGTACCAGAGGGCAGGCAAAGAATGAGACCATTGTGAAGACAAAGACCTGAAGATGAGGAAGATAGACAACATGCTGGAGTGACTCAGGCAGCATCTCTGGAGAGAAGGGATGGGTGACATTTAGGAGTGAGACCATTCTTCAGATAAGGATATTCATGCAAATTTGTTCAGTACTAATTTATTGGTGCTTTATAAATTAGCCCCAATTTATAAAGTTGGTGCTGATTAATAACTGGGTGCTTTATCACTGGTGATTTATAAATGAAGCACCCATTGATGGTCATGGTCGGCAGAGCTAAAAGCTTAAAGTGCATGGCACCCAGAGATGACTATGTGCAAGTGTATCGTTCTGGCTAGAAGCCTGTGACCAGTGGAGATCAACGGGGATCTCTGCTGAGACGTCTGTTGTTTGTGATCTGTAAGTGGGTTTGCAGACAACACCAACATTGATTAAGTGCAAACAAAGAAGAAGGCTGTCAAAGGATACAGTTCACAAACAGCTTTATGCAGAGAAATGCAGATAGTTAAATCCAAATAAATTGGAGATGTTGCACTCTGAGAGCTTGAATGAAAGGTGAAAGTATTCAGACAACAGCAAGAGTCTCAGCAACGTTGACATGCAGAGGGATCTGCTGTTCTAGGTCCATGGCTCCCTGAGAATGGCAATACTCAGTGATGAAGGCGGCAGATTGTATCCTTGCTTTCATAAGTCAGGGCACTGAGTATAAGAGTTAGGAATTCAAGTAGCAACTTTATAAAACCTTCTTCAGGCTGCATTTAGAAATATCGTGTGCAGTTCTAGTTGCTCAGTTACAGGAAGGAAGTGGTGACTTTGGCGGAACAGGTGGGACAAAGTTGATTGTGGAACGGCAGAAGTTATGAATCAAGCTGTAATAAGCATTTACAATGATGAGAGTCATAGAGAGGGTAGTTTACCTTTTCCCCAGGATGGAAATGTCAAAGACTAGAGGGTGTAGCATTAAGGTGAGAGGTAAATGTTTAAAGATGTACAGGGCGTTTGGTTTTACATAGATGGTGGTGAGTGTCTGGGATATGATGCAGGGGTGGTGGGTGTCTGGGATATGATGCAGGGGTGGTGGTGGAAGCTTACAATCGTGTTTAAGAGGGTTTTAAATAGACACATCGGCAGGGAATGGAGAGATACGGATCACGTGCAGGTGGAGATTAGTGTTCGGCACGGGCATTGTGGGCCGAAGGGCCTGTTCCTGTACTGTACTGTTGTGTAATCATTGATGCAGCTGTGCCAGAATACCTACATTACATGGGAAACAACTACTCAGAAAGATAGCTCAAGATTTCAAGTTCAGGAACATTTAAAAGCCAAACAGTAAATGCCAATAGCGTCCACAAAACATATTAAAAAAACAGAAGTACCCGTACCACAAAATCTACATTTGACGTCACGCATCTGACTTTCAAAGTGACTTCCTTCATCCGACTCAGTGGCTTGTGATTGCACGTCTGATGTTGAAGAATTCCTGCACTCCTGCTGCTTTGGAACTCATGATTTGGATTTGCCTTGGATTTTGCATCATTTAATATAGAATAGTTCTTTTTCACTATCTAATATAATATCTTTGAGTAAACATGCAAAACACACTGACATTTCTAATGGTGGACAAGGCAAATGCTGTAGCTAGAACACCTCGGGTTGGTTTCAATGCAGTTGTGGACATCATAGACCACAATTCTGTTCAAGCTTACTCATAACTTCAGAGATTGAGTGGGGACCTGCTGCAGCAATTGTGCCACCGCAAACTCTGGTAAAGTTGGACAGAGCTTCAGAACATAAAAGATCTCAAGAGATGAGGCTGAGTAAATTAAAATTAGTATCAATAAAGAAATAATACCAGAGAAATTAATGGGATTCGACACTGACTAATCCCTTGGACCCAGTGACCTACATACACTTTTAATACAGCTTCCTCATGAGTGGCTCGTCAATTTTAATCCTGCGTCTGCTAGGCTTTGAAAGGATCCTCTCAGGCTGCAAAGTGAACGCATTGCTGGTGTTCGGGAAAGGGCAGGGAAAGGCAAGAAACTGTTTGGTAACTAGTAACTAAAGAGGTTGTCTGTGGTCCATTCTCAGCTGTTTATGATCTACACTAATGACTGAGGGAAGGGGCATCACAAAGTTTCTCGCTTGTTGATAACACAACGTTGGTGGGACAGTAAACCATGGTGGGACCATGCAAGGTTCACATGTGATGCAGACAGGGAAAGAGAATGGGTTAGGTGGGAGATGGAGGCATGGGGGTCGATGGCATTGGATACCAGGCCACGCTGACCAGCTGCAGTCCGAGCTGTTTGAATCCATTAATTAGTTAAGTGATTCTAGATCCTCATACAGTTAAAAAAGAACCCTGCCCAATCATGTGTGTGTGTGTGTCTGTGCGCGCGCACACACATTGTGTTAAAACGGGCTGGCCTTGATGTGACTTGTAGTGACAGCCCCTCCTCCAGGGAAGCTCTGGCATTGCTATGGTGTCAGCTCACATTTGTGTAGAGCTAACAAAGACAAACATCCCAAGGCAGGTCACATGTAGTCTGAAAAACACAGAGACCGAACAAGAGGAGGTATCAGCCTGGATGCCCAGAGGCTTGGACAACCAGGTCATTATTAAGGAGAAGCTGAAAGGAGACGAACTTTGGGTATTTGTGATACAAGGACAAAGTACCAGTCTGTGGACAGAGATGTCAGCGGAAGGTGTGTCAGGCTGGGCTGCATCCTTAATAACGATGGATAAATAGTTATTTAAGAATATTTGTTTGACTTGTACTATGGTGGTGGGTTATGTTTAAAACTATTTAGTATTGTGAACAGTATTGTAAATACTTGAATAAATCTATTTTTGGTTTGGTTTAGGGTGAGACGGTAACAAAATAGGTTGATTGCATGGAGGGAATTAACTTTGCATATGTAGGTGTAAGATGCCATTGCCTCTCAGTCTCTCTAGCTTGGGCAATGGTCACACATCCACTCTCCAGGACTGCAGGTTGCTTTGCTGGAAGGGTCATAATTATGGACTGTCCTCCCTTACCCTAACCAACTCTGAGCACCTCACGTACAGCACCCTCTAGTCTAGCACCAGGTGAGAGGGCTCATTATTCTACAAGCCAGACAACTTCATGACAACGACTCCAAAGCCTGCACATCCCCAACTGTGGAGCCCGTTGTGCTCACTGCATTGTTGCCCTGGTCACAGTGACTATCCCACCAGCCATCTCCGCACTGCCAGCCTGTCTCTGAGTGTGACCTTGTGCTTGCAATTCTCCACAACACTCTCCAGCTGTGCTGACCACCACCTAGACCACAGCACAGAAACCTCTTAGCCCCAGAAATGCCCTGCGATTACTCCAGTTGTTCCTCAGAGTCAGACAGCCTTGAGGTGTCATGGAAAGAGCGTTCACGTCGATCGTGGCCCTGTCTCCACCAATCTTGCCACCACCACGCACAAGAAGCACAAGCAGTAACAAGACAGACACCATTGTGTGCAGATGCCGAGAACTTCTAATCTTGTGTGCGGACTCGATAAGAAGACATGAAGCTTCCGAGATTCATCACAGTGACACAGCGAGTGCACCTCCTTGTGCATCTCACACCTTTTTGCCAGAGATCAGACACAAAAAGCTGGAGTAAGTCAGCGGGTCAGGCAGCATCTCTGGAGAAAAGGAATTGGTGACGTTTCAGGTCGAGACCCTTCTAATGTTAATCCTCAGATTTTAGAAGATTGAAAACTAGTTTCACAGCCCATCAAGACCAAAAACGGAAACAAATTGACGGTGAAACTGCACTGTCGTTTCATATGTACTCGCCAATTTAAAATTAATGTTTCAAATAAAATCAGGGATGCAACAAATTAGGTCGACATAAAATGATAACTCATTTAGATTGTTCTCTGTTGTATTTATTTAGCAAGTGAGACGAAGAATGCATGTCGAGTGTGATAGTCATCCTTTCCCAGTCCCAGTTACTTCACTGATCAGATGACCAGTCTGACACTGCATCAAACTATCCGTTTCCACCGCCACAAACATACAAGACATGGTTTAATTTGCTTTAGATCGGTCTAAAATGCAAATGAAGTGTTTGGCTGGTACAAATTTAGCAGTTTTAGTTGGTAATGTATGCATTAAGCAACAATTTCTGGAGCTAGGGCAAGAAAATAAACACTAATATTTTCTACATTGAAGACACCTAAATATTTCAGAAAATATACTGTACAGATATCTGCAATTACAAATGTATTTTCAAACTCGTGCAGTTATCTGTGAAAATATTCTCATATTTGCCCCTTAATGACAGTTCCGGAAATTTCCTGTTCCCAATTTGTTATGAAATTGTAGGGAGGTAATTAAAAAATAATCAAAAGCTCAACTAAATGTACTCAGAATGTTTCCAATTAATTATAGCCCAAAGAACATGTCATCCAGTAACTCAAGTCATTATAATTTTGCTTATGCTACATAAATGTACATCCCTCTGCTGCTTATAATTCAAAAGTGTATCAGTCAATGTTTGTTAGGTGAGGCAGGAGTTGTGAAACTGTGAGGGCAACCATGGGCCAAGAATCCACCGGCTTCCCAGAAGCGTGGAGCTAACGACGACAGCAATATGGTGGCTGCAGTGAAAGGAAGTACAACAACGTGCCATCTCCATCTCTACCTGCTCTCACCTGGAGCAGAGCAGTAAACGTGACCACCTGTTGCAGAGCCTGACTTCCAGACCCCACACACACACACGCACGCACGCGCGCACGCACACGCACGCACGCGCGCACGCACGCACGCACACACACACACGCGCGATGTATTGGAGGGCAAGCATCCAGTGATTGTACGGAATGGCTAGATGGTAGTCCTGCACCATGGAATAAGCATGACTGTGCCATTCCAACATTTAATATACGTGCCTCGGTCTGAATGAAATTCAGGCCCCAGGTGGTTATAGCTTCCAATGTTAAATCTCATCATGGACTCTCCAAGTACATCCTTTCTCCTCATTTTCGTGGGTCATTGGACTCTTGGAGCAACAGAAACATAGCAGATCTGTTGTGCAGATGTGACATTGATCATTAGAAACACAAAGACAGAGACAAGTACTGATCTAGCAAGTCTTCACCTTATCCAGTGAGGTCAAAGCATGCGTGAACATCTTCATTGTGAGGATCGCTGTCTTCCTTCTACCTGTAATAAATGTTCAGCAGAAGCAGAAGCAACAGTCATTGACAGAGCGGGACCATAGTTTGAAGAGACGTCTCTCATTGGCAGCGGCAGGTTCGCACCACAGTGTTATGTTCGTGACTGCAGGGGAAGTCTTAGTGCCAGATCTGCTAAATGTCTCATGTTCGGCTGTCGGCTCTGCCATTTGATGTGTTCCAATGTCCTCACCTTAAAAAAATGCACAAAACATTCATCAAAAGTGCAGAGAGTTCACAGTAAAAACAAGTGAAGGTGATTAAAAATTGTCCTTTGCACGTATCTACAATTTGTGCTGCATTGGAACCAAAGGTGTTTATCCATGACTCATTTTAAAATCAAGAATTCAGTGGTGGGAGGCAAAACATGTCGGTGATATTTAGCACTGATCTGCTCTTAATACCAACGACAAAACAAACTCCAATACAAACATAAAGTGCTGTAAATACTCAGCAGGACAGGCAGCATCTGTGGAGAGGCACAGGGTCAATATTTCAGGCCAGACAAGCTTTACCTGAACTGACAACACGTCTTTGGCCCCAACATTAATTCTGCTTCCCTTTCCACAGATGCTGCCTGACCTGCTGAGTATTATAAACCAAGAGCTGGGAATTAGGTGCTAACATGAAAGATGCTGGCAATGAGATCCCCTCAAGAACTCACCCCGACACTGTGTCCCAGTAATAGTGGGCCTTTAACCCAATGTACAATGTCCAATCCTACAGAACCAGGCTGTAAAATGGCAAATCTTTGTATTTTTCTCTTCCAAACATAATATTGAAATATTCTTGGAAAAATGTTAGAATGATAGCCCAACCTAGTTTGTTGCTCACCTTGTTGCGTGAGGTGTTTGCACCATTGCAACAACAAAGACAATCAGTGTGTAGGAAGGAACTGCAGACGCTGGTTTAAACCGAAGATAGACACAAAAAGTTGGAGTAAGTCAGCGGGACAGGCAGCATCTCTGGAGAGAAGGAATGGGTGACGTTTTGGGTCTGGTCGAAATGAGTCTGAAGAAGGGTCTCGATCCGAAACATCACCCACTCCCTCTCTCCAGAGATGCTGCCTGCCAACAAAGACAATGATGTGCTTCATTTCTCAATGAATATTCGTCTGGAATCTGGTATCCAGTTCTGGTCACCATGTGAAGGTACTGGAGATCTCTAGAATGCCTCCGTAGACCAGGGGGTCAAGGTTAGAAAGACAGGTTGGAGGCTGGATGGCTTTCTTGAAGAGGAGACTCAGGATTTGATACCTGTGTGTAAAATGTAGAGGGACTGGGACAGTGTAGATGTTGGGAGTCTGTTCCCATAGACGGAGGGATCAAGGACTGGTATAAAATAAATGAATAGTGACATGAGAAAGATAAACATTCACAGAGCACGTGGCTGAAACCGGGAATATTCGACCTGATGGACGACGGTGATGATGGCAGCTTCCGTCCGCTCAGATCGTCAACCGTGAACTCGATACACAAGAGATTAAACAGCAAGACCGCAGAGAAAGGGCTGGTGGTTGCAACCAGCTCTTTGCCCCAGAAGGGAGCCGGTGTGAACACGAGGGGCTGAATGGCAGCATCATCACATAGAAACATAGAAAAATAGGTGCAGGAGTAGGCCATTCGGCCCTTCGAGCCTGCACCGCCATTCAATATGATCATGGCTGATCATCCAACTCAGTATCCCGTACCTGCCTTCTCTCCATACCCCCTGATCCCTTTAGCCACAAGTGCCACATCTAACGCCCTCTTAAATATAGCCAATGAACTGGCCTCAACTACCTTCTGTGGCAGAGAATTCCAGAGACTCACCACTCTCTGTGTAAAGAATGTTTTCCTCATCTCGGTCCTAAAGGAATTCCCCCTTATCCTTAGACTGTGACCCCTTGTTCTGGACTCCCCCAACATCGGGAACAATCTTCCAGCATCTAGCTTGTCCAACCCCTTAAGAATTTTGTAAGTTTCTATAAGATCCCCCCTCAATCTTCTAAATTCCAGCGAGTACAAGCCGAGTCTATCCAATCTTTCCTCACAAACTGTTCTACGACTATATCTTCAAACAAACTATTTTGTGCCACGATAAATATTCTTGTCATTTAAGTTCAAATTAAGTAAGTTTGCCAAAGGAAAAATCATTAAAAATCCCTTTAAATAATTCAAGTAGAATAGTAACGTTGGCCACAACAATCTGTTCAGCCCATTGTAAAAACACAATAAGATTCACGTATAAAGTCAATGATATAGAACAAGGTTATAAATAGAACCAATGGGACATTTTTAGTCCAAATAAATAAATCTGTCATAAACCTTTGATATAGTTTGTTTGGTTTAGAGATATAGTGTGGAAACAGGCCCTTCGGCCCACCGGGTCCCTGCACACTAACACAATCCCACACACACTAGGGACAATTTCCATATTTTACAAGCCAATTAGCCTACAAACCTGTACGTCTTTGGAGTGTGGGAGGAAACTGGAGTACCTGGGGAAAACCCACGCAGGTCACGGGGAGAACATACAAACTCCGTACAGACAGCACCCGTAGTCAGGATCAAACCCAGGTCTTTGGCGGTGCAAGGCTGCAGATTTACCGCTGCTCCACCGTGCCAGACCAAATGTCACTCTGCCTCTCGTTCCCCATCTTCTTCCCGACAATGATTACGTTTCACAGTCCCCAACAAATTCACTTCAGCGATTGAACACAAAATATCTAACGATAGGTATTTTCTCTTCTCTACTATCTTTGTCTCACATGTCTTTATTTCTGGCCTTTGTCTAACCATCTGCCCATCAGAAACCCTCCTCACCTGTATCCATCGACCCCTCACCAGGCTTTGTCCTAAGCTTCCTCTCTTCCAGTTTTCTTCCTCCTCCCCCTACCACAATCAGTCTCAAGAAGGTTATCTATCAATGTTCTCCACAGATGCTGCCTGACCCCCCGAGTTACTCCAGCACTCTGTGAAACGTCACCTATCCATGTTCTCCACAGATGCTGCCTGATCCGCTGAGTTACTCCAGCACTCTGTGAAACGTCACCTATCCATGTTCTCCACAGATGCTGCCTGACCCGCTGAGTTACTCCAGCACTCTGTGAAACGTCACCTATCCATGTTCTCCACAGATGCTGCCTGACCCGCTGAGTTACTCCAGCACTCTGTGAAACGTCACCTATCCATGTTCTCCACAGATGCTGCCTGACCCGCTGAGTTACTCCAGCACTCTGTGTCTTTTTTTGTAAACCAGTATCTGTGTCTTGCGTCTAACAGTAGGAGGGTTGTTGCATTTATAACCACTGCTGCTGCATGAAGTACAGTTGGTGTACAGGTGCTACGAGGATGCACAGCTGTAGTGTGGTCTTCTTACCATGCTTTTAGTATCAGCAAACCCATGCTTTTGAGCAAGATTGCACAGATTTATTGTCAGTTGGTGAAGTTTGTTGTTCTGGAGGTCTCCATGGATGAGGATGCTGTTAAATAAGGACAAACTCAAGGCACTCTGTCGCTTCAATGTCTGTAAAAGAAAGACACATTTTGATGGCATGTAATGCACATAAATATTATTTATACCAGACACATGGATCAGAACTAAATGATTGTTAAACCAGGGCTACTATAGACTGGAGATAGAATACTGCCAAGGCACTGTTTCAAAGTGCAATGGTCATCTTGGCACTTGGACAGTTCCTAACTCAATATGACCAAACAGATTTCATGGGAGATAAGTGAAGATAACATCTTGAATGGGGTTTGGGGAAGTGGTAGCCAGAGTTCATGCAAGCACACTAACAGAATGGACCATGTGTGAAGGATCAGATGACTGGAATGGAGAAAAATGAGAGCAAACGGCAAATGCAAAGAGTGACAGCTGATTAGTCGTAAGCAAAATGTCTTCACTTCAGTGCCGCGATTACATTATTTATATATATATATACACACACACACACACACATATATAAATATATATATTTATTTATTATGTGGACAAATTTAAGAAACACCCTTCAAGGTTCATTTAATTTCTAGAATATCATTAATAATTGTGGAGTCAACCTCCATCGCTCTTCTAAAGCTAGATGATAAGATCAAAAGGTCATGATAGTAGCAGAATTAGGCCATTCGGCCCATTGAGTCTACTCCGCCATTCAATCACGGCTGATCTATCTCTCCCTCCTAACCCCATTCTCCTGCCTTCACCCCGTAACCTTTGACCCCTGCACTAATCAAGAATCTATAAAATCTAATATAATTGTGAACGTCAAGTAGCAGGGAATGGCCACCAAGTTTGAAAATGCTCGATGCAACCAAAATATATTGACACATTCATCTTTTCAGGGTACTTTAAAATAACAACATTTGTAGTAGAAGACTAGAACAAGATGCATTCTTCCCCAGCCCAATGGGCAGATTCTGGTCTATATCCCAAGGACAAGTGTTGCCCATGGAAGGTTACCACTGAAAGAGACATTCCATGAACATCCTGATCCAGGGAGCTGTTAATAATAGCTGATCTTTAGTAGGTGGTAACCCAGATAGTATAGAGCATTACTACAAAGACTGACCCCATGGGATGTAGTAAATACAGAAAAGATCAGATATTTGCAGGGATTGGACATCTCTCAGTATACACACGTCCAATTTCCCTGGTTCGATGATCTATGTCATACATAGTTTGAGCATAGTTGAGCATTCATCTCTAACTAAATATATTCCAACCAACTTAACGCTGGCTCACAATGGCATGCAACTTGTGGAAATGAGGGATGTTCATAGCTGGTGATGATCCGTTTTCTGAAATATGACACGTCTTTATATAAAGTCCGTGGCCTCTACAATGCAACATTAATGTCAACTACCTTTACGGCAGACTGGAGATAAGATATTAAAACCGGAGGGTTAACATCAGACAATTAATACCGTACCTCCTCTTTCGCAAGAGTCTTCAGATGGTCCAGGATTTGTCCAATCAGGGTTTCGGCAAGTTTGTTGATTTCAGACAGGAATTTCGGGTCACTCCCATACAGATTATCGTTGGAATCCACTGCAAGATAAACGTTTACAGATGAGGATTGTAACGTGATGTTGATTGTTATTTGGTGGTCCTGTCTGCTGTTGGCACTGAGCTGGCAACAAGGCAGCAATGTTTTACTGGCAGTGCTGCAGTCAGAGAAGCAACGAGCAGTTTACAAACCATTCACAGCATCATTCTCGTACACACTTTGAGCCCATCTTTAGTGGAGATCTACTCTTGGTGCCTGGTGACTGTTGTGTGAGTCACGGGCAGTGGCTGGAGCAGCTATCTGTCACTTGCACCAGTTCATCTTTACAATTTCTCTCTAGTGAAATACGTTAATGAACACTGATGAAACTTGATTCAAATGATAATCTATTTTGCTGCGTGGTGGAATAAAATGTGCAGCAACTGATTCCAACAATTGAAATTACTTGGCTTTGAGGAGAGTTATAAATAGAATGAATGCACACGACTAGAGTGGAGTCGGGAAAATCACATTGAAACAAAACGGCCTCTGTGGCAGCTGTCCAACCGCCCAGAGCAAAACTACACATCCTGACACACCCTCTCCCTAGGAACCTTCACATGTACAGCCCTGCTATAACATATAAACATGTAACATGCTTCACATGTACAGCCCTGCTATAACATATAAACATGTAACATGCTTCACATGCACAGCCCTGCTATAACATATAAACATGTAACATGCTTCACATGTACAGCCCTGCTATAACATATAAACATGTAACATGCTTCACATGTACAGCCCTGCTATAACATATAAACATGTAACATGCTTCACATGCACAGCCCTGCTATAACATATAAACATGTAACATGCTTCACATGCACAGCCCTGCTATAACATATAAACATGTAACATGCTTCACATGGACAGCCCTGCTATAACATATAAACATGTAACATGCTTCACATGGACAGCTCTGCTATAACATATAAACATGTAACATGCTTCACATGTACAGCCCTGCTAGAACATATAAACATGTAACATGCTTCACATGGACAGCTCTGCTGTAACACTGCTATTGCACAGCTTGGGGATGATCACATGTACTTCATGTTGCGAGATACAGCACGGAAACAGGCCCTTCGGCCCAGCGAGTCCGGGCCGACCAGCGATCCCAGCAGGTTAAGTGCTGATTAAACACCCCATTCCTGCCATGTTTTTACTCTTCCATTTCTTTCCCAATGTTGTCACTGCAGAGACATGGGATTGGTCAGTAGACAGTGTCTGCATTCTGAAAGCAAAGTGAATTTTGTACGTTGTCCTCCATCTGTGGCACATCCTTCATCCGGATCATAACCTGTTCTCTTCTTCAGTTTGAATGATTAAAATGAAAGATTCGCCCCATTACAAACCCCATTGTTGACATTGGCTGGAAGTGTGGAAGAGAAGTCACACCATCTCTGGAGGAACAGTCGGCCATTTCACACGTTGGCTACACCTCACGCTGCCTCCGCAAGGCCAGCAGCAACATCAAGGACCAGTCGCACCCCGGCCACTCCCTCTTCTCCCCTCTCGCATCGGGCAAGAGGTACAGAAGTGTGAAAACGCACACACACCGCCAGATTCAGCGAGTTTCTTCCCAGCTGAACCATCCCACCACAACCAGAGAGCGGTCCTGAACTACTATCTACCTCATTGGTGACCCTCGGACTAACTTTGCTGGCTTTACCTTGCACTAAACGTTATTCCCTTATCCTGTATCTGTACACTGTGGACGGCTTGATTGTGATCATGTATTGTCTTTCCGCTGACTGGATAGCACGCAACAAGAGCTTTTCACTGTACCTCGGTACACGTGACAGTAAACTGAACTGAATGCCCCACACACATGGGTGATTGCTTTGCCGCAGTCAGTGCTGAGCTCCTGACCAAGGGATGTTGCAAATCACCTGCTACCAAGCCTATATGCTCGTACCTTTGTCCACGTGGTAGAGGTACGTTTCCTGACTTGCCGCAGCCAGTAAATGCAAAACGTTTATGTAGATCCGTACTTTTGTATCAGCGTGCTCTTCCCAAATGTAATCCTGGATGATGTTTAAAAGGCCTCGCACTAAGTAAAGAACACCTTGTTCTGGATGATCCTATTGAAGCGGTGTGGAGGAGAGAGCAGGTTAATAGCAACAAAACACTTCATCTGGGCCATGTCATTGCAAGCTGTTTGTGGAACTGTATCATATTCATTGAAAGGTTAAAAAAAACCAGGATTGGAATCTATGACTTTAAAACTTGAATGACAAAGATCAATCTTGGTCAAGCTATCCACTGTTCTCCAGTACAATTTCACGTCGACATTCCACCTGATTGTGGTCACGGTACAAAGGTGCAAGGACAAGGATGCTCTTCGATCGTTTAACGGGACAACTATTTCATTTATGTAGCATCTTGAACAAAGCTACGTTTCTCAAGTTTTTTCAAAGAAACAATATCCAGCAAATGTGAGAGAAGGCACCCGAGGCAGGCTCGCCGTGGACATGAGTTTACAGGAATCTCAGTGAGTGTGAGGACAGGTATAATGTGGGATCCTGAAGCTTAAGGTCTGGGCAGAACACCAGTGAAGAAGTTAACTTTAGAGATGATCTTCAGGACTGGAAGCGTGTGGGAGGAGATGGCTGGTGTAGGGAGGGTGTGGCCACATGGAAGCATTTGAGATCACAGTGACAAGAAACAGTTTCTTATTGCCAGAGTTTATTGAGAGCATTCAGGAGGTCCAAACACACCCTCATCCTCTCCCCTCCCCCCCTCCTCATCTGCTGGCCCCTCCTCCCCTCCCCTCCCCTCCATCCCCTCCCCTCCCCCTCATCTGCTGGTCCCTCCTCCCCTCCCCTCCCCTCCCCCCCCTCATCTGCTGGCCCCTCCTCCCCTCCCCTCCCCTCCATCCCCTCCCCCCCCCCCCCATCTGCTGACCCCTCCTCCCACTCCCCTCCTCTCCATCCCCTCCCCTCCCCTCCCCCCCTCATCTGCTGGCCCCTCCTCCCCTCCACTCCCCTCCATCCCCTCCCCCCCCCCATCTGCTGGCCCCTCCTCCCACTCCCCTCCCCTCCATCCCCTCCCGTCCCCTACCCCCCCTCAACTGCTGGCCCCTCCTCCCCTCCCCTCCCCCCCCCTCATCTGCTGGTCCCTCCTCCCCTCCCCTCCCCCTCATCTGCTGGTCCCTCCTCCCCTCCCCTCCCCTCCATCCCCTCCCGTCCCCTACCCCCCCTCATCTGCTGCCCCCCCCTCCCCCTCATCTGCTGGTCCCTCCTCCCCTCCCCTCCCCTCCCCCCCCTCATCTGCTGGCCCCTCCTCCCCTCCCCTCCCCTCCATCCCCTCCCCTCCCCCCCCCATCTGCTGGCCCCTCCTCCCACTCCCCTCTCCCCCTCATCCCCTCTCTGCCTGCCTCCCCCTTCCCTCCCTGCCCCCCACCTCACCGCTGCACCCCACTTTCCTCATTAGCGATCCCCTAACTCAATGGAACTGTTCTGGAGTCTGAGGGAGGTTGGGAAATGCAGCCAGTGTGGACTTTAGAAACAGACCATCGGACTTTACATCCCGCTCCCTATTCATCACCTACGGCAGCTGCTGGTCTGTGGCACACAACCAGCCCCTGCCTGCCACAGGTGTCTACATCCAGTGAGGCAGCTTACCTGATTAAAGATACTTACAGGCACAATCAACAGTGTGGAAAAGAAGTTACTGAGGAACTCAAGGAGATATCCTTCTGAACTTTTCATCTTCCCATCAATGTTTATCATCTTTGGAACTTCTGCTACGAGGCTGATTGCAGCTTTAAAGAAGGCATCAGCTATTGAAGAAAAAGGGCAATCAATTAATGAATATGTTCCCCGCAAAGTGAATTATTATCTCTCCCCATATGATTCCTTTCACTTATGGCCAACATCCTAGGATATGCTGGTGTATTAATGCTAAAGCCCCAGTAATAACGTGGTCTGTTCATGTTGCAGTTATGTTCTCATCACCACAAACACATTAGCACTTGTCACAAACACGTCTTATTACAAGAACTGTTTGAGGCCTTTGGTCATCATCATTGTTGAATACACAGCGCAACATTGTCCGTGCAGCCACCTGTAACCCCCCTGGCGGCAAAGACCAAGCAGTGCCGTGCACTCAATGACGCATTCTTCCATCTCTGGTTTTAATGCAACTCGTGTCTCGTTAACGATTGACATTGCAACTTGTTCCTTTCGTTACCTACCTCACCATCAAACATTTCTACAATAATGCAAACCCCAAGGACAGATTACTCTGCAGAAATGTCAGGATTCACAAAGAAAGAAAAATCCTTATTTGACCCTGGAGAGAGAGTTTGCCCCTGGGCTCACATTCAGTGATCTGCCCTGAATCAGTCAGAAATGTCAGCTCGGACTAAATCCTCAGATACGGAGATCCACGGTGGAACTCTGAGCACAGAGCCACCAGCTGGGATATAGACAAACTACATGTCTAAAAAGACCAAAACCTCAATGCACTGTATAAAAAATAACCGTTTTCTGATCATAATTTTAGACCTACAATGGCATCATCAACATTACAAATGCAAATTATTTAATTCAATTAATTTATTTTAGATTAGGTGGTGGACAGGCAGTTGGGATGAGTGTAGCTGGGACATGTTGGCCGGTGTGGGCACGTTGGGCCGAAGGGCCTGTTTCCACCCTGTAAAGACTTTATGGCCTCCACTCTTGGTGAAACGATGATGGACAACAGATTATTGGAGTACAAGTCTTGAATATACCCAGTACAGACTGGATGAGTCTGTCCCAGTGCCGTTAGGTAGAGTGCACCATGCAAGGTGACCCAACCCGACAGGGTTATCCAATGCACACATCTATACACAACAACAAAACATTCTTCTACCATTAATCAAAAAATCAAATGTTGAACAACAATTAAGAGATGTTGGTGCAGTGAATATTAATGTTGACCCAAGGTAATAATGTGAATGCTAGATCTGTACAAACAAGGATGCTTGTATTTACAGCTGTCCACCTTTAGACCTGACGAGCCATGAATGCAAACATCACCATAGTAACAACTCACGTTAAGGGCGATCAGGAAGCAGTAGTTTACTGATTTCACCGTGGAACCTACTGCAGTATAATATTTCAGGATGGCTCTTGTTAATCCTGTCAGCTTTCAGCATTTGGCTAATTCATAACATCCTTTTGTAAATCTGCCACTGTTTGCTTAATCAGTGAAATGTTTAATCCTTGTTCAGTCAACAGCGAGTGGGTGTAACTGGCAGCGTTCCCCATCCCAGTGTCGTCAGGTAGAGCGCACCAGGACAATGACATAACAGTGGTACATCCCCCATCACAGTGCCAACAGGACAGTGACACAGTGGTACATACCCCGTCACAGTGCCAACAGGACAATGACACAGTGGTACATCCCCCGTCACAGTGCCAACAGGACAGTGACACAGTGGTACATACCCCATCACAGTGCCAACAGGACAGTGACACAGTGGTACATACCCCGTTACAGTGCCAACAGGACAATGACACAGTGGTACATACCCCGTCACAGTGCCAACAGGACAATGACACAGTGGTACATCCCCCGTCACAGTGCCAACAGGACAGTGACACAGTGGTACATACCCCGTCACAGTGCACCAGGACAGTGACACAGTGGTACATACCCCGTCATAGTGCACCAAGACAATGACACAGTGGTACATACCCCGTCACAGTGCAACAGGACAATGACACAGTGGTACATACCCCGTCACAGTGCACCAGGACAATGACACAGTGGTACATACCCCGTCACAGTGCAACAGGACAATGACACAGTGGTACATCCCCCATCACAGTGCCAACAGGACAGTGACGCAGTGGTACATACCCCGTCACAGTGCACCAAGACAATGACACAGTGGTACGTACCCCGTCACAGTGCCAACAGGACAATGACACAGTGGTACATCCCCCGTCACAGTGCCAACAGGACAGTGACACAGTGGTACATACCCCGTCACAGTGCCAACAGGACAATGACACAGTGGTACATCCCCCGTCACAGTGTCAACAGGACAATGATACAGTGGTACATACCCCGTCACAGTGCACCAAGACAATGATATAACAGTGGTACATACCCCGTCACAGTGTCAACAGGACAATGATACAGTGGTACATACCCCGTCACAGTGCACCAGGACAATGACACAGTGGTACATACCCCGTCACAGTGCACCAGGACAATGACACAGTGGTACATCCCCCATCACAGTGCCAACAGGACAATGACACAGTGGTACATCCCCCGTCACAGTGCACCAAGACAATGACACAGTGGTACATACCCCGTCACAGTGCCAACAGGACAATGACACAGTGGTACATCCCCCATCACAGTGCCAACAGGACAATGACACAGTGGTACATCCCCCGTCACAGTGCCAACAGGACAATGACACAGTGGTACATCCCCCGTCACAGTGCCAACAGGACAATGACACAGTGGTACATCCCCCATCACAGTGCCAACAGGACAATGACACAGTGGTACATACCCCGTCACAGTGCCAACAGGACAATGACACAGTGGTACATACCCCGTCACAGTGCCAACAGGACAATGACACAGTGGTACATCCCCCATCACAGTGCCAACAGGACAATGACACAGTGGTACATCCCCCATCACAGTGCACCAAGACAATGACACAGTGGTACATACCCCGTCACAGTGCCAACAGGACAATGACACAGTGGTACATACCCCGTTACAGTGCCACCAGGACAATGACACAGTGGTACATACCCCGTCATAGTGCACCAAGACAATGATATAACAGTGGTACATACCCCGTCACAGTGCCAACAGGACAGTGACACAGTGGTACATACCCCGTCATAGTGCACCAAGACAATGATATAACAGTGGTACATACCCCGTCACAGTGCACCAGGACAATGACACAGTGGTACATACCCCGTCACAGTGCACCAGGACAATGACACAGTGGTACATACCCCGTCACAGTGCACCAAGACAATGACACAGTGGTACATCCCCCGTCACAGTGCCAACAGGACAATGACACAGTGGTACATCCCCCGTCACAGTGCACCAGGACAATGACACAGTGGTACATACCCCGTCACAGTGCCAACAGGACAATGACACAGTGGTACATACCCCGTCACAGTGCCAACAGGACAATGACACAGTGGTACATCCCCCGTCACAGTGCACCAGGACAATGACACAGTGGTACATACCCCGTCACAGTGCCAACAGGACAATGACACAGTGGTACATACCCCGTCACAGTGCCAACAGGACAATGACATAACAGTGGTACATACCCCGTCACAGTGCACCAGGACAATGACATAACAGTGGTACATACCCCGTCACAGTGCCAACAGGACAATGACACAGTGGTACATACCCCGTCACAGTGCCAACAGGACAATGACATAACAGTGGTACATACCCCGTCACAGTGCACCAGGACAATGACATAACAGTGGTACATACCCCGTCACAGTGTCAACAGGACACTTTCCAAACTGGCACTGGGCAGTGGAGGATATGGATTGGTGATGCAGGTGCAGATTGTACCGCATGCTGAGGTGTGGGGACTAAAGACGTGAGATGGTGGATGGATGTCTTCACAACGGATGGATGGTTTTACCGAGTGTAGGTCTCAACTCACCAAGCTGAGTGGGAAGTTTATCATTCCTGCCCGGCTGGTGGTGTGTAAAAGGTGGAAAGGCTTTGGAAGTGAGGATGGCGACAGCTCTGCACAGCACCCTATTCTCTCAGGTGTTGCTACAGCCCCTGATGAGATGATGGTGTTGGTTTTCACATTGACTTATTCACAACCTGCTTTTCGACCAGCCTGAGACCCTTCAGCACCTGGATATTCCAGCTTGGTACAATCTCTTCACATTCAATGGTGGGTTTGGAGATCCCTCACTCACCTCTGAAGGGGACAGTAGAATAACCATCTAAATCTGGGCGTGCCATTGCCGGGGCAACCTTCATCATGGAGATGTTCAGTAACATTTTGTTCTCACATAACCATCTTGCAAAAAGAAATCACGGCTTCAACTCTTTTTTCGTAACTGTCTAACTTTTCTATGAGCTGCTGAAGTTTGGCTTCAGAGGGAGGCCCACTGTGGACATCTTGTGAATATAATGGGGAAAGTAATGTGCTTAAAACTAAATGGCTTCATCTATCGGGCACACCCATCCCCACCCCCTCTCATCAACACCACAACCGTGGAAGGGTTCACAAATCCCCGTTCAATGTCAGATATAACTCTTTGCCAATGAACCAGGGGAAAGCTTGCTTTAAATTTTGAGGAAGAGAAGCAATGAGGATATTGTGTGGTTGGGTTAATGGGGTTGAGGTGAAGATCAGCCATGACCTGATTAAATGGAGCAGGAGCCCAAGGGGGTGAATAGGTTCCTCATCTTCCCATCTCCCTACAAGTGAACAAACGAGGCTGGAGAATCTAGTGTGTGGGGGTTACACAAAAAGCTGGAGAAACTCAGCGGGTGCAGCAGCATCTAAGGAGTGAAGGAGATAGGCGACGTTTCGGGTCGAGACCCTTCTTCAGACTGGTCAGGGATCAGGGAAACGAGAGATATAAACAGTGATATGGAGAGATAAAGCAAGAACAATGAGTGAAAGATATGCAAAAAAGTATTGGTGATAAGAAAAACAGGCCATTGTAAGCTGTTTCTGGTGTGAAAATGAGAAGCTAGTGCGACTTGGGGGGGGGGGGGGGGGGGGGAGATGGTGAAGGAATGTCAGGGCCCGAGGGCTGAGGGAGAGGTGGGGGGGTGGGGGGAAAGGAGCAGTCTGGGTTAACAGAATTGAGAAAATTCAATGTTTAAGCCCAGAGGATGCAGACTCCCCAAGCGGAATATGAGATGTTGTTCCTCAAACTTGCGGTGTTGTTCACTCTGGCCATGGAGGAGGCCCAGGACCGAGAGGTCGGATACGGAGTGGGAGGGGGAGTTGAAGTGCTGAGCCACCGGGAGGTCGGGTTGGTTATTGCGGACCGAGCGGAGGTGTTCGGCGAAACGATCGCCTAGCCTCCGCTTGGTCTCACCGATGTAGATTAGCTGGCATCTGGAGCAACGGATGCAGTAGACGAGGTTGGAGGAGGTGCAGGTGAACCTCTGTCGGACTTGGAATGACTGCTTGGGTCCCTGAAAGGAGTGGATGGGGGAGGTGAAGGAACAAGTGTAGCATCTCTTGCGGTTGCAAGGGAAAGTGCCCGGGGAAGGAGTGGAGCAGGAGGGAAGGGAAGAATTGACGAGGGAGTTGCGGAGGGAGCGGTCTTTGCGGAAGGCAGATAGGGGGGGAGATGGGAAGATGTGGCGAGTGGAGGGGTCACGTTGGAGGTGGCGAAACTGGCGGAGGACTATCTGTTGTATGCGCTGGCTGGTGGGGTGAAAGGTGAGGACCAGGGGGACTCGGCCCTTGTTGTGAGTGGGGGAATGGGGAGAGAGGGCAGTGTTGCGGGGTATGGAGGAGACCCTGGTGCGAGCCTCATCGATAGTGGGGGAGGGGAAACCCCGTTCTCTGAAGAACGAGGACATTTGCGATGACCTGGTGTGGAACACGTCATCCTGGGAGCAGATGCGGCGTAGTCGGAGGAATTGGGAATAGGGGATGGAGTCCTTACAGGAAGCAGGGTGGGAGGAAGAGTAGTCCAGGTAGCTGTGGGAGTCAGTTGGTTTGTAGTGCAGTTGGAATCTAGTGTGTGTTTGTGCTGGGAACAGGGCGTAGGCAGATCAGCCTGGCCATGATTCCACCCCTGGCCTCATGTCCCACCAGAATCACCTAGTAACACTCACACAGATGAGGAAAGGGCAGTTGGCCTTGGTGTGAGAGTGACTTCATCACCCTTGGGGTCTAAGCTAGGTCCACTTCCTGCTTCTGCAGCACCATAACAACATCTCCAATAGGAACAGTGTGAGATGGCTTTGCAGAACTGCTCATTCAGTGCAGTTTATACTCATTGTTCATTAATGCTGGCTCAAGCTCACAATGTCAATCCTTTAAAGTCTGTGTAACTTTTAAATGGATACACAAAGGGAAAATAAGGACAAGAGGGGAGAGGGCAAGAGGACTTGAGCTTGCTTTTATTTGAACGTTTTTCAAGGACTAGGTGTAGGGATCTTTATCCTGCTAAGACTAGTGGCTGGGGCACACTTTCAGAATAAGGGAAGGTCATTTAGATTGAGGTGAAGAGAAATGTCTTCCCTCAGGGGAGAGCTGTCATAAAGGTTCATTTCCTCCCTCATGAGGGTTCCCTCCATTGTAAGGGTGTAAGGGTTTCCTGAATTGTCAGAGGGCAGCTGAGCCTAGAGGGCTAAGGTCCAAGCATTACTGCTGCAATGATGAGAAAGATGACAGCAGCCTAAAACATATGTTGCATAATCGGTCATTACTGGCTGACATAGATATGCAGGATTACAGCTCACTGAAGCAGCATTTTAGGTTGTTACAAAGTGGGACCGTTAATTTCCCACATGGCTTGTTCTGAATTTTAGCTAAACTATTAAAAGGAGAAAAAAATAACTTCAAGGCAAAGGGTCAATCCTCGCCATTTTCCAGCATCTTTTAATACATTCATTTTAGTTGGCACAAGTAAATAAACGCCTCAAATTAAACTTGATTTTCAAGGTGAAAGAGAGTCTCTGTTCGGATTTATTTCACAATTTAATTGCAATGCTGCATCCGTACTGACAATCAGCACTGCTAAATGATGGTGACTCAACTGGAAACAATGTCTTCCTCCATTGAGTAGAGTTTGATGGGGGAGAGGACTATGCCAACACAAACAAACCACCCTTTTCTGCCGCTTGGTTTTTGAAAAGCAGTAGAGAACGTAAGCATATTCCTGATTGTGGTATTGACTATCTGTCAACTTGTGCCCAACTCCAGTTCCTCGTCAATCAATTAATCAGTCCGTTTTATTCATCACCTGCACGTAAAGTGCAAGTGAAATGAATTTGTCAGCAGCGGTACAATGAACAAGAACACACATAAACACCCACCACAGCATTCATCACTGTGGTGGAAGGCACAAGATTTGGCCAGTCCTCCTCCATTTCCCCCCTTGGTCGGGACCTCAACGTTCTGCAGCCGCCACTGCGGGCGTCCAGATGAGTAGACAAGGTAAAGTCCAGGTACGTCTACGGGATATCTGCCAATCTATCTGCACAACCTACAATTTCTCTCGCATCTTCAATTGCAATCTTTATTCTTTAGTTTGAAGCCTCAGCTGTCAACGACCTCATGCCATTTCTGCCATATCACTGAAGTAATCTTGTGAGGACACAAATAACTGCTGCCGACTCAGTTAGTGGTGTTCCTCACCTTTAACACCATTAACTTTGCCACCCTTCATCAATGCCCTTACTTTGACTGGCCGTCCCTAACTCCAAATATCAGCTTTCCTAAACTACGCTGCCTATATCTTATACCAAGCCCTTGCCTTTACAGTCCTACATTTGACTCAAACATGACAGAAACAGGCCCTTCATCCACTTGGGCCTACCTCCACTGGCAGCTCGTTCTATATATCCACTACCCTGTGTGAAGAAAATGCCCCTCAGGATCATAAATCTTGCCCCTCCCACCTCTAACATCCTCTAGATTCCTCAACTATGCCCCAACTATTCCCTTTGTGGTTTTATACGCCTCTTTAAGATTCCCCCCACCCCCCATCTGCCTCCTGTGCTCCAAAAAAAAAAATCTGGCCTTCCTTTTTTTAAAATCCGTTTTTTTTAACCAAGCCCCCAACTTCTAGCCATATATCCTCCAATAGATGTGTGAAGCTCAGAGCTTTGCATTACTAAAGAAACTAAATAAATGTAGAATCTTGTTACTGTTAAACAGAAAGTCCAGCCTTGTCGGCACATACATATAATATAAATAAGCAGCTTGTTCTGGCTTACATCGACACCTTTAGTGTTGACAACTGACTTTGTGTTGAATCCAAGCTCATCCAGTTCATGCAAAGACACGTTATAGATTACAAAACATGTATTCAAAGGTTTTGAATTACGTACCAACACAAATTAATGATCCAACAAACCTCCAGGTTGTCAAGTACTTCATTACACCATAATCAACTTGCAGGTTTTGTAAAACAGTGTTGAGACTCTAAATATTCTCACGATAGTAACCGGTGAATACAGGTGCATGTACACAAAAGAATAGACTGATCAGATTATATCTTTTAAAATGTAGTGAATATGTAGAAACTAGGCACAATACTATTTAGTTCACTGCTTGGTCAATGCCATATCATTTTACCATGAATGACTGAATATGTTTATTGGCCAAGTATTCACATACAAGGAATTTGCCTTGGTGCTCCGCCCGCAAGTGACGACATGACACAATTTTCCCTCTCAATCCCATTCTCCTTGTAACCTTTAATGCCCTTCCTAATGAAGAACGATCTCCACTTGAAATATACCCAAGGTCTTGGCCTCCACAGCCGTCTGTGGCAATGAATTCCAGATTCACCACCTTCTGACTACAGAAATTTCATTTCGGAGTCACGTGAGTGACTTCGTGAAGAGCCCGCCGGCGCGCATGCTCGACATATCGTCGTACCGCGTTGCTGCGACGGCTGGCGGTGGAGCGCGCTCCTCGCCAGCCCTTCAGAAGGGGCCACGGAGGTGAGTATTCTACCTTTAGTTGGTGGTCCTTGTTGTCTGATTATGTCTTGCAGCAAGGACATGGATGGGAGTTCGAAGGGCCGGAGGACGTCAGGACGAGTTCGCCGGTCAACAGTTCCGGGGCCTTTATCATCGGCAGTACCTGCAGCGCAGGCCGGGACTCAGGCGGAGATGTGGGTAAGCCCTGTGATTACAGGTCCAGATCCGCCAGCACACCACAGCTCGGAGGAGTTCGACGAGGAGGAGTGTGGTGTGCCGCCAGAGCAGGGGGACCCTGCCATGGCAGTCAGGTCGTCAGCGGGCTCGCTGGCGACCTCGAGCAGGGCACGTGCCGTTGCACGGCCTGTTCCACTCAGCCCTCCGAGAAGGGGGAGGGCAGGAGCAGAAGCCTAACCCTGTTAGGGCTAAGGCATTGCCTATCGCGGAGGAGCGGTCAGGTTCCAGGGCGAGACCCGGGGCGGCTGTGAGGTCCAGCCGGCACACCCCGACTCTCGACGCCGGGACGGGTCGGTCGAGTCGGGTCTCGTCACGGTCGCCGAGCCCCCCATGGATGGGTGGGCGAGACCATGCGTCGGCAACGTCCACGATGTGGGCAGCCGGGAAGACTGCGCGGGCCCCAGGCAGCCATGCTTCGGCTGGTGCCGACACCCCGCCGCGAGTGCCCTTAGTGGCAGCGGCTTCAGCTCTCGCTAAACGGAGGCGATTGAACACGCCCGCGCAGGAATCGCGCAGTTTCGCCTCGGCGGCTGTTAGCGACAACTACCGGCACCGGCAGGGCCTCGACGAGGTGCGGGCCGATGACGGGAGCCCGGTTTTCTTTTCAGAGCCGGAGGACTCCGACCACCTGAGTGTTCAGGGTGAAGGGCGTATTGACCGTATGGAGCGGCTGCTGGAGCTCCTGCTTCAACGTCAACAACAGCAGGGCAGCAACAGGCACAGGGCGTCTTCACCAACATCTACTATCAGCCTGGAGCAGCAGGAGGAGGAGGTTCTGGTGGATCCCGTACCACCTCCGTTGGAGGTGCCAGCGGAGGAACTCTTGGATGTGGCGACCAAATTCGCGGCCCCACATACGGCTGGTCTTCCTCTAAATACAAAGCTGGCAGCCACAGTGGACTTTCTTAATAATCAGGTGCTGCAGGAAGAAGTCCTCATCCAGGCTATGAGCCGTCACAAGGCTCCATCAAACTGCAACTCCCTCAACGTGCCTGTGGTCAATACGCCAATATGGGGCGACATCAGTGCGGCTATCCGTCAACAGGAGGTAAAACTGCAGCGGATCCTGAAGCTCCTCACGGCCGGTATTACCGCCTTTGTGCGGTCGGTGGACGGGGACGAATTGAATTTGGACCAGGGAGATGCCCTGGCCCTCCTGTGCGCGACCCAGCACGAAATTAACGGGTTTCGCAAAACCAGCATCCGCCCAGCGCTCAATCCAAAGTTTGCAGGAGTGTGCAAACCACCGCCGCCGCCCCCGCCCCGTCAGCTCTTTGGGAAGGACCTCTCGAAGAGAGTCAAAGAGCTTGACGAGCAAGCCAAAACGGTGGGGATCATGCGCCCTCAGAGTGCCCCCACACCGTCAGGCTCAAAGTCTCCATACATTCGATCACGAGGGTCTGCCAGTACCTCGACGAGGACCCACCCTCAAGCTCCACAACGACAGCAACATCAGACCCAGCACCAGGGGTCTTTTTTAGGACAGGGTCGGCAGAGACCCTGGTGGAAAACGAAGACGCCGCGCCCTCAAGCCAACCCAGCACCTCCACGTCCACACACGCGTGTCAAGGACCGCCGGTAACCACGGAGGTGAGGGGGTCTGGTTCTCTCTTTTCTCTCTGTTTAACTTCACATGTTGGTGGTCACCTTCGGTGGTTTTTTGGGTGCATGAGGTAATTTCACTGGTGACGAGTATGTGTTGCAGAATATTCAGGGGCATAAAATTGAGTTATTAATGGCGACATTCCTCCATCCCAGCACATGCCCGCTCGAACATTTAAATTATCTGCTGCAGAACAGGCAGCCGGCTATAAGGAATTGTTAAGTCTTGAGCAAAGGAGTGATTAAGAGAGTGGTGCATGAGCCAGTTGAATTTGTTTCGAACATATTCACCAGACCTAAGAAGGATGGAAGTTGTCGTGTCATTATTGATCTAACCCGTTTGAATACTTTTGTAACATATTCTCATTTTAAAATGGATACGTTGAAACAACCAAATCATTGATTTCTCATGGTTGCTTTATGGCATGCATCGATTTAAAAGACGCATATTATTCCGTATCCGTCCAGAAATGTGACAGAAGGTTTTAAAATTCATCTGGATGGGGCAACTCTGGCAGTACAAGGCTTTGCCTAATGGGCTCACCACAGCCCTAGATTGTTCACTAAATTAGTGAAGCCAATTATGGCTTATTTGAGACAACGACACCATATAGTATGGCCTATTTAGATGATGTCTTAATTGTGGGCCACACCCTGGAATTGGCTGAACAGGGTGTTGCAGCTGCTGTCAATATATTTCAACAATTGGGGTTTATTGTCCATCCAGAGAAATCAAAGTTCTACCCTGCCCAGGTGATTAATTACCTAGGGTTCACGGTGAACTCTATAAGCATGAGGGTTACCATTCCAATTAACAAGATTGAGGAGGTTACCCAGGTGTGTCAAGATTTAATCCGCACCAATATACCATCGATTCGGCACTTAGCTACAATAATTGGGAAGCTGGTAGCTTTGTTTTCGGCAGCGCGATATGGACCTTTGCATTATCAGAATTTGCAAAGAGCTAAAATTGCTGCGTTAAAACAGAACGCTGGTCATTATGATCGGTCCATGCAGCTGCCGCCCGAAGCGATAAATGAGTTGCAATGGTGGGTGTGTCACATTAGCAACTTGTAGATGGTTTTGCATGCAACCAATAACATAGTTACCTCAGTACCATTAACCCCGCCTAGTTAACATCAATCATAACGCCTTCCCCTGCCTGGATACGGTTCACTAGAAGAATGTAGCCAGTATTTGAGGATGTATGTAATACCTTGTGCTATCATTAAAATGTGTTGAACACTTTTAGAGTTTGTAAATTGCTTATTTACACAACTCATTCAAGCCTATTAGGGAGGCTAATCCGGTGGTATATTTGCAAACTGATGCAAGCTCCAATGGTTGGGGATCCGCGAATAATTGCTCTAGTTGTGGTGGCAGATGGGACACCCTTGAATCAACGATGTTGTTAACTCAAGGGATTAACTATTTGGAGTTGCTGGCAGCATTCCATGGACTTCGTGCGTATTGTTCTAAGCTTGTTGGAGCACATGTCCGTCTCCAAATAGACAACACCACAGCAGTAGCATATTTAAACCATATGGGTGGTACCAGGCCAGTTTCGTGTGACAAATTGGCAAACTCAATTTGGCTCTGGTGTGTTCAAAGAGACATTTGGATTTCAGCTACCTATTTGCCAGGTGAGCTTAATACGGTGGCGGACACCAGGTCACGCAAATTTAATGACAATATTGAATGGATGTTGCATCCTGAGATCTTTTCTAAAGTCACAGCCAAATTTGGTAAACCGGACATTGACCTCTTTGCGTCACGGTGGAACCATCAGGTACCAACCTACGTTTCATGGGAACCAGATCCTGGGGCAATAGCGCTAGATGCATTCTCGCTGGACTGGGGGAAGTGGTTTTTCTATGCCTTCCCCCCATTTTGCCTCATCAGTCGGGTATTGGGAAAGATTCAGGCAGATGCTGCCAAGGGCATCCTTATTATACCCGACTGGCCCACACAGCCTTGGTATCCGGTGGTCTTTGACATGCTCAACGAACCTTGGGTCCTTTTGAAGGGTTGCCCACAATTGGTTACTCACCCTGTCTCAGGGGAGCCGCATCCCTGCCATGGCTATTTAAATTTGTTGGCTTGCAGGGTCTGAACAGGCCGTTAGTCCAATACGGCCTCTCGGCTCGGACCATGGATACCACCGGGGCGTTGTGTCGAGAGTCTACAAGGCGAAGATACCGCTCGCATATTAAGAAGTGGAAGCCTACTGCAGCCGCTCTCGCATCACGTACGATGACGTGACAACAACCGACGTCCTGGAATTCCTAGCGGGTTTGCACAATGATGAACACTTAAGTACAGTGCCATCAACAGCGCCAGAAGTGCGCTATCATTCTACCTCAGTTTGGAGGTAGGATCCAACAGGCTAGTGTCCAGACTCATGCGGGGTATATTCAATATGAATCCGCCTACACCACGCTATAATATCACCTGGGATGTCAGGGACGTATTAACCCTGCTCAGGACGTGGTCACCCATGGAAGGGCTCCAACTGGACCAACGCACCATGAAGCTGGTGATGTTACTAGCGCTGACTTCAGCTCAGAGGGTACAGACACTACACAAACTTCGTGTCGACAGAATGACGTCTACCCCCACAGAAGTAGTCTTTTTCATTGACGAGCTACTAAAGCAGCATAGACCTGGGTGCACAGGGCTGCAGCTGAAGTTCCCGGCATACCCCGCAGATGCTAGGCTATGTGTAGCCTCACATATCCGCCACTATGTCAAGGTGACGGCACGCATCAGAGGAATGGAGAGATACCTGCTTGTCACTCATAAGAGACCTCATCATCGAGTGACAGTCCAGACGATGTCCATGTGGCTTCCAGTCGTTTTGGGTAAGTCAGGTATCGACACTAATGTGTTCAAGTCTCTTTCCAACAGGGCTGCATCGACGTCAACGGCGAGGGTCATGGAGGTGCCCATGGACCAAATTCTCGCCACAGCAGGATGGGCTAATGAAGCTGTGTTCCAGCGTTTTTATAACAAGCCTGTTGCTGCTCCTCTACAGTTTGCAGAAGCCGTGCTGAATGCAGGTCACGAACGTGGAGATGTCCCCGCATGAGGGGTTTTGATTTGTTATTAATAACTCTGCTCTTGTTTTGCAGTATGAACTATTGAGCAAGTTTGTTCCTCCCATCAATCCCTGGTAGTGGTGTGTCAGCATGGACGTGGTCCAGGGCGTGTAATCACAGAAGCTTTGAAGTCTTCACGAAGTCACTCACGTGACTCCGAAATGAAATAGTAAGATTGAACGAGAACTTACCAGTTCGAAGGTTGATCTTTATTTTATGAGGAGTCGAAGTGAGGGATTTCGTGCCCTCCTCGCCCAACCCTCAATCACCTTCATCTGGTAATCTTAGTCACTTCAATCTTACTATGCGAAGTCATTTCTTTGTTGGTTTCTGTGATTCCACGCCGCTACTTTGAAGTATGTCGAGCATGCGCGCCGGCGGGCTCTTCACGAAATCCCTCACTTCGACTCCTCATAAAATAAAGATCAACCTTCGAACTGGTAAGTTCTCGTTCAATCTTACTATTCCTCCTCATCCCCTTTCTAAAGGTACGTCCTTTAATTCTGAGGCTGTGCCCTCTTTATCTTTATTTTGTGCTCCGCATATTTCTATTTGCCGTTTTCAATCCAACAGAACCCTAAGATACTACCAAAGAACACGTACAATAAATTAGATCAGAGAAAGATAATAAAATTGAACATATACTCTTTTCATCGACAGCATAAATTTAGGTATTGCCCAGAAAGTGCCAAATCATCGAGAGATAAATTAATGATTATTTAATCGTTCATAAGAGTCAACATAGATGATATCTGATAACCCTTGACAAGCTGGTACATATTCAGCTGGCTTTGTGATATGGGACTGGCAGAGAGAAGGATCTGCTACCCACTGATTTAGATTTACCATGGCATAATGTTTTACAGCCACCTACAGTAACAGGAGAGGATTTCATCCAGTCAGACTGGGTTTACATTCAACTGGTGATCACAAGATGCCAGCAACCATGCGTGAGTTATCTTCAATTGCTTTGAGTGCAGATGCACACAATCAGTCTGCTTCCACCAGATGATTTTGTACATACATTTCAGCAGAAGAGAGGCGATTCAAATATGATGGACTAAATGGCTTAATGCCAAGAGAAGAGAAGATTTCAAACATAAGTTTATCAACTATGTCACTGAGAATGGGTATCAGGGATTATGGGGAGAAGGCAGGAGAATGGGGTCGAGAGGGGAAAGATAGATCAACCATGATTCAATGCTGGATTGGACTTGGTGGGCAGAATGGCCTTATTCTGTCCCTTGAAGTTATGAACTTAGGAAATAATTTGAATTTACAGGAAAGTCAGTGACCAGGAAGGGCAGATGGAATGTTATCAGCAATAGGATCTTTTGCGTTGTGTATCGCAGCCATTTATGATGATTAAATAAGTGACTATATCTGTGAAAAGGGAATCAGTGCAGGCTTATGAAGAGCAGGAGGGTGGCACATTGAGATAGCACAGGTGGGACGTACTGAAAAGCCATTGGGGTCTCAGTGATATCTTGCATGCGCAATTTCCAAAGGAAGGCAAAGCAATATGTTATCTGCAAAACAGAAAGCAAACAAGGCAAATGTTGCACATGCTCGTCTGTTTCAGCAGCAAATCTGCAAACACGGGAGAAACATCGCAATGAGGTCGTTTGTGGTCTCGAGATGGTTGGATTGAGATGCTCAGACGTTTAATACCATAAAGGATGTTACTCTCACCTTCAAATGTAAAATCTAAACTGCAGTCAGAGAAAGTATCCACCAAATCTCACCGGACTAAATGTAACTTTACTTGGAAAACATCTCATCATTTTCCACAGATACAAAGGAATCTTTCTTCAAATCTAACTTTCAATTATAATATATTCTTAATATATTCTTAAATTAAATTTCCCTTTTGAATTATTGTTCTTTGTGACAAACGTGTAATTGGCAAGATGTTATCACAACTCTGGGGTGGGAGATTGCAGCCTTCATGTGGTTCACCCTGTTTCAATGAATGCAATCAACCTGGCGTGCACAATCAAATAAGATCAAATAGAACAAGTTGTCCTACAACTTTAAGGGGCTGTCCCACTGTATGAGCTAATTCAAGAGCTCTCCCGAGTTTAAAAAACAATCAAACTCGTGGTAAGCACGTAGAATGTATGTAGCGGGTACGTCGGAGCTCGGGAGTCTCTTAGCGGCTCGTAACGCTAACGGCAGGTACTGGGGAAACGCGGTAAGCTCGGGAAGACTCTTGAAGATTTTTCAACATGTTGACAAATGTCCACGAGAGCCCCGAGTACCTACGAGCGGCTATTACCGTAATTCTCCGAGTTCGAATCAGGGGAAACTCGGGAGAACTCTTGAATTAGATCGTACAGTGGGACAGCCCCATTAGGCTGTGCACACCATACGCAAGAAGATCACAACTCTACCTTGAAAGCATATAAGACAAGTTTAAAGTGTACTTGCTGGAGTTCTGTACTGTTGTGATACTTTTATAATATCCGGAATCTACAAAAAATGCAGGCGGCAACTTTAGGAATGCAACTTCTGTGCCGCAGAATGTAACCAGTCACAGCACAGTGGATAAATATGAATAACTACTCCACTCATTGTCCAAAAGCCGACTTTGTTATCGATGATCTCAACATTGACGTGATGTACACTAGAAGAACAAAACAAAACCAAGCCACTCAGATGGACACAAATAATCCTGACCCTATGGACTGCATTTTGGACAGTGTTGGGAACAAAAGAGTAGAACAATGAGCTCTGAGGCTCAGCCCTACATCAGCAGTTCCACATTCAGCTGTAAACGAGCTGACATCTACACAGCACACGTACGGCAGCTGGGCAGAAAGTACAAACATGACTCACATTGTAACCCACATGACACACCAGTCAAGTCAGTTTAACATCTGGATTTTCAGTCGGTGGAAGGGACTGATCATCTGATCAGATTCTAATCTATGTTCAAATTTACTTGTCCGTCAGAAACCATCACCACTGTGTCGCTAATGTTTTCAACGATTTAATAATAATAATAATAATTAAAGATTCAGTTTTATGTGTTGAGGCTTCAACCTGCCATTCCAACCACAAACATAGTCTAAAATGGATTGTGTAGACACTGCACGTAAGTATAAAAGACCCACCACATACAGTGAAAGACTTCCAGACTGCTATCTGCTATATACTAACAGTGACAGATACTTCCACCTAACAATACGCTGTGTATCATTTACTGGAGTGCTCTGTTGGAGACCCAGACAATGGATGTGGAGATACACATCTGAATCCTGCAGCTCTCAGACAGATTTATGCTCAAATAATTAAACACATCTGGAAATCAAAGGTATGATCAGTAGTGGTGATCACAAAACTCATCTGGTTTAGTCTGATTTAGTCTGGAAAGAGGCTCTTCGGGCTAACTCATCCATGCTGCCCAAGACCCCATCAACAATAGTCCCACCTGCCCACATTTGGCCAATATCCCTCTAAATCTTTCCTACCCATGTACGTGACCAAGTATCTGAAGAACGGTCTCGATCCGAAACATCACCTATTCCTTCACTCCATAGATGCTGCCTCACCCGCTGAGTTTCTCCAGCATTTTTATCTCCCTCCTATCTTTTAAATGCTGTGATTGTACCTGCCTCAATTACCTCCTCAGGCAGCTCGATCCATTTTTATCACTATTTGGTTGGAAACTGTAAATTTAAGAAAGCGACATTAATTAAATAAGATATACAGTGGCTTGGAAGAGTTTTCAAACCCCTTGAACTTTTCCACATTTTGTCACGTTACAACCACAAACGTAAATGTATTTTATTGGGATTTTATGTGATAGACCAACACAAAGTGGTGCATAATTGTGATGTGGAAGGAAAATGATACATGGTTTCCAAGTTTTATTACAAATAAAAAACGGAAAAGTGTGGCGTGCAAAAGTATTCTGTCCCCGTGTCAATACTTTGTAGAACCACCTTTTGTTGCAATTACAGCTGCAAGTCTTTTGGGGTACGTCTCTACCAGCTTTGCACATCTAGAGAATGAAATTTTTGCCCATTCTTCTTTGCAAAATAGCTCAAGCTAAGTTAGATTGGATGGAGAGTGTCTGTGAACAACAATTTTCAAGTCTTGCCAGAGATTCTCAATTGGATTTAGGTCTGAACTTTGACTGGGCCATTCTAACACATGAATATGCTTTGATCTAAACCATTCCATTGTAGCTCTGGCTGTATGTTTAGGGTCGTTGTCCTGCTGGAAGGTGAACCTCCGCCTCAGTCTCAAGTCTTTTGCAGACTCTAACAGGTTTTCTTCCAAGATTGCCCTGTATTTGGCTCTATCCATCTTCCCATCAACTCTGACCAGCATCCCTGCCCCTGCTGAAGAAAAGCATTCCCACAGCATGATGCTGCCACCACCATGTTTCACAGTGGGGATGGTGTGTTCAGGGTGATATGCAGTGTTAGTTTTCCGCCACACATAGCGTTTTGCATTTAGGCCAAAAACTTCCATTTTGTTCTCATCAGACCAGAGCACCTTCCTCCACATGTTTGCTGTGTCCTACACATGGCTTGTGGCAAACTGCAAACGGGACTTCTTATGGCTTTGTTTCAACAATGGCTTTCTTCTTGCCACTCTTCCATAAAGGCCCGATTTGTGGAGTGCACGACTAATAGTTGTCCTGGGGACAGATTCTCCCACCTGAGCTGTGGATCTCTGCAGCTCCACCAGAGTTACCATGGGCCTCTTGGCTGCTTCTCTGATCAATGCTCTCCTTGCCCGGCCTGTCAGTTTAGGTGGACGGCCATGTCTTGGTAGGTTTGCAGTTGTGCCATACTCTTTCCATTTTCGGATGATGGATTGAACAGTGCTCCGTAAGATGTTCAAAGCTTGGGATCTTTTTTTATAACCTAACCCTGCTTTAAACTTCTCCACAACTTTATCCCTGACCTGTCTGGTGTGTTCCTTGGGCTTCATGATGCTGTTTGTTCACTAATGTTCTCTAACAAACCTCTGAGGCCTTCACAGAACAGCTGTATTTATACTGAGATTAGATAACACACAAGTGGGCTCTATTTACTAATTAAGTGACTTCTTAAGGCAATTGGTTGCACTGGATTTTATTTAGGGGTATCAGAGTAAAGGGGGCTGAATACCTTTGCACGCCACACTTTTCAGTTTTTTATTTGTAAAAAAAATTGAAAACCATGTATCATTTTCCTTCCATTTCACAATATGCGCCACTTTGTGTTGGTCTATCACGTAAAATCCCAATAAAATACATTTACGTTTGTGGTTGTAACGTGACAAAATGTGGAAAAGTTCAAGGGGTATGAAAACTTTTGCAAGCCACTGTATAGTGTTGTAAGATGACAAAGAGTACAGATGGGAACAATTCAGCTGAGATTCACCACTTGGAGAGCAGCTTTCCCTACTTGAGTCACGCCCATATAATGAGAGGAGGGAGAGACTGGAATGAGGACAGAACTAGCTGACTTGGCAGAAGATTTCTCTTCGAAGGGCCCCAAAGTGCTTTCTTACTCATACGTGCTTTCAACTTTGTTTTGGCAGGACTATGATTTTTCCACGTCTAGGTCACTTAATAATGTTCAAATCAAACAGACCCATCAGATATTAGGTACAAATAAAGTACATCATGTCTGCTTCTTTTTCTGAGAAATCGTTTAGCAGACTGTAATATTAGTGAAGATCTGTAAAGGCATAGGACGGTTGTGAATTCTAATGCTATACACTGAATGTTCCAACATTCTTGAGAACATAGTTGAACCCAGCACTGAACAGATTTACAGCTGCAGTACAACTGCTCCCTCTGCTCAACACAGAACTCATTCAAGTGTACTCTGCTGGCCCATACAATAAATTGCACATAGAACTAATAGCCAGAAAAGATACAAAGGGGCTGAACAAAAAACACTGCAGAACTCATCTGAAACAGCTTCAGTGGAGGCAAATGGAATAAATCGACATTTGGATTGTGACCCTGCTTCAAGGAGCAGCTTCAACTTATTTTGTCTGTACAATAGTTTCGCTAATATTTTATAGACCCAAGAATTACAAATAAATTAATTAAAAGACTTAAAAATTACAAATAAGTAAATTCACATTAGTATTACTACAGAAAAAGTTAAACATCTGTGTTTGCACAGTTACTATTTGGCTTGAGATTATATCATCAAATATATTCATCCAAAAAAAAGGCAACTAACGAAGCCAAAATACTGTGTAAAATTGCCAGACGGGTGTCATGGGTTATGGGGAGAAGGCAGGAAAATGGAATTAGGGGGCAGAGATCAGCCATAATTGAATGGCGGAGTAGACTCGATGGGCCGAATGGCCTAATTCTGCTCCTATAACTTGTGAAGGCTGTCCTACAAGAGCATTTTCATGTAAATCTATTTTTTTATACGTTTGAACTGTGTTTGAATAAACTTCTTGATGTTGACTTGTCTATGATTGTTTTAACACTTATTGCAACAGATTCACTGTTAAACAATGGAGAATATCCTTGTACAGTGATTAGGTGATAACATGCAATTAAAATGCTAGTTCATTTGGAATCCAGTTTTACATCAGCCATTCCTTGTGGGAACATTCTATTTAAATAAATAACATCTCTGAACAGCACCTACATGTACACAATTGGCACTGGTTAAATCAATGTCATTATCAACGCATATAGTAGCTTCCTTGTTAATAATCATGAACCTGAATTACAATCACTCATTAGTACAGAAGTAATCCAATCAAGGGTTTCTGGTTGGGATTACTTCAATAGACAATAGGTGCAGGAGTAGCCAGCACCGCCATTCAATGTGATCATGGCTGATCATCCACAATCAGTACCCCATTCCTGCCTTCTCCCCATATCCCCTGACTCCGCTATTTTTAAGAGCCCTATCTAGCTCTCTCTTGAAAGCATCTAGAGAACCGGCCTCCACCGCCCTCTGAGGCAGAGAATTCCACAGACTCACCACTCTCTGCGAGAAAAAGTGTTTCCTCGTCTCCGTTCTAAATGGCTTACTCCTTATTCTTAAACTGTGGCCCCTGGTTCTGGACTCCCCCAACATCGGGAACATTTTCCTGCCTCTAGCGTGTCCAAACCCTTAACAATCTTATATGTTCAGTGCCATTAAGATGCAGGATTATAGGCATTCCACTTTCAAACAGTAGAAGTTTTAACTGCAACTTATAAAGCTGCAAGGATAGCTCAAGTGTCTGACCCACAAATGCTGAGTACATCAAAAGTAGTTTTTGGCTCAGGAATCACACTTCATGGTGAAGCAGCACTGAACGGAATTCATAAATAGTTACAATGTCATCCTGAAGATTCCCTCCCACTGCTAAAACTTTACTTGCCCGCCTGAAATCACCTCACTTTGCATGAATTTCATCAAAACCACCGTAAGGTAAAACAATAATCCCAGAACTGCGGGAGAAGGAGCTGCAGACGCTGGTTTAAACCGAAGACAGACACAAAAAGCTGGAGTAACTCTGCGGGACAGGCAGCATCTCTGGAGAGAAGGAATGGGTGACTTTTCTGGTCGAGACCCTTCTTCAGACTGGTTTTAGACTATTTTCCAGAAATACGAGGGATTTACCGTTACATTGAGCTGGAGGACACGCTGGGACCCAGAGATAATGATGTGTTTGCAACACTCACACACACACACACCTGTTTATTCCCAAATCTCACCTTGTGACAGGCACTGGTTGGCCAGAGCAATTTGTCCAGAGTGCAAGTACAGATTGAGTCGTGCAAAGATGTTGGTCAGGGAGGGGATGGTAATGAAACAATACGCAGCACATGCCTGTAGGACAATGAAAGAAAACTATTATCACATAGTGTCATTGACCAGTGACGTGTTCAGTCGCACCTTCACAATTCCCACTCATTTACACGTATAAAAGTCCTAAAAAATATTTTTTTATGAGGGGGGGGGGGGGGGGGTGGAGTGGGGGATGGGGAGGGGATGGGGGAGGGGAGAGAAGGGAGGGGAGGGAGCTATTGACTAGATATGATCTATTCAACGTTGTGCTGTATTACAATTCAATGTTGATACCATTACGTTGTGAGCACATACCAATGTAGAATATGCTGGTCCTTCAGTTTGTGTGTGGTCTCACTCTGGCAATGGAGGAGGCCCAGGACAGAAAGGTCAGTGTTGGAGTAGGAAGGGGGTTAAAGTGGTTAGCATAGACAGATTTGGAATTAATGCAGACAAATGGGATTAGTATATGTAGGCATGATGGTCAGCATGGACACAGTGGGCCGAAGGGCCTGTTTTTATGCAGAATAACTATTATTCAAATTACAATTCCAAATTGTTGAGTGATGTTAGGCTTCTTTAAAATTAGATGAAAAGCAAATGGAAGACGAGGTGCAAATCACAACTTTAGATGGACCTATTAGAATTCAAAATGACATTAAATGCATGTGAACAACATTAAAGTGAAGATAAATGCTTTCTCAGTGCTACTACTTCCCCTAGCCTCTCTATAGCACTGCATGTTAGGTGTGTTTGTAGGACCTCAAGGTCAGCCGGTTACTCTACCAGAGATGGCAGCGATTATTAATTTACCGCTGCATCGTGCTGAGTCAGAGAAATAGCTTGAGGCTGCAAAGAAGGGGAGATGGGGGTTGGAGAGACAGGGCCGCACAGCTGCTAGAATACCAAGGCAGGAGCCGCAGCATCTCTGTGCTCAGAGCACAAACATTCAGTTTGGAATACTCCTTGAGGCAGGGAGTAGGAAGGAAGGAAGGAAGGAAGGAGGAAAGCAGACAATCCCTTCCCTTCAGTAATGACTAATGCACCAGGTTTGATGCTGAGCTTATATCAATCAGGAAAGCTAAATGGCTGCAAGAAATGAATTCAGAACCATTGTTGCTGTTGTCCCCGCACCCCAGAATCAAAGCCAGTGGCATTCAGCGGAGACTGTCATTCTGCCAATCCCTTGAGTAATGTGGCTGTCACACAGATGGACAGCTGTAATGGTCATGTCATTGTCAGAGAGACGTGGACAAGAATCGGGCAAATATATGAAGATTATCTACTAAAACATGTAAATCGCTGCATGTGAGATTTGTGTAAACAAAGGGATGTGCTCCAATTAACACAACAACCCACATTTGAGAGCAACATTTAAACCATCGATATTCCTGCAAGCAGCAATGACATTTGACACTGACCCTGACAAATGCAGCCGTTTTTCTGGAGTGATTGCCACGCACGACTTTCTTTGTTTCCATCGCTAGTTGGTTCACCCTCTGCACAAAATACACAAGCATTATGTCCACAACACACCTCTATTCTTTTCTAGTGGTTATTTCAGTAATATTCAGTTGTTTCAAATCTACCAATTCACAATACAGTTTCTCTACACTCGAAACATTACATCTTTTGTTTAATTTATCTGAAGTACAATTAAAGTTTTTCAATTGGTTCAAATATGAATACATTTGAAATAGAAATTGTTCATGGAATTGAATTTATAATTGCCATCATTTCTGCAGCATTTGGATGCATTGACTTTCAGTGAATGTGACTGTGTTTAGCCGGTATGAGTTAGACTAGCTGACCAACAACACCCCCTGCTGCAGCACATAGAGTGGTGCAAGCACCATGCAAACTTGCAGCACGAATACATCAGCTTCTGTCCTGTAACCTGAACTGAGATTGTATCCAAGTGCGGACCCAAGCACAGATTTTGAAATGTAATGGTGAGCTAGAGCACAGCTTTGAATGGGATGTTGTCCACTCACATGGATCAGTTGGACAAGAACTGGTTCCAAGTTGCAGAATGTTGCTCTGGCTGCCACATAAAAACTTAGCTGCTGCTCAAAGTCCCGGCCAAAGGAAACCTGCAAGGGAAAAGATGCACAGTTGTATGTGTTTAAAGGTGCCTGTCTGTGGACTGCTGTGGTCCTTGTGAACGGGTAATTCAGAGGTAGATGTTATTCATAATTAATTATTTGGTAGAATTAATCTGACATACATTTCCTGGGTTATAATAAACCTGTGAATAGGAACGAGGCAAAAGGGTTTTATGGACATTTGTGGCATACATTGTATAAGACTCGAAATAAATACATCTTCAAAATTCAAATTATAGATATTCTTTAAATGTTCCAGATGTCACTGTACATGTAGCAACAATAAAGGTATTTGTCCACATCTTTCTGCACCCACATGAATAGCAGATGAACACCTGTGGAGTGTATAGTGAGTGGGAGCAGCAATGACACAAGGTGATTGACTAAAGGGCCTGTCCTACTTGGGCGATTTTTTAGGCGACTAGGCTGCTGCCACATGGTCGCCGGGGTGTCGCCTGAATGGCGTGAGTAGTCTTCTCAGTCGCCCAAAGAGTCGTAGCGTTTTTCTGGTCATTGCTGTATTTTGAAATGTTCAAAGATTTTCGGCGACAGTCAGCGCCAGTGGGTTTGACGCCAATGAGCGTAGCTTGACTTCTCCTGACGTAGGTGCTGTCGTAGGTTGTCGCCAGGATGATGTAATTTGGCGCCGGCGCTGACCGGTTAATTCCATTGGCGACTACCTACGTCAGCCGGCGACCAGTCGTGGGTTGTCGCGGGTGGACGTAGGTTGTCGTAGGTGTGGACGTCCTAATGGGTCGCCGCTTGTCGGTAGCTTGTCGTCGACGGGGTGGTGGGCTGTTGTAGAAATTGTCGTGGGGCGGGGGGGGGGGGGGGGTCCAGTCGCCGGTTTTTCAGCGACCTGCTACGACTATGACAGTCGCCAGCAGTTGCTGAATAAATTGCCGAAGTGCGACAGGCCCATAACAAACATCTTCAATATCAATGTTGGTCTTCCAGCAACACCCACAGCCAGCACATTAACATCAACTACTCACCATTCTGATGAATCCATTTATTAACACCGCAAGGCTCCTTTTCTCATCTTCCAGTGTTAAAGCACTGTGAAAAACAGTGTACACAACACTTAGTCCGAGTAACTAAGCTGGGTAAAATAAGCAATATAAATAGCATCACAACAGATTCTCCCGTAAACCAAGATGCTGATTAAAACAAAATTAAAAATCCCCCTGACAACTGGTCATAACATTTTGAAAACATTTAATTACTAATAAGCCCTTTAATTGCAAAAGTAATTCAATATTGTAGTTCAGAAATGAAAAGCAAATTGCTAAACTGTGAATGTGCTGCACGTGATGGTCATGAAGCAATCGACAGTTAATGACAATTAGAATATCTGCTGGCTCCTTCAAGGCATTGTTGTGAATCTGCATCTGCCCAGCGCAATCTAGTACCAACACTATTGCCATCTATAATAATGTTATAGATTCATTATTAATCCAACACTAAACACTTGTTTACCAACTAGCAGGAAGATTAATTACTATCTGTGCAAAAATATTCCATTCTGTTTACAATTAGAACATGTTTAAATGACGATAGTTTAGGGAGGGAATCGTACACAGAACCATCTTACTTGACAGAGTCGTGCATTGTCTTGCAAATATGCATCAGAGCGTTGAGTATGACAGGGTCACGTGTTACTTCTTGCTGTTGCCTAGAATAAACAAATACAAGTGTGCTTTACATGCTGCACTGAAGAGAGAGCAGCTTGCTGGAAGCAGCTCAGCTCAGGTCACTCAGCCACAAAGGCAAATACCAGCAAGTACGAAGGGAAGATCTTATGTTTTTGACACCAAGAATGATTAAATGAAGGTATTGCTTTGTAGTTCCTTTGAGGTTAGAATTTAGAAAGTTGGAGCAGTGTTCACAAGTTATAGGAGTAGAATTAGGCCATTCGTCCCGTCGAGTCTACTGATCCATTCAATCATGGCTGATCTCAGCCCCGAATCCCATTTATCTGCCTTCTCCCCATAACCCTTGACACCCGTTCTAATCAAGAATTTGTCTATCTTTGCCTTAAAAATATCCACAGACTTGGCCTCCACAGCCCTCTGTGGCAATGAGTTCCCCAGATTAACTACCCTCTGACTAAACACAGTTCTTCATGTTTCAATTACTCTTTACTTGAAGATTTTCAGCAAAGTGCAACCTGCAACTGGTCTTCCCAATGTAGAGAGCGATGACTATAACACATTTAACTATACGTTTAGTCTGGACACATCATCTACAGTGTAGGACAATAGGAAGTGTGATGGGGAAAGTTCAGACACCACATTGCCTGCACTTGCACAAAGTTGAAAGAAGGCCACCAACACCTCTACTTCCTTAGAAGACAAAATAAATTCAGTTTCTCTAAAACGTCTACAGATTCAGCATAGAAAGCATATGCTTGGTTGCATCACAGCTTGGCTTGGCTGCCCAAGACCGCAAGAAATTAGAGATTTGTAGATGTAGCCCAGTCCATCACGAAGACCAGACTTCGCATCATTGAGTCTATCTTCACCATACTGCCTGGAAAAGGTAGCCAACATAATCACAGAATTAATTATCCCACCCCGGTCATTCCTTCTTCTCCCCGCTCCTGTTGGGCAAAAGGGACGGAAGCTTGAAAGCGCGCACCACCAGACTCAGTAACAGCTTCTTTCCCTTCTGAACGGCCCTTCCATAAGGTATGTTACTGTCTGATGCACCTCTACCCAATTGACGACATTGCTCTGTGTCTATGGAACTGATGTACCACAATGCTGAGAACAACATTTGCTGCATTTGGATCTTCCCTTTTGCTGTCATAATAAACCTGAACCTTTGTTTGTGTGCGTTGCTGCACGTTAAACATCTGATCTAAATACTTTTGGCAACATGACTGGGCTGCAGCAAGGAGCATTAAACATCTAGTTCTTTCATAGTCATGCTGTCCATCTCTCAAAGATCATTCCGAATTACACCTGGAATGTTATCATCTAAAATACACTTGTACTTCTACATTCTGAAATTAATGGTTTAAAACTAGGCGCATTGTTTAAAATATTAAATATAAATGGATTGTATTATTTCCTCGTCCTTAGCCAAGGAAGATGAATAACAACAACAACAATAATAATACTTTATTGTCACTGTAAATACATACAAGGAAATGTCAGACGCAGTGCCCAAGCAGAGCTCCAACGTATCAGATAAATAATAACTAACAACAAATAGCAAAAACGGCAAGAAAACATCGTCAGAATGTGCAAAATGCAATATATTCCACAGTATACTGTTATAGCAGTACAGAATATTGGCCATGGGGGGTATGTGTTCAGTGCAGAGTTCAGAATGGTGATGGACTTGGGGTAGAGACTGTGTGTTAATCTTGTGGTGTGTGATTTGATGGACCTGTAACGCCGTCCTGAGGACAGAAGGGCAACAAGTGATGTGCAGGATGAGATGAAGGATGAAGCCGGCTGGTCATATTTCTCGTACGTACCTGATGAAGACTTCCATAATGGATCTGCACACCTCCACCCTGACACTCTCCTTCTGGACCATGTCTAGAAAAGGTAGGAACTTATCCTGAGGACGGAGCACATGGGAGGGGACATCAACAAAGCGTTAGTACTGTATTGAAGTCCAGCACAGCATGTTTATTTACATTGCGCCATTTCGTCCTCACTATTGTTCAATGTACAATTAAAAAAATAGCTGTATTATGAATTATAGCTTTGTTTTAACAAACATCTTGTAACACTACAGACTTGCAGCCTGTCCAAAACAAAAACGCTGAGTACAAACTTCAATTATTCCGTGACACAAAATATAAGGAGCAATGCCAAGAGTCCTGGAAACTCCAACGTATACCCTTACGTGCATGTAGGGTATAAGTTGCTGAGCTCAGGACCATGGTCAGAGGCAGCTAGTGGCATGAAAACACCTCCCCCTGGGATCCAGCTAGCAAGTGACCACAACTAGATCCGTGCACATTGGTCTGCCAATGATTCTCGAATCACTGTTAACATCAGCGCTGAAGCACATATGGCCAGTTGGCAAGTCATCCAGAGTGGCAGAGAGACAGAAAGCACCAAAAAAACAAACAACTTCACGATACGTTGAGGAGGAGGTGATGCAAATGTTAATTCAAACTCGGAACTATTGTTTTCTCCATTAAATATCAATCACTAATACCCAGCTTACAAACTATACACATTTAATCACTCAAATGAACAAAGTAGTGTTTATATAAACACGATGGGTGATAAAATACGCATGCAGTCCACTACTTTGTTCAGCTGTTGAGTTTTCCAATCTACATAGCATGACATATTTTAGTAGGGCACCCAAAAAAATCTACCTTTCTATATTTAAGTGGCCTAATAATTCTTGTCTAATGCCCTATTTTGAGGTTTTCTATCACACAGAAAAATGAAACAGTATGAAAACATAACACTCGCTCATTGTATAAGCATTTCTTAAAACAAAGTTTGTGCTTTGGATACAAATACCACTCTTGATCAAAAGTAGTTCAAATTTCCATTTACACCCATTAGCATCGTCCCAAATCTAAAGGCCAGGGATTTGAAAGAACACAAAGGCAATGTGTTAGTGTAAGGCTAACAGTACCCTCGCCCGTACCCTCGCCCGTACCCTCACCCGTACCCTGATCCAACATCACCCTCGCCCCTACCCTGACCCAACATCACCCTCACCCGTACCCTGACCCAACATCACCCTCGCCCCTACCCTGACCCAACATCACCCTCGCCCCTACCCTCACCCGTACCCTGATCCAACATCACCCTCGCCCCTACCCTGACCCAACATCACCCTCGCCCCTACCCTCACCCGTACCCTGACCCAACATCACCCTCGCCCCTACCCTCACCCGTACCCTGACCCAACATCACCCTCGCCCCTACCCTGACCCAACATCACCCTCGCCCCTACCCTGACCCAACATCACCCTCGCCCCTACCCTGACCCAACATCACCCTCGCCCCTACCCTGACCCAACATCACCCTCGCCCCTACCCTGACCCAACATCACCCTCGGCCCTACCCTGACCCAACATCACCCTCGCCCCTACCCTGACCCAACATCACCCTCGCCCGTACCCTCGCCCGTACCCTCGCCCCAACCCTGACCCAACATCACCCTCACTGATGTCCATCAATGGTGTGAATGTTGAGGAACGCTGATGCCCGGTATGAGAAGGGGCAGAGCCGCCTGTAGTTTTTGAGAAGGCTCCGCTGCTTGAACGTCTACAGTGAGATGCTGCAGATGTTCTACCAATCGGTGGTAGCCAGTGCCATCTTCTTCGCTGCCGTGTGCTGGGCAACAGGGCGAAGGCTGTGGACGCCAATAGGATTGACAAACTCATCTGGAAGGCTGGCTCTGTCCTGGGGGCAGAGTTGGATTAATGGGAGGTGGTCTTGGAGGGAATGATCCTCCTCAAACTGTGGAGCATCCTGGACAATACAGCTCACTCCCTCCGTGACACACTGGTCAACCTGAGGAGCAGACTGGTTCCACCAAGATACAGCACAGAACGCCACAGGAGATCCTTCTTCCATGTGGCTGTCAAACTGTACCCCTTCTGTCATGGGGTAGACTGGCACTAAGACTGACCCCCCCCCCCCCGCCATCACCTCCGACCTCCTCAATCAATCTTTGCACATCCTCAAAGCCTTACCACTCATCACTTTATTTTCATGTTTTATGAATTTTGTGGGGTTTTTATGACTGTTGGCAAATTAATTTCCCTTCTGGGATAAAGTTCTATCATATCGTACAATATCAGCAAGTGTCACCATTTCCATGCATGCAAAGTAAACTGATTGGTCACTGGGCTGTGGGATGAGTTCAACCTCAGAGGTCCATTTAGGACCAGCAACTTGGGCCAAGTGTCTCACATTTGCATTGTAAATTCACTGGAGAACTCTGCCCTAGATCCAGGGAGATGCAAGGTAAATCCTCACGTTGATTGTAATAGTCACACAGCATGGGAACACTCCATTTGGCCTAATCCGTCCATGCTGATCAAGATGCTGTATTCAGGCTATTATTAGCCTGTGTTTAGTCTATACCATTCTAAACCCTTCCTTTCCATGGAGTCTTCAGATTAAAGCTTGGGTCATTTTAAATACTATTTGTGAGGTTATTAGTTACAAAACATGGAGGCTAATTCACTGGATGTTTTCAAGAGAGTTGGATTTAACTCTTCGGGCTAACGGAATCAAGGGATATGGGGAGAAAGCAGGAATGGGGTACTGCTTTTGGATGATCAGCCATGATCATATTGAATGGCGGTGCTGGCTCGAAGGGCCGAATGGCCTACTCCTGCACCTATTTTTTATGTTTCTATGTTTAAATCATCACAAGGATTTTTATTTCTCATGGATTGATAAATTGCAAGCAGTAAAAAAGGAATCCAAAGGTGAATTAGTTTTAATGCGCACCTGCATGTTCTTCAGATTTTTTCCTTTTAAGTTTTACATGCTCTTCAATCTCTGATATATATTTAGAGTCTTGAAAAGGTTTTGGAATTTGACAATTCCATCAGTGGCAGCTGTTATTTAGTGGCCTTGAATTATCTCCACGATGCTCCTGATGATGCAGAAAGCCCTTCAACATGTCGGACTTCTCCAGAGGGAGTTGCCCCAGCGGTTGCTGCAGCTTCCCTCTGGCATTGACTACGGCAATGCTGTAATGTGTGTTAAACCAGGATCATCACGTTACTGGTCATAAACTGCACATGCCAACTGCATCCAATCCTTGCGTTCTAATATTTATTAATATTAGACCCCGTGCAACTTCATTAACATGGATTCAGTACAAAATAAATGCAATGCCATGTCCATCATGTGAATAAATACATTTTAAGAAATAAGAGAAATAATTAAAAACTGACATAATCTTGCATGAGCGGTTGTCATGTAAATATATATTTTTTAAATGCACCATTTTTATAACTAGTTTGTTCAAGCCTTTGCACCAAAACAAGCTTAATTTGAAGAGCATGTGAAAAGGTAGTGATTGATGATCAGACTGGAGTTGTTGGTCCAGTCCGTGTCACTGCAACTATTGTCCACGTTGACAGGTGACGACACCAGCTTAATTAAACTGGAGAAACTTGGATCTGCGTCCAGTGAGATCACGCTGGAGTTTCGGAGATCATCTGGGTTGTGGTATTTGCAGGAAACGTGTACAAACCCTGACGCTGATGCTCCACAGTTTCCAGTTTGATAATCATGGTGCCACAAGAATTGGAAGGTGACAATTCTCTTCCGCCTTTGATGACACCCTTACATCTGGTGGTCAGTGTCTCTCCTCAAGTGGACGATTGAATGTTTGAGTAAAACCTTGTGTCTGCCCTTAACCATCTAGCTGTCATCCAAGGCAAGATGAACAATTCTTGTACTCTTATTTATAGCAAGAGCAACTAGCAAGTACACATTTTCAAGCTAAATCATTTTCAAATGTTCTTAATAAACAATGTTCTGCATTGATGAATTAAGTTTGAAAGGGTGCAGAAGCTGTGAGTACCCACTGCTCAACCTCAGTAGCACAACCAGAGCCCATAACAGGAACCCAGCAAACCCAAGCCAAGCATTTCAGCTTTGCTTGTTTGATTCATTCATGTTAATGATGTGTACATTGGTAATAAGCACGATTATGGTTCTTGGTCCTGAGAGAACGCAAATGGAAAGATTTCCATCAACTTACCATCGAAAACAAAACAGCAAAATCATGGAATTGATCGAGTATTTTTGTTATAATTGATTGAAGCTGTAAACAAAACAAGAATGTCAGCCAAAGGCAAGCAAACAAATAAGAATCATACATTTCTCAAAATGTTTATAATACTTTAGTCCTTTCTCATTACACATTTGGGTAAAATTGATACTATAAAATGTATGATACTTTCAAAGTTCACAGGCAAAAATATGCAAATGGATGCATTTGGGAGCAGGAAAGGGTGGGCATCATGGACTACGATGGTACAACTTAGACACAGCAGACAGCAAGAAACCAGTTCCAGGAATGGGGAGCTCAGCCCACACACAACACAGAAATTGTCCAACTGACCAGTGGGGAGGAAACTAGTTTTGTTGCAGTTAGAATCTGATTGCACTGCTAAATGGGCATTAATATTTGAAAAGATTAAACATTTGCAAAGTATTGTGAAGAAGTGAGAAACTTCCAAACTGTCACCAGCTCTATTAGTATTCGCCAAACTCTTACTACATGGGGAGGGGATCAGACCAAATGAGATGTGATAAAGGTTGTTACATTGTGATATGGCATTAGATTTTATCATCTGATACCAACATTAGCAAGAAGCCTATCATTAAGGCATTATGTCCACCTGAACCCTTGCACATATAACAAATTATACACTAACAACAATTAAACTGCAGGTGCTGGAAATATGCAATAAAATGTAAAAATGCTGGAAACATTCAACAGGTCCGGCAGCACTTGTGAAAAACAGAAACACAGATGCTTTGTTTCCAGTCTGAGGAAGGGTCCCAACCCCAAATGTCAACTGTCCAATTGTATCGACAGATGCTGCCTAATCTGCTGAGGTCCTCCAGCAGTTCGATCTTTGACTCAAGTTTCCAGTATCTGCAGTCTATTCATTAATTCAATGATTTCAGTTAGAATTACATTTAGAGGGACCACAATTAATCCCAGTTTGCACAAATTAACAAAAAAAGGAGAGAAAACAATAGTAAACAATAATTTGTATAATCTCAGCCATTTAACTCTAATCATCTCGACTACATATTTTACACAAGAATACAGGCCTTTTTGTAGGCACCACTGGAATAAGTCTTAAAAGAAGGAATCTTATTGAGAAGTAAAAAACTGGTTTAAATTTCAATAAATGAAAAGTTCACTGAAGAGTTTGGATACATTTAAGACTGAGGTGAGAAAAAACATTTAATCAGAGAGTTGTGAATTTATGGAATTCCCTGCCACAGAGGGCAGTGGAGGCCAAATCACTGGATGTATTTAAGAGAGAGTTAGATAGAGCTCTAGGGGCTAGTGGAGTCAAGGGATATGGGGAGAAGGCAGGCATGGGTTATGGATAGCAGATGATCAGCCATGATCACAATGAATGGCGGTGCTAGCTTGAAGGGCCGAATGGCCTCCTCCAGCACCTATTTTCTATGTATACTTCTACAGACGTGTCCATCCCACCTTATAGCAAATCACTATTGTTATAGTGGGAAAAAAAGATGAAAATTGTGGGATAATCATTTAATAAAATGGTATAATGCAAATAAAGATGAGAACTGAATTTTCCCTTTTCTGCTTTTCACCCCAGAACAATGTGCCCATTACCTGTGGATATGCATCTTCAAAAGCCCGGTCTGGAGTCAGATGTTTAATCACATCTGCTAGTACAGTGTTGACGTCACGTTTCTGACAAAGAAAGTTTTACGTTCGTGTTATTCCAGATAAACTGCTGACTTGAAAACTTTAAACAACATGAAATCCTACTTACCGCAAAGTGCCTGCATATATAATCGATCCAGACCTCAGCACTGTTAATGTAATCCTAAATAACAAAAGAAAATAACATTAATTTCAAAAGGAACAATGGTGCAATGTTACCATGCATTTTCTAGCATTGGGAGGTTAAGATAAATTAAATGTCGATCACCATGAAGAAAAGGATGAATATGGACCAGTACAGCACAAGAACAGGCCCTTCGGCCCACAAGATCTGTGCTGAACCTGATGACAAGACAAACTCTCATTTATCTGCACACGGATATCCCTTGCTTATCCACGTGCCTATCCAAAAGTCTTTTAAATGGTCTATGTATCTGCTTCAACCACGACCTCTGGCACCACATTCCAGGCACTCACCACCATATGTGTAAAAAAACTTGCTCTCGACACCTCCTTTAAATCATGTCCCTCTCACATGAATTATTATATATTGCCATCACAAAATATATCATCTAACTGACCTCTGCGTTTGGGGACAAGACACTGTTGGTGACAACACTAAGCTCTAGGTTTGGGGCAAGACACACACACACACACACACACTGTTGGTGACCACACTGTCTCTGGGTTTGGGGACAAGACACACACACACACACAGCTGGGGACAACACTGTCTCTGGGTTTGGGGACAAGACACTCACACACACACAGCTGGGGACAACACTGAGCTCTAGGTCTGGGGCAAGCCACACACTCGCACACACTGCTGGGGACATGTGTGTGATTATCTGATGGACACACTGAGTGGGCAACTGACCTGGGGATTCTTCAGTTTGGTGATAACTTTCCACGCCACGTTAAGAATCTGTAGTTTGTCGTTCTCAGGAGGATCAGCCCTTGCCAAATTCAATCCAAGGGATTGGAAAAGAAGATGCTAGAACATGAAACATTTCAAAAACAAGATCTTTAAAACTCAAAAAACATTAAATTATTTACACTTATTTTCATACTGTCTTGACATACAAAGTTTAGAACTCCAAGCGCAATGACAAAAATGGATACAATTATATATTATGTCATAATCTTGAAGTCCTAAAATACTTTCCAGTTATTAAAAAGTACTTGTAATACAAGTCGCTGATGTAATGCAGGAAACGTCCACATGGAGGTTCCACGACCATTAACCCAAACATGGGCAGAACGTTGACTTTTGGTCATGTTCTTGCACTATTACAGACTACACCACAATCATTGCAAATGCTGCTGTTTGGCATGTGTTGCTGTATTTCTTGTGGCATCTATCATCACTGTTTACTCCCTATGCCTCGTACGAACATGAAATGTCATTGCGCCCTGGTGTAAATCATAATAAGCTCATCTGAAAGTGCCTGGTTCAATAGATGAAGCAAAGCTCCCTCACATTGTGGGCTCACAGCAGAACGCAGTCGGTGTTTCTCATGCTGCTCACTGTCCTACCTTGGGAAAACCAGACTCCTCACAGTCTTTGATCATGCCAATGAAATCCAGAGATCTTGTGGCAATAAATTCTGGTCTAAATGCTGACATTACAGAGTTCAACAGCAACGCACTGTAGAAACAACAGAATGAATGTCAAAACACACAAGGAAAGGGAGCGGGCACAGTTTTTTAATTCAAACAAGAGACAAACATATACATATTCTGGTTTGCTTACTTGTTTGCAAGTTTCTTGCACCTGTCCATCATTTCCGTTAGTAAAGCCTGTAAACAGCCACAATATGTTTAGTCCCAGAGCAACTAATTGCTGCAGAAGATACAACATTTCAGGACGATGTTTTAATGTTCCTTGGGCAAAATGATGACATCATCCACTAATGTGCACAAGGTCATAAAAGGTAACTGTGGACTGAAGAAAGATAAAGATAGATGCACGGACTTTACATTCCCATCACTCACTGAAAGACAAGAGATTGGAATACATGGCAACATCATCCACCAAGCACAATTTGTGCATCCTGGGAATTTCTTAAAAGTAGAAAAAGCCCAAGAAATGGTAGACCAATTAGCTGGTCAATTGTAGAAAATACAATAGAACCATTATTCAAAGGAGACACAAGAGACTGCAGATGCTGGCATCTTCAGCAAAAGACAGAGTGCTGGAGGAACGGCAGGTCAGGTAGCATCTGTGGAGGGAATGGGACGGACAATATTTCAGGTTGGGACATCGTGTTTGGCACAGATGTTGTGGGCCGAAGGGCCTGTTCCTGTGCTGTTCTATGTTCTATGACTAGAAAAAAATGAGTAAAGATGTTGGAGATATAAAGTGCAGGAGGGGAGGGGGTGGGAGCAGGTAGGTGATGGGGGAAGCCAGTTGAGCACGGAAATGATGAATGGATTAAGACAGTTGGCAGCACTGGGGTACATGGATAGGTGATGTTTTGGGACTGATGGGGGGTGGGGGGCGGGGATAGGATGTTAAGATGGAGGACTGGAGGTCATGACAAAGTCTGGCAGGTACGGGTGGATATAGGTGAGAGGATTTGATATGCAGATCGTTGGGCAAAGACAAGTTTACGAGTTATAGGAGTAGAATTGGGCCATTCGGCCCATCGAGTCTACTGCGCCATTCAATCACGGCTGATCTATCTCTCCCTCCTAACCCCATTCTCCTGCCTTCTCCCCATAACCCCCGACACCCGTTCTAATCAAGAATCTGTCTATCTCAGAGAGATATCCACTGACATGGCCTCTACAGCCCTCTGTGGGAATGAGTTCCACAGATTCACCACCCTCTGATTAAAGAAGTTCCTCCTCACCTCCTTTCTAAAAGAGCTCCCTTTAATTCTGAGGCTGTGACCTCTGGTCTAAGACTCTCCCACCAGTGGAGACATCCTCTCCACATCCACTCTATCCAGGCCTTTCATTATTCTGTATGTTTCAATGAGGTCCCCCCTCAACCTTCTAAACTCCAGCGAGTACAGGCCCAGCGCCGTCAAACGCTCATCATATGCTAACCCACTCAATCTGGAGTCATTCTTGTCTAAGACATGCGATGAAAAGACAGAAGGCATGAGTGTCATCTGACCTGCAACTGGAATCTTGCAGCCATGACAAGAGAGCAGAGTCTTTGGAATGGAGAGGTGGGAAAATAAGGTAGTTTAACAGAGCTAACATCCTGGTTATGTATTCAAAAATAGAAATGTAAGTGGCTGCATTTAATTATAAAGCAGGCAAAAACTTCCACTCATATTTGTCAGTTTGTGATCATGTTGCATTGCACACTCTGATCATCTGTGGAATAATCTGTGGAAATAGTTTGAAACAGAATGCTGCAAAAGTTGTTGACACGCAGCAGGTTCTGATTGTGCATGATCAGCCATGATCACAGTGAATGGTGGTGCTGGCTCGAAGGACCAAATGGCCTACTCCTGCACCTACTGTCTATTGAAGGGAAAGAATTGCAGCTGTGTCATTTGTGCAATGTAAAGCACAACATGATTTTATTGCAAAAATTACCCGATTTTCAAGACAGCCTGAAAACAGACATGCTATTATTGTGTTGTTTTAAAACTGGCAATAAAAAAAAAATGAAAATGAACCTCAGGTGCTCTGTATGCAATGCACTGGAGAATCCAGTCGATGGCAGGAGAATACAAGGTGAGGTAAGTTGGAATCTCCACCCTCTGAGCAGCAAGCTGGTTCTGCACTGTCTCTCCATGGATCTGCATGCAGTAAAACAATGGATAGCAATGAATTACATTACAATAAACTAAACATTGTTGCTGTCTTAAAGATTAATAGTCTAGTTGATTGTAAGTTTATGGAAACGGTCTATTAATGGTGTAAGAAGGAACTACAGATGTTAGTTTCCATCAAATCATTAAGTCTCTAATTTCTTGATTAATACAGGTATCAGACATTATGGGGAGAAGGCAGGAGAATGAGATTAGGAGTGAGAGATATATCAGCCGTGATTGAATGGAAAACTTGCCTTGATGGGCCAAATGGCCTAATTCTACTCCTGGTCCTTATGACTTTATCTGATTTTCCTTCGAGATACATGAACACCCAATTTATGCCAAAAACACACGTTTGATCAATCACCCACTCACTGTATTAACTTAAGATGGCCCTTCATCAGATACAATCAACCCCTGTGAACTGATATGATTCCGGACTGGACAATAGCGGAGACCGACCGGAAACCTGAGGATGTGGCCTGTCGCTGCCACACTACTCTACAGGAGCCCACATACAGGAGCAGGAATCCCAGCAGAGTAATTAAGGAAGGCACAAGATGCTGAAGCAAAAGAAAGGAGTTGCGGGAGTAACTCAGCGGGTCAGGCAGCATCTGTGGAGAACATGGATAGGTGACGTTTCACAGAGTGCTGGAGTAACTCAGCGGGTCAGGCAGCATCTGTGGAGAACATGGGTAGGTGACGTTTCACAGAGTGCGGGAGTAACTCAGCGGGTCAGGCAGCATCCGTGGAGGGGATAAATAGTTGACGTTTTGAGTCGGGTCTAATTAAGGAATTTAAACTTAGTTATTCAGCAAGAGCTGGGGGGGGGGGGGGGGGGATAGAACTGAATTACCATTTCAAAACATCTGTATCAAAATTAGACTTTTTAAAAGTGGCAATTCAGAGTTCCTGTTTCAATACATTACTGCAATTACACAATCCTGCCAGAAGGTGGCAGTGGTGCATCGCTACTTGAAAAGGAAGAGGCTGTAATTACTGATACACGAGGTACGCAGCATTCGAGACAGCATGGTTCACAGATATAGACAAAGTGCTGGAGTAGCTCAGCGGGTCAGGCAGCATCTGTGGAGAACATGGATAGGTGACGTTTCACAGAGTGCTGGAGTAAGTCAGCGGGTCAGGCAGCATCTGTGGAGAACATGGGTAGGTGACGTTTCACAGAGTGCGGGAGTAACTCAGCGGGTCAGGCAGCATCTGTGGAGAACATGGGTAGGTGACGTTTCACAGAGTGCGGGAGTAACTCAGCGGGTCAGGCAGCATCTGTGGAGAACATGGGTAGGTGACGTTTTATGTTCTCTACAGATGCTGCCTGACCCACTGAGTTACTCCAGCACTGTGTCATCACTCTGTGCGTCTCTTTATAAAGGGTATCTTTTCTATTCTAAGCTATAGACATCTATTTCATTTCGGAGTCACGTGAGTGACTTCGTGAAGAGCCCGCCGGCGCGCATGCTCGACATATCGTCGTATCGCGTTGCTGCGACGGCTGACGGAGGAGCGAGCTCCTCGCCAGCCCTTCATAAGGGAACCACGCAGGTAAGTATGCTACCTTAAGTTGGTGGTTCTTGTTGTGTTTGCTTCACAGCAAGAACATGGATGGGAGAGGCCGGAGTTCGAGGAGAAGTCGCCGGCCAGCAGTTCCGGAGCGAGAGTTGTCGGGGGTACCTGCAACGCAGACCGGAACGAGGGCGGAGATGTCGGTGAGCTCTGTATTTTCAGGTCCGGACCCGCCCGCACACCACAGCTCGGAGGAGTCCGACGAGGAGGAGTGTGGTGTGCCGCCAGAGCAGGACGACTCTGCCATGGCAGCCAGGTCGTCAGCAGGCTTGCTGACGGCTTCGAGCAGAAGGGTCCGTGCGGCTGCACGGCCCGTTTCACGCAGCCCTCTGAGAAGGGGAAGGGCAGGAGCCCAGCAGCCTAACCCTGTTGGGGCTAAGGCTCTGCCTGCCGCCAGGGAGCGGTCAGGTTCCAGGACGGGACCCGGGGCAGCTGTGAGGTCCAGCCGTCGCCCCCCAACTTTCGACGCCGGGACGAGTCAGTTGGGGGTCCCGTCACGGTCGCCGAGCCCCCCATGGATGGGTGGGCGAGACCATGCGTCGGCAAGGTCCACGATGTGGGCAGCTGGCAAGCCTGCACGGGCCCAAGGTATCCAGGCTTCGGCTGGTGCCGACACCATGCCGCATCTGTCCATAGAGGCAACGGCTTCCGCTCCCGCTAAACGGAGGCGGTTGAACACGCCCGTGCAGGAATCGCGCAGTTTCGCCTCGGCGGCTGTCGACGACAACTACCGGCACCGGCAGGGCCTCGACGAGGTGCGGGCCGATGACAGGAGCCCCGGCCAATTTTCAGAGCCGGAGGACTCCGACCACCTGAGTGTTCAGGGTGAAGGGCGTATTGACCGGATGGAGCGGCTGCTGGAGCTTCTCCTACAAGGTCAACAACAACAGGCATCCAGCAGCGACAGGCACAGGGCTTCATCACCAGCTTCGTACACCAGCCTGGAGCAGCAGGACGAGGAGGCCGTGGTTGACCCCATCCCACCCCCGCCTGAATTACCGGCGGAGGACCTCCTCGATGTGGCTACCAAATTTGCAGCCCCTCATTCGTTGGGGCTTCCCATCAATACGAAGTTGGCAGCCACAGTGGACTTCCTAAATAATCACCAGCTTCAGGAGGAAGTCCTACTACAAGCCATGAGCCGCCACAAGGCTCCATCAAACTGCAATTCCCTCAACGTGCCTGTGGTCAATACGCCAATATGGGGCAACATCAGTGCGGCTATCCGTCAGCAGGAGCTGAAAATTCAGCGGATCCTGAAACTCCTCATGGCCGGGATTACTGCCTTTGTGCGGTCGGTCGACGGAGAGGAGCTTAATTTGGACCAGGAGGATGCTCTGGCGCTTCTGTGCGCTACTCAAAACGAAATAAACGGCTTTCGGAAAAACAGCATCCGCCCAGCGCTCAACCCTAAGTTTGCAGGGTTGTGCAAACCACCGCCGCCGCCGCCGCCCCGTCAGCTCTTTGGCGAAGACCTCTCCAAAAGGGTCAGAGAGCTGGATGAACAAGCCAAGACCGTGGGGCTCATGCGCTCTCACAGTGCCCCCACGCCATCAAGCTCGAAAGCCCCACTTGGCTGTTCACGAGGGTCTGTCAGCACTTCCACCAGGAATTACCCTCCAGCTCCAAACCGATATCAGCCACCTCAACCCCAGGGGTCTTTTTTAGGACAGGCTCGGCAGAAGCCGAGGTGGAAAATGAGGACGCCACGACCTCAGACCAACCCAGCACCTCCACGACCACCCACTCGTGTCAGGGACCGCCGGTAACCACAGAGGTGAGGCGATCTGGTTCTCTTTTTTCTCTTTGTTTAACTCCACATGTTGGTGGGCGTTTGCGGTTGTTTGCGGGTGCATGGGGTGACATTACCAGCGATGAGTATGTGTTACGGAATATTCAGGGCCATAGTATTGAGTTTATTAATGGGGACATCCCTCCACCTCAGCATAGACCGGGTCGTACTTTCAAACTAACGGCTGCGGAACAGTCAGTAGGCTATAAGGAAATTTTAAGGTTGGAACAGAAAGGGGTCATAGAGAGAACGGTTCATGAGCCCGTTGAATTTGTTTCCAATATTTTTACTAGACCTAAGAAGGATGGAGGCTGTAGAGTCATTATTGATCTAACCACTCTGAATAACTTTGTAACATATACTCATTTTAAAATGGACACGTTTGAAACGGCCAAATCATTGATTTCACAAGGGTGCTTTATGGCATGCATTGATTTACAGGATGCGTACTATACCGTACCTATGAAAAAATATTACAGAAGGTTCTTAAAATTTATCTGGATGGATCAGCTGTGGCAATATAGGGCGTTGCCTAATGGGCTCACCACAGCCCCTCGCTTATTTACTAAATTGGTGAAGCCAATTATGGCTTATTTAAGACAAAGATATCATATTGTTATGGCCTATTTAGATGATATTTTAATTGTCGGCCACACCTTGGAATTAGCACAACAAGGGGTTGCAGCTGCGGTCAATTTGTTCCAACAGCTTGGGTTCATTGTTCATCCAGAAAAATCTAAGTTCTGCCCCACCCAGGTAATTAATTATCTGGGGTTCCAGGTGAATTCCATTAGCATGAGAGTCACCATACCAATTAACAAAATTGAGGAGGTAACACAGGTGTGTACAGACTTGATTAATACTCGTATACCATCGATTCGTCACACAGCTACTGTCATTGGCAAGATTGTGGCTTTGTTTCCGGCAGCCCGGTATGGACCTCTGCATTATCAAAACTTGCAGAGAGCCAAGATCGCTGCGTTGCGACGGCATGCTGGTCATTATGATCGATCAATGCGGCTGCCGCCTGCAGCATTGGATGAATTACGATGGTGGGTTTGCCACATTAGTAAATCGTTCAAAACTATTATTGAGGCGAAACCGATGATATACTTACAAACTGATGCGAGCTCTGATGGCTGGGGAGCTACGAATCAATTCTCTAGTTGTGGGGGCCGATGGGATACCCTTGAGAATACGATGTTGGTATCACAAGGGATCAACTATTTGGAGCTGCTTGCAGCGTTTCACGGACTTCGTGCATATTGTTCCAAGATCATTGGAGCACATGTCCGGCTCCAAATAGACAATACCACAGCGGTGGCATATTTAAACCACATGGGCGGTACCAGGTCAGTTTCATGTGATAAATTGGCTAATTCAATTTGGCTCTGGTGTGTCAAGAGAGACATTTGGATTTCAGCTACCTATTTGCCAGGTGAGCTTAATATTGTGGCGGACGCCAGGTCACGCAAGTTCAATGATAATATTGAATGGATGTTACATCCTGAAATTTTTGCAAAAATCACAGCCAAATTTGGGAAACCGGACATTGACCTTTTTGCGTCCCGGTTGAACCATCAGGTACCAACCTACGTCGCGTGGGAACCAGATCCTGGGGCTATAGCGTTAGATGCATTCTCGCTAGACTGGGGGTATTGCTTTTTCTATGCATTCCCCCCGTTTTGCCTCATCAGTCGGGTATTACGTAAAATTCAGATGGACGGTGCCAAGGGCATCCTTATCATACCCGACTGGCCTACACAGCCGTGGTATCCGATGGTCTTTGACACGCTCAGTGAACCTTGGGTCCGTTTGCAGGGTAGCCCAGAATTAGTTACTCACCCTGTTTCAGGGGAGCCACATCCCTGCCATGGCTATTTAAATTTGTTGGCTTGCAGATTCTGAATCGGCCTTTAGAACAATACGGCCTTTCTACCCGGACCATGGATACCATTGCGGCGTCGTGCCGAGAATCTACAAGGCGAAGATACCGCTCTCACATCAGGAAGTGGGAAGCCTTCTGCAGCCGCTCTCGCATCACGTACGATGCCGTGACTATAACCGACGTCCTGGAATTCCTCGCGGGGTTGCACCATGATGAACACTTAAGCTACAGTGCCATCAACAGCGCCAGGAGCGCTCTATCATTCTACCTCAATATTGAGGTGGGATCCAACAGGCTAGTGTCCAGGCTCATGCGGGGTATTTTCAATACGAATCCGCCTACACCACGTTACAATATCACCTGGGATGTCAGGGACGTTTTAACTCTGCTCAGGACGTGGTCCCCCATGGAAGGGCTCCAGCTGGACAAACTCACCATGAAGCTGGTGATGTTACTAGCGCTGACTTCAGCACAGAGGGTACAGACACTCCACAAACTACGTGTCGACAGAATGATGTCTACCCCCACAGAAGTAGTTTTCTTTGTTGACGAGCTACTAAAGCAACACAGACCTGGGTGCACAGGGCTGCAGCTGAAGTTCCCGGCATACCCCGCCGATGCTAGGCTATGCTTAGCCTCCCATATCCGTTACTACGTCAAGGTGACGGCAAGCATCAGAGGAATGGAGAGATACCTGCTTGTCACTCATAAGAGACCTCACCATTGAGTGACAACACAGACGATATCCAGGTGGCTTCGAGTCGTCTTGGGTAAGTCAGGTATCGACACTAATGTGTTCAAATCTCATTCCACCAGGGCTGCATCGACGTCGGCGGCGAGGGTCATGGAGGTGCCCATGGACCATATTCTCGCCACAGCAGGATGGGCTAATGAGACGGTGTTCCAGCGGTTCTACAACCGGCCCGTTGCTGCGCCTCTACAGTTCGCAGAAGCCGTGCTAGATGCGGGGCAAGAACGTGGAGATGTCCCCGAATGAGGGGTTTTGATTTGTTTGTTAATAAATATGCTTTGTTTTGCAGTATGGACTAGTCAGCAAGTTATTCCTCCCATCCATCCCTGGTAGTGGTGTGACAGCATGGACGTGGTCCAGGGCGTGTCATCACAGAAGCTTTGAAGTCTTCACGAAGTCACTCACGTGACTCCGAAATGAAATAGTAAGATTGAACGAGAACTTACCAGTTCGAAGGTTGATCATTATTTCATGAGGAGTCGAAGTGAGGGATTTCGTGCCCTCCTCGCCCAACCCTCAATCACCTTCAGCTGGTAATCTTAGTCGTTTCATTCTTACTATGTGAAGTCATTTCTTGATTGGTTTCTGTGATTCCACGCCGCTACTTTGAAGTATATCGAGCATGCGCGCCGGCGGGCTCTTCACGAAATCCCTCACTTCGACTCCTCATGAAATAATGATCAACCTTCGAACTGGTAAGTTCTCGTTCAATCTTACTATTCTAAGCTATAGACATCCTAAATTATGAGTGTATGCTGACAAGAGAGTTTTAATGTATCGATGAGAACGTTTCCAGGTCTCTGCTCCTGGGAAGATGTGAAATGGGCAAAGCTTGGTGTACAGTTTTACATTCTCCCAACACATGCATTGCCATAGCGTGGAACACTTCACTCTGATACAACAGGAATTGTTATACTAAGTCGCTCAGAGGTCCATGACCACCCTTCAACATGCTGGGGGCTGAGGGATGAATACGCTATATAATACAACAATTACTTCCCAAACTACTCTCGTACCTGTTTAAACGTGGAGAGGAAATCAAAAAAATTCTTATTCAAGTTGTCTTTCAGGTGGGGCGCCACTTCCATTCCAACCTGTTGGGGAAAGCAGAAGTCGACGATGAACACAAATCAATGATCCAAAACACTGGGTGTAGGTTACTTAACAAAGTTTAACGACATAGTGCCTTACCCTGCAAAGATAAGCTCTGGCATAAACAGCAACCAATGGATCACCAATGCCCCTTATCATCAACGTCAACCGTGGAAGTGTCTCGGAGATACCACTGCAACAAGTAACATTATATCAGCATGTAATGAAATCCAAAGCAAATTACAACATTCACAATCAATCACAATAATACTTTATTAGCCAAGTATCTTTTGCAACATTCGAGGAATTTCATTTGCCAGTCAGTCAGACAAATAAAAAGCAACGGAACACACAATATACATTTTAACATCGACATCCACCACAGTGACTCCTCCGCATTCCTCACTGTGATGGAAGGCGAAAAAAAGCTCAAACTTCAAGTAAATAATTTCACCGCAATATTTTGATTTTGGTTTGTGCACAAGTTACAAACATGTTTGACCAGGTGAGACCAAAATCTGAAAATGTGGAGAATAAAATTCCGGCACTTACGTTTTGGAAAGGAAGGTATTGCATTTTAATATGGCCACCTCCACGTAACTATGATAATTCTAAGGTCAATAGATTTTCCACCACATGAAAAGCAGTAACAGGTTATATTGATACTTTTACCACAAGATGATATTTAAATGTTGCCCACTCTTTTATCCATATTCTCTCTGGTTCGATTCAATCAAACTTTCTCCTCCCCCTCTCGGCCCTGTAGCAGCCTCTCTCCACACGGCCCTGTAGCTGCCTCTCTCCACTGCCCTGTAGCAGCCTCTCTCCACACGGCCCTGTCGCAGCCTCTCTCCACACGGCCCTGTAGCAGCCTCTCTCCACACGGCCCTGTAGCAGCCTCTCTCCCACTGCCCTGTAGCAGCCTCTCTCCACACGGCCCTGTAGCAGCCTCTCTCCACACGGCCCTGTAGCAGCCACTCTCCACTGCCCTGTAGCAGCCTCTCTCCACACGGCCCTGTAGCAGCCTCTCTCCACACGGCCCTGTAGCAGCCTCTCTCCACACGGCCCTGTAGCAGCCTCTCTCCACTGCCCTGTAGCAGCCTCTCTCCACACGGCCCTGTAGCAGCCTCTCTCCCACTGCCCTGTAGCAGCCTCTCTCCCACTGCCCTGTAGCAGCCTCTCTCCACACGGCCCTGTAGCAGCCTCTCTCCACTGCCCTGTAGCAGCCTCTCTCCACACGGCCCTGTAGCAGCCTCTCTCCACACGGCCCTGTAGCAGCCTCTCTCCACACGGCCCTGTAGCTGCCTCTCTCCACACGGCCCTGTAGCAGCCTCTCTCCACACGGCCCTGTAGCTGCCTCTCTCCACACGGCCCTGTAGCAGCCTCTCTCCACACGGCCCTGTAGCAGCCTCTCTCCACTGCCCTGTAGCAGCCTCTCTCCACATGGCCCTGTTGCAGCCTCTCTCCACATGGCCCTGTTGCAGCCTCTCTCCACATGGCCCTGTAGCAGCCTCTCTCCACACGGCCCTGTTTCAGCCTCTCTCCACACGGCCCTGTAGCTGCCTCTCTCCACACGGCCCTGTTGCAGCCTCTCTCCACACGGCCCTGTAGCAGCCTCTCTCCACAAGGCCCTGTAGCAGCCTCTCTCCACACGTCCCTGTCGCAGCCTCTCTCCACACGGCCCTGTAGCAGCCTCTCTCCACACGGCCCTGTTGCAGCCTCTCTCCACACGGCCCTGTAGCAGCCTCTCTCCACACGGCCCTGTAGCAGCCTCTCTCCACACGGCCCTGTAGCAGCCTCTCTCCACACGGCCCTGTAGCAGCCTCTCTCCACACGGCCCTGTAGCAGCCTCTCTCCCACTGCCCTGTAGCAGCCTCTCTCCACACTGCCCTGTAGCAGCCTCTCTCCCACTGCCCTGTAGCAGCCTCTCTCCACACGGCCCTGTAGCAGCCTCTCTCCACACGGCCCTGTAGCTGCCTCTCTCCCACTGCCCTGTTGCAGCCTCTTTCCACACGGCCCTGTAGCTGCCTCTCTCCCACTGCCCTGTTGCAGCCTCTCTCCACACGGCCCTGTAGCTGCCTCTCTCCACACGGCCCTGTTGCTGCCTCTCTCCACACGGCCCTGTCGCAGCCTCTCTCCACTGCCCTGTAGCAGCCTCTCTCCACACTGCCCTGTTGCTGCCTCTCTCCACATGGCCCTGTAGCAGCCTAGTTGTTTTGATCCTACAACTCCAGGTTGCCTCTCTCTCCGGCTCCCACTCTGCCTCAACTCCTCTCCATCTCTCCTTTTGAGTTTCTACTCCCAATCATCCTTCCTCAATCCATCCACCTTTGCTCTCACCACCTCTCCTCTAAACTATCATTCTCTGCTCCCAGCGGCTGACACCTCGTTTAAGCCCATCCAGAGCCCTATTCTGTGTTAGTTTCCTACACCCTGAGACCAGTCCCTCTCCCAGCTGGACTGCCCACTCCCACTCCCTGATCCCTGCCACCTCCTCCATCACTCAATCTTATTTCCCATTTTCCAGTGCTTACGCCAACCCCTGGCTCTGTCACCACATCCCCTCCCCTCCAGCGCCCTGGCTCCGTGTGTTCAGAGCCACCATGCCCCCCCCCCCCTCGCTCTGTGTGGTCAAAGCCACTGTGTCCCCTCCCCTCCGGCCCCTCTCTGCCAAAGCCCCCCATTTCTCACTCTCCCTCTCACCCACCTGTGGCCCAATCTCTGCCAATGCATATTCCGAATGCCACAGTTCCTCTGCTCCAGCCTTTTACAAAATCTTCATTCCTCAGTCTCTAAGCATCCAATTCCAGATTACCCTTCGCCCTCTGCCACCCTCTCTCCATGCTCCCATTCCCACTGTCCTCCACTTCCTACTATTCCACTATCTCCCACGCTGGCATTCCCCAAACCTCTTCCCTATTCCAGGCCCCTCGTCACAACTGCTGCCCACCACTTCTCCGTAACAATGTAATAGAGATAAACAGAAGAATTGCCTGGGTAATCCATAGAAACTGGCAATTTTAATTTTGTTGATTGGAACACTGTATTAATTATCAAAACATATTCAAACAGACTTTGAAAGTTAAGGAACAAATGTCTTTTTTATTCCCTTTGGTTACAAATAAAGAGGCTGCAACAGGTTGCACCTCTCGACGGGCTCTACACTGGCTCGACTGCATTTCCTCAAGCTTGCCATTATAAAGCTTCTGGATGTGAGCTACGACCAGCGTAGCACAGCCCAATATGTGTAAGGATACAATCTGGAAATGAGCTCTCGAATAGAGGCAACCTTGAAGAACCAGTTCAGACAGGTTTCTTTTGCAGTTTCATTCACTTCATCCTGACCAAAGTTATCTGCAACACAAATACAATATTTACTACCGAAAATATAAAAATGTTGAACTTTAGTCAACATGAAATATGTGTCTATTTCCAACAATTGTCACATTTTATGCTGTTCAAATCACTCTCACAATTTCCTGTGAAAGAATCATTGCTACAGGAATATCATCACAAAACCCAGAACTAGAATGCATCGTATGAAAGTGTACATTGACTTAAGGAGGCCAAACATTGGCACATCATTGAATGCCTTTACGTAATGACCTGACATGGTGGTTCCAGCGAGGGGAATCCGGCTCTTGGTACACATGGACAGAATGCGCTCGTGCACGAGTTTACCTGCAGTGAAATAGAGAGGAACAATCATTCATGTAAGTTTCTGTCTCACAAATGTCGTGGCAAATGCAGACTGATCATTATCATCAGACACGTTCAAACGGCCGGCGATACTTACTTGGAATGCGTGTATGTCAGGAAATTAGGGTTAGAGATTGGTAATTGGTTGAGATAGGAGCCAGAAAAGGAACAAACTCCAATTTGCGGAATGTGAGGCATTTCTCAGGGATCTCAATTTACCACAATATCTTGAAGAGCCAGTTGTTTAAGAAGGAACTGCAGATGCTGGAAAATCGAAGGTAGACAAAAATGCTGGAGAAATTCAGCGGGTGAGGCAGCATCTATGGAGCGAAGGAAATAGGCAACGTTTCGGCTTGAAACCCTTCTTCAGACTGATGTGAGGGTGGGGGGGGGGGGGGGGAAGAAGAAAGGAAGAGGTGGAGCAAGTGGGCTGAGGGAGAGCTGAGAAGGGGAGTTGAAAGAAGGGACTATCTGAAATTAGAGAAGTCAATGTTCATACCGCTGGGGTGCAAACTGCCCAAGCGAAATATGAGGTGCTGCTCCTCCAATTTACAGTGGTCCTCACTCTGGCCATGGAGGAGGCCCAGGACAGAAAGGTCGGATTGGGAATGGGAGGGGGAATTGAAGTGCTGAGCCACCGGGAGATCAGGTTGGTTATTGCGAACCGAGCAGAGATGTTCAGCAAAGCGATCGCCAAGCCTACGCTTGGTCTCACAGATGTAGAGCAGCTGGCACCTAGAGCAGCGGATGCAATAGATGAGGTTGGAGGAGGTGCAGGTGAACCTCTGCCGCACCTGGAAAGACTGCTTGGCTCCTTGAATGAAGTCAAGGGGGGAGGTAAAGCGACAAGTGTAGCATTTCTTGCTGTTGCAAGGGAAAGTGCCCGGAGAGGGGGTGGATCGGGAGGGAAGGGACGAATTGACCAGGTCAATCCGGGCACTTTCCCTTGCAACCGCAATTCAAATACTTGGCAGTAGGTTTTACCATGTGGTACTGGTCACGTGGACCTGGTCAATTTGTTTGCACCCCAGCGGTATGAACATTGACTTCTCTAATTTCAGGTAGTCCCTACTTTCTTCTCCCCTTCTCAGCTCTCCCTCAGCCCACTGGCCCCTCCTCTTCCTTTCTTCCTCCCCCTCCATCCCCCCCCCCCCCCCCAACCACAGTCTGAAGAAGGGTTTCGACCCAAAACTTTGCCTATTTCCATCGCTCCATAGATGCCGCCTCACCCGCTGAGTTTTTCCAGCACTTTTGTCTATCTTGTAGTTTTGGGTGACATTAACTTAAATTGCTGTGTGGATACAAAGCTACAAAGATAGTGAGCACAACTCTGTTTGATTCACTGCATAAACTGCCCACAGAGCCAAACCCAAGCTCAGCCCACTCTGCGGGGTGGAAGGTTGCAACCTTCACGTGGTCCGCCCTGTTTCGACTAATGCAATCAACTCGACGTGCACAAACGGAAGATCAAATAAAACAAGTTGTCCACCAACTTTAGGCTGTGCACGCCACACACAAGAAGAAGAAGCCCACTCTGCTTTAGACTGTGACAGCTGGTTTATATTCAGGTCAAGTACTAATATGGAGCAAAACCCTGCTGCACAATGCTGGATGTGCAGACATGCAAAAGGCACCACAGTTTAATTATTCATCCTGAAAGATAATCACTAGAAATGCTGACCACAGTAGTAGACACAGCATCAGTACTTTTAAAAGTGATAACGTTGAATCTGAAACATTTCCAGTAAGCTGGGGATGGTGAAGTGATTACACGGTTGGAATGACAGATTGCAAGGAACAGCAACAACATTCAGCTGCTTCATCATAATTAACAAATATCCTGATTCATGTTTCAAAAAGCTACAATTTTGTAAACACAAGGGGCATTTCATTCCAAATTAATCAATGTGATGGCGAGAGTGATTACTGAAGTAACATTAGTGTCCCAGTTGCTACAAACTCAGCCGGTATCAAAATGCAGTGCCTTTCACAAGATGCAGAAGCTTCAAAGCCCTGTCCCACTGTAAGAGTTCTCCCTGATTCGAACTCGGAGATTTACGGTAATGGCCGCTCGTCGGTACTCGGTGCTCTTGTGGACATTTTTCAACATGTTGAAAAATCTTCACAAGTCTTCCCGAGCTTGCTGCGTTTCCAGAGTTAGCTTTCAGCGTTGCGTGCCGCTAAGAGACGTCTCGAGCTCCGATGTACCCGCTACGTTCATTCTCCATGCTTACCACAAGTTTGATTTGTTTTAAAGCTCGGGAGAGCTGTTGAATGAACTCGTACAGTGGGACATGGCCATAAATGTAGATTTCACAGAAGCTTTTTCTAATAAATAAACCAGCCATTTACTGATCAAGCCCATCAGCTTCAATTCTTTACACGCAGTCTTCAGTGAATGATTTCCCCTACATTTTACCCTTGTTTTTGTCCCCATAACAAATCAACTGAAGACCTCTGGCTGCGTCCAGGCAGCACATTCTGCATAATAGTTTTGTACAATACTTTCTGCATTTTAGTTTAAAACTCTAAAACGGTCTGTCAACATTAAAAACAATGTCATGGACATTTCTGAATTGCCATCTTACCAAAAGTATCCAAAATATCAGTGATCAGCACAAATTTGCTTGGATAAAACTGTATCACGCTGGTGTCAGAGAGCAGCTTGGAGCACTATCAATAGAACAAAGTGTAATGTTAAAACACAAAAGAGTAACAGAATACAATTATGATAATCGCCCGAGAAAAAAATAAAAATACTGAAGTAGTTAATATCTGGACCGAAAAAGTTTATACTTTTTTTAGAAATTACTTTCCAAGATCTGGCCACCACTGCCAAGGGTGGATATGTTGCCATCTCTACCCACCCTTGCTAGAGGGGAACTGGTTGGAACATAGTGGGTGGGACTATGGAACGAGCTGTCACACAAGTGGCAGTCTGAAGAAGAGTCTCAATCCAAAACGTCACCCATTCCTTCTCTCCAGAGATGCTGCCTGTCTGTCCCGCTGAGTTACTCCAGCATTGTGTCAAGCTGCCACACAAAGCTGTAGAGGCGATGCAATTACAATGTTTAAAAGACATTTTGCAGCTTCATAGATGGGAAAAGTTTTAGATGCACAAGGGCAACAAAAACTCAGGTAAATGTGACCAACTCTGATAGATAGCTTGGTCAGTGTGGACAAGTTGATGGCTTGTTTCATGCTGTCTAAATCTGGATTAAATGTACTGACTCAATCCGCAATACTAACCACATTTTTGGATCACAGGTATTCAACAAAATAGTACATCAGAGCTGTACCACATGGTAAAACCTATGGCAAGTATTTGAATTGCTTTTGAATATTTACACTATTGTGTTATACAAATGAGAATTGGGTTGACCCAATGCTGTTAGAGCAAATGGAAAGTAATTCCTTGCTGAAGTACTACCCAACAGGGAGAACAATAACATGCTTAGTTTTAACATCATCCAAATGAAAATTGCTTGCTAGTTTGAAGCTGACCTGAATAACTATCTTCAGTGCTTTCACTTTCTGATCTGTAGCCCAGGCATCTTTCAGTGACTGATTCAGCTCTTCAATCCGGTTTATATAGTCCTGCTGGCTCAAGTTTAGAAGCTCTTTTTGTGAACCCTTGTGCAAAATAAAAAGAATACCAGTTAACGAAAATATGTATGTTTACAAACGAATGTCATTAATAACGATATTCAAAACCTATAATACATTTCAGATTATACAGTTCCTACAAGACTTTGAAATTACACAAGAAAACAGATTTGCAATTGCAGATGGACAAACTAGAAGAATAATTGCATAATTGCTCCCTGTGATACCAGAGTAGCCATTTCCAGCACATATTGAGCCCCTAAAGCCTTTCATACACAGTTAAGGGTGAATCTTTGACCTACATTTACATAATTTTCAGACTGAACGTGAAGAATTGCTAATTCATTTGGAGAATATATACTATATATGCTTTTTGGTACAAATAAGTTTTATTACCTAGTAAACTTGGTTAGACTTTTTAAAGTACTTTTTATTCCAGTGGAAATCAAAATCAATTAGCCAACTATTGCACTGCAATCCTAGCCAACCAATTAAATCAAGATTTTAATTATAATTTATGGTTGCATTTGTTGACTTAACATTTAATTTTCCTTTAAATGAGCGAGCATGTTTCTGTGAAATCAACTCCAGAGCAAAAACAACTATTCCTAATGCAGAAACTTCCCAACGTCAGGCACGAGAGAGAACGACCAGGAAGATGGACACAGAAACCAAAGACAAGCAGTTCAATGCAGAATTAAATTCTGCAAATGTCAATAATGTGCTTTCTTTAAACTAAACTAAAGACTGATTTGTTTTATTTTCTTTCAATAGACTAAACTTGAAATGATACATAACTTTGAAATGATGTGCCCATATCTAATTGTTTCAGATATCATGGCGCCTCCACTGAGCCAATAAACTTTAAAAAGTTTAAAATATTTAAAAGACCTATAAAATGCAAACAAGCATTTTAAAATGTGTAGATTTACATGGTCAAAATAGAAATAAGCTCTTCAATCATTATTCTCACTGTCCAATTGCTTATTGCTGATAGTTACTAATTAGTGAAAAGAAAACCATAATTCTCTTCCTGCGAACAAGTCATAATATTTTCCATTTGAAACAACTCTCAGTTACCTCCTCGAGGTCGTCTAACTCTTCTAAACGAGTCCTCACTTTTTCAGAAACAGCTGACCCAGGACCTGTGGCTTTGTCTGTGAGAGAATACAATAGATATATATAGCAGAATTGTGTTGCACCAGATCTACTGTGTATTAAAAAAAGTGCAAGCTTTGAATGCAGCTTGAAAAACTAAGCATTTCAACAAACTTAATCCAGCCATTTACCTTTCTCAGATCCCAAGAATAAATTCTGTAAAGGAAAAACAGCCAATATAAAATATGTTTCATTTATATTATGTATTTTAAAAAGTATTTTGTGCATTGCTTCATTACTTAAATGTAAAACCTTATTGACTTTGAGGCAGCCAAACATTATTACAGCAGATGGAGAGTTGTTTAGATGAGCCTTACTATGGACAGCTTCTCTGTGGTTGTGTATCGTGTGAGTATATAACTCCGCTTCCCAGACCACAGATCAAAGTCGGCTCCGACTCCTGCATCCTCCTGTTTGTCACGCTGCTTTTTACCAGGAGCCCATGTAAAACAATGGGAAAAGTGAGAATCAAAACAAGGACAAGTATTTCACTTACAATGCAAGTTGTGAAAAGGCTGTTCTTTCAGAAGAGAGATGAATATGAGCACAATGAAAACAAATGTACAACTGTGTCATTAACACCTAAACATGTTTTCCAGCACAAGTCTGGTTTAAAAATAAACTCAGATGTCTGGCAACACTTTAAAGCACATTATAGATAATAGACAATAGGTGCAGGAGTAGGCCATTTGGCCCTTCGAGCCAGCGCCACCATTCAATGTGATCATGGAATGCGTAAAGCAAAAACACTAGATGCTGGAAACACTCAGCAGATCAGACAGCATCTGTGCAAAGAGGTAATATTGCAGGTCCAAAACCCTTGGTCAGAACTAGGAAAGATAAATTCAATTTGGTTTCAGAGGCAGAGGTGGTGTTGGAGGACGGGCAGAACAAAGGATAGATTCTCATCGGAGTCGACGGACGAGTTAAAATGAGTGAGAGTTGGAGTTACAACACGCATGTTTGTCCGTGTAGCGTGTTACACATGGTTAGGTTGTGTACATGTGCAGACCTAGCAGGAAACGAACTGAACATAAAACAACACATGCTGAAATGGCCTGCTCTGATAGGGAAAAATTAGCAAGTTGCCTAAAGTGGGAGAGTTTTGTGCCCGACAGATTTATCTAACTGACACATCTGATTTCCCCAATCAGAGATATTCCCTTTGTTCTCCTCATCCCTCCTACTTGTTTTCAGTAATTGTTGCCAGAGCTTGAGTAGGCTTGGACTCTATTCCTTGGAGCGCAGGAGGATGAGGGGTGAACAAGCTGCCGGAGGTAGATGAGGCTGGGACTATCATAACATTTAAGAAACAGTTAGTCAGGAACATGTGTTCGAATGAACTGCAGATGCTGGTTTAAATCGAAGGTAGATACAAAATGCTGGAGTAATGCAGCGGGACAGGCAGCATCTCTGGGGAAAAGGAATGGGTGATCCCAAGGCAGTCAGCCTTGACTGGCTCACAAAACTGTACAGTAGACAACAATGTCCAAATAGCATGTTCAAGATATCATGGTACAAACATTGAATGTTAATTTTATCACGCTACAAACACGTTCTAAGGACGCCATGCTGAAAGTGCCATGTATGTTAAAGATACCACGCTACAAACACGTTCTAAGAACACGGTGCTGACATTGCTTTTCCCCGTGGTCCCTGCCGCAGCTGAAAGAGGATCTGCTGTTGCTGCAAAGAGTGACAAAGGGTCGCTGCCGTCCAGCATGCTGCTCAGAGGGTCCACGACCGAGCTGCTCGAGGACGATGAGGTGGATGAAGTGCTTCCTTTACGAGCAACTTTCTTTGCCTTTGATTCAGTGACCTGCAGAGAATCACCAAATACATATGTTACTTTTCTATGTAAATTATCAACATATATTTTGAACTTCCTCATCAGTATTGGCACGTGGGTTTAAGGTGTACATTATAGAAACATAGAAACATAGAAAAATAGGTGCAGGAGTAGGCCATTCGACCCTTCGAGCCTGCACCACCATTCAATATGATCATGGCTGATCATCCAACTCAGTATCCTGTACCTGCCTTCTCTCCATACCCCCTGATCCCTTTAGCCACAAGAGCCACATCCAACTCCCTCTTCAATATAGCCAATGAACTGGCCTCAACGACCTTCTGTGGCAGAGAATTCCAGAGACTCACCACTCTCTGTGTAAAGAATGTTTTCCTCATCTCGGTCCTAAAGGAATTCCCCCTTATCCTTAGACTGTGACCCCGTGTTCTGGACTACCCCAACATCGGGAACAATCTTCCTGCATCAAGCTTGTCCAACCCCTTAAGAATTTTGTAAGTTTCTATAAGATCTCCCCTCAATCTTCTAAATTCCAGTGAGTACAAGCCGAGTCTATCCAGTCTTTCTTCATATTAAAGTCCCGACATCCCAGGAATCAGTCTGGTGAACCTTCTCTGAACCCCCTCTACGGCAAGAATGTATTTCCTCACATTTGGAGACCAAAACTGTACGCAATACTCCAGGTGTGGTCTCACCAAAACCTTGTACAACTGCAGTAGAACCTCCCTGCTCCTATACTCAAATCCTTTTGCTAAGAATGCTAACATACCATTTGCTTTCTTCACTGCCTGCTGCACCTGCATGCCTACTTTCAATGACTGGTGTACCATGACACCCAGGTCTCGATGCATCTCCCCTTTTCCTAATTTGCCACCATTCAGATAATAGTCTACCCTCATGTTTTTGCCACCAAAGTGGATAACCTCACATTTTCCACATTATACTGCATCTGCCATGCATCTGCCCACTCACCCAGCCTATCCAAATCACCCTGCAGCCTCCTAGCATCCTCCTCACACCTAACTATACCCCACAGCTTGCAATCTGCAAATTTGGAGATGTTGCATTCAATTCCCTCATCTAAATCATTAATGTACATTGTAAATAGCTGGGGTCCCAGCATTGAGCCTTGTGGTACCCCACTACTCACTGCCTGCCAGAAAAACATGAAAACTTGAGACATTTACTGATTATTTCACAAGCATTGAAACTAAAACGGTGTGCACATTTTGTTTGCTTTGCCCTAACAAGTACAGTGGCTTGCTAAAGTTTTCATACCCCTTGAACTTTTCCACATTTTGTCACGTCACAACCACAAACGTAAATGCATTTTATTGGGATTTTATGTGATAGACCAACACAAAGTGGCGCATAATTGTGAAGTGGAAGGGAAATGAAACATGGTTTCCAAATGTTATTACAAATGAAAAACGGAAAAGTGTGGCGTGCAAAAGTATTCTGCCTCCCTGAGTCAATACTTTGTAGACCACCTTTCGCTGCAATTACAGCTGCAAGTCTTTTGGGGTACGTCTCTACCAGCTTTGCACATCTAGAGACTGAAATTTTTGCTCATTCTTCTTTGCAAAATAGCTCAAGCTCAGTAAGATTGGATGGAGAGCGTCTGTGAACAGCAATTTTCAAGTCTTGCCAGAAATTCTCAATTGGATTTAGGTCTGGACTTTGACTGGGCCATTCTAACACATGAATATGCTTTGATCTAAACCATTCCATTGTAGCTCTGGCTGTATGTTTAGGGTCGTTGTCCTGCTGGAAGGTGAACCTCCGCCCCAGTCTCAAGTCTTTTGCAGACTCTAACAGGTTTTCTTCCAAGATTGCCCTGTATTTGGCTCCATCCATCTTCCCATCAACTCTGACCAGCTTCCCTGTCCCTGCTGAAGAAAAGCATCCCACAGCATGATGCTGCCACCACCATGTTTCACAGTGGGAATGGTGTGTTCAGGGTGATGTGCAGTGTTAGCTTTCTGCCAGTTTTAGGCCAAAAACTTCGATTTTGGACGTCATCAGACCAGAGCACCTTCCTCCACATGTTTGCTGTGTCCCCCACATGGCTTGTGGCAAACTACAAACCGGACTTCTTATGGGTTTTTTTCAACAATGGTTTTCTTCTTGCCACTCTTCCATAAAGGCCCAATTTGTGGAGTGCAGACTAATAGTTGTCCTGTGGACAGATTCTCCCACCTGAGCTGTGGATCTCTGCAACTCCTCCAGAGTTACCATGGGCCTCTTGGCTGTTTCTCTGATCAATGCTCTCCTTGCCCGGCCTGTCAGTTTAGGTGGACGGCCATGACTTGGTAGGTTTGCAGTTGTGCCATACTCTTTCCATTTTCGGATGATGGATTGAACAGTGCTCCGTGAGATGTTCAAAGCTTGGAATATTTTTTTATAACCTAACCCTGCTTTAAACTTCTCCACAACTTTATCCCTGACCTGTCGGGTGTGTTCCTTGGCCTTCATGATGCTGTTTGTTCATTAATGTTCTCTAACAAACCTCTGAGGCCTTCACAGAACAGCTGTATTTATACTGAGATTAGATTACACACAAGTGGACTCTATTTACTAATTAGGTGACTTCTGAAGGCAATTGATTGCACTGGATTTTATTTAGGGGTATCAGAGTAAAGGGGGCTGAATACTTTTGCACGCCACACTTTTCAGATTTTTATTTGTAAAAAAAATTGAAAACCTTGTATCATTTTCCTTCCATTTCACAATTATGCACCACTTTGTGTTGGTCTCTCACATAAAATCCCAATAAAATACATTTACGTTTGTGGTTGTAACGTGACAAAATGTGGAAAAGTTCAAGGGGTATGAAAACTTTTGCAAGCCACTGTATATCAGCTTTCACACATTGTATTTTCTTAAACATAGTTAACTTCAAAATTGTTTCAAACATTGGATATGTTTCATGCATAAAGTGGCAACATGAATTTATGCCAAGATGATATTAAATGAAAGTAGGCTAATGTCATCAAACTAATTTGCTGCTTATATCGTTCATCTATGGTTCTGCCATTCATGAATACATTCAGGTGATCAGTAGATGATAGTGATGAACCTACAGTAATCAGCTTCAGTGGGTGGAAGTCTCCAAATTCTAACGGCCCTGCCTCCAGACGGCATGCTTCCAATTCTGCTTTATAATTCCTCTCTCTGGAATGCCTGAAGGAAAATAATGAAAAACAGAGAATCTGAGCAGAACCATTTCTCTCACCCAAACCAAACTTCTCTCTTCAAACAGTGACTATTTTTTCTCCCCAGTCTTCAAACAAACAAGAGACAAGAGTCCAACTACTAGACACTTGTTTGTCATTACCTGGATAATAGGATATTTTAAATTCAAGTTTTCTTTTAAAAGGACATTTCCATATCTCGGATTAAGAAAAGCACAACTGCTGTATTTGCAATAAATAGAATCTAACGAAGGTACTAGTAGAAATTTAGTCTCATTTACAAATAAGTGAATTCTACCGTTGTTAAGTGAACTGCCCAGCTAAACAAAAAGTTATAAATAATGCAGAAGTCAAGCACATACCCGCCACATTCAAAACCAGGCAAAGACAACTCGATTAATGTATTATGAAATACAATTGCAAGTGGTGCTTAGTTCCAGTCAAGATGATTAAATGTGAACAAAAGAACTGCAAATGCAGGTTTAAATCGAAGGTAGGCACAAAATGCTGGAGAAACTCAGCGGGTCAGGCCACATCTCTGCAGAGAAGGAATGGGTGACTTTTCAGGTTGAGACCCTTCTTCAGTCTGAAGGCACTTTATGTGAAGGCACTTTAGCAGTTACACTCAGCCATGTCTGAAGTTATAACTTTTGTCAGGGAATGGAAAACATTGGATTTCAAATTAGAATGAGTGCACCAGTTTTGGCACCAATTTCCATTGCTCAGTTTTTATTTCTGAAGCGATAATGCACAATCCCTTTCTTATTAGCTCACAAATGCCCCATCTTTCTGTGGATAAGTTGTGGTTATTAACAAGTGTTCCACATGGAATCTAGGACTAGTATGTAAACGGCAACCAGCGTGTGCCTTCTCAATAAAGTGAGATATGCACAGCCTAAACCACGAGGTGCAAATTAAGATTCAATACCAAAAACACAAAACAAAATGACAGAAGAAAAAACATTTTAATTGAAGAATAGACAATAGGTGCAGGAGTAGGCCATTTGGCCCTTTGAGCCAGCACCAACATTCACTGTGATCATGGCTAATCATCCACAATCAGTACCCCTTCCTGCCTTCAATTCAATCTTTAATTGTCATTGTGCAGTGTGCAATACAGAGGCAACGAAATGCAGTTGGTATCTCCGAAGGGCGAACTTACAAATAAACAAGTAATTGCGCAGTAGTATGAGTATGTACATCTACACATATACAGTGGTATCCGTGCAATTTGCTGGTGATTGGATAGTCCGGGGGGGGGGGGGGGGGGGGAAGGGGTGGAGACAGGCAGTCATTGAGGTACTTCTCCCCATATCCCGTAACTCTGCTAACTTGAGCTCTATCTAACTCTCTCTTGAAAATATCCAGAGAACCAGCCTCCACCACCCTCTGAGGCAGAGAATTCCACAGACTCGCAACTCTATGTGCGTGAAAAAGTATTTCCTCATCTCCGTTCTAAATGTCTTTCCCCTTATTCTTAAACTGTGGTCCCTGGTTCTGGACTCCCCCAACATCAGGGACTACACTTAAAAGTATTCCACAATTAAAGGCACAACAGTTGTCAGCAATAAGAATAAGAACACACATCCTTTAATGTTCACTATTGGACCATTTATAAAACATGAGCAATGCATGGCCATCATTGCCTGTACTCCCAATCAGCACCACAAGACAAGGTGATGTAGCCCTTTATTTGCCCATTCACTGACGTGGTAAGCAATAACTGCTGTGCCGTGTTGCCCATGTGGCTAGCCCAATACAGACCACAGCATGCAACTTGGGCATTAGTGATGGTGCTGAGGGCCTGGGAAAGGACGCTGGTTTGCTTACCCTTCCAGTGAAGGTGGGGCATTTTGCAGACACCATTGGCGAGGTTTGTCCAGTGTCCTGAGACACCTGTTGTATTTACTCTGGGACACAGAGGCATAGAGGAGGGCAGGTATCACTGCTGCACAGTAGTCCAGGATCTTTATGCCAGGCCTGAAGTCTTGATCTTCGGGGGGGGGGGGGGGGGGGATATGGGCCAAACGCGGGTAGGTGGGACTAATGTAGATGGGGTATGTTGATTGGCATGGTCAAGTTGGGTCAAAGAGCCTGTTTCCATGCTGTATGACTCGATATCCTATTCCTCAACTGATCTAAAGGTTGTGCTAGTCATTCACACAGTAATGAATTTCACCAGAGGCTTGGCTTTGCAGAGGTGGATTGCAAGATTGGGGATGTGGTGCATTCTCTAGGGTCTCGCCATCAACCTTTATTTTCAGAAACTAAGGTGATGTATTGGGAGCAAGCTGCTAGAGGTATGTGGTATTGATTATTGTGTATAAAGTGTATGTGGGCACACATGCTCTCCACACACTGCCACAACAGCAGTGACATCAGTTGCTATCAGTTCTGATTAATTTCACTTCTGCAGTTCATTGAAGTGAGGAGCAACGATTGGTCGAGAGATTAAGTTGCAATTGGGGCACAGACGGAGCCTTGTTTGAGAATGACCTTCAGTGAGACCGGAATACTGTTCTGTTGTAATAGTTCGAGCACTTGGATGGTTTGTTGTCAATAATTCTGCACTAAATGCGACACGATTGATAGGATTTGGCAAGTTTACAGAACAAAGCAGTGGATGCAACTTCTGCTGAAAAGGCAAACAGAAGAGCAAGGCTATCTTCACGGTGTGAGCTCGTCTGGTGTGTCTGCTCCCCCTGAAGCTTGACCATGTGCAGGCACCAACACTGGACATCTGTGCAGATACCACAACTCATGCTGGAAGGAACAACACAAAGCTCTCCTCAGCTGCACCTTATTTTGATCCAAAGCAACCTATTTGGGCCGGCCTTGTCGCTATTACTGAGAAGAAAACAAAAATAAAGCCGATTCCAAAGAAAAAAATAACAATGTCTCAGGAGAGGACCATATCCTGGAGGCTATCATCCCAAAGCTGAGCAGTGAACTGTCTCAGACACAAATCTATACTCTCATCAGGACCAGTCTGAAGAAGAAGGGTCTCGACCCGAAACGTCGCCTATCTCCTTCGCTCCTTAGATGCTGCTGCACCCGCTGAGTTTCTCCAGCCTATTGTGTAACCCCCAGTCTCTCTATAATCAGGATTACTTCAGGTCGGAAGACAAGGGGGGGAGAGGGGAAAGGGGAGAGGGGAAAGGGGAGGGGGGAGGGGGGAGGGGGGAGGGGGGAGGGGGGAGGGGGGACGGCGCCGGCTCCGCGTTGCTCTGCGAGTCCTTACCACTGCACAGCCGCCATCTTCATACGCCAGGTCACGTGACGCACCGCACGTCACCTGTTAACACGCCACGTCCGCGACGGCCGCCATGTTTGTGCGGGGCAGAGAGCCCGCAGCGACTCCATACTGCCCCACAGTGGTGCTCCTCCATACTGCCCCACAGTGGTGCTCCTCCATACTGCCCCACAGTGGTGCTCCTCCATACTGCCCCACAGCGGTGCTCCTCCATACTGCCCCGCAGCGGTGCTCCTCCATACTGCCCTACAGTGGTGCTCCTCCATACTGCCCCGCAGCGGTGCCCCTCCATACTGCCCCGCAGAGGTGCCCCTGCATCACACTTCCTCAATGTTTGGGTCTCCTTGCTCACCCAGCCCTTTCAAATGTAAGCCTCATTAGAACATTCCCTCAGCTTTCTGTTGTCTATATTCTATTCCGCTTGTTATAAAGGCCAACATGCCATTCACTTTCTTCACTGCCTGCTGTACCTACATGCTTACTTTCAGTGACTGATGAACAAGGACCCACAGATCCCGTTGTTCTTGCCCTTTTCCCAACTTGACGCCATTCAGATAATAATCTGCCTTTCTGTTTTTGCTACCAAAGTGGATCACCTCACATTTATCCACATTAAACTTCATCTGCCATGCATCTGCCCATTCCCCAACCTGTCCAAGTCACCCTGCATTCTCATAGCATCCTCAACAGTTCACACTGCCACCCAGCTTTGTGTCATCTGCAAATTTGCTAATGTTACTTTGAATCCCTTCATCCAAATCATTGATGTGTATTGTAAATAGCTGCGGTCCCAGCACCGAGGCTTGCAGTACCCCACTAGTTACTGCCTGCCATTCTAAAAGGGGCCCGGTAATCCCTACTCTGTTTCCTGTCTGCCAACCACTTCTCTATCCATGCCAGCACTCTACCCTCAATACCATGTGCCCTAATTTTGCCCACTAATCTCCTATGTGGGACCTTATTAAATGATGTGGGACCTTATCAAATTTTCTCTCGCTTTTTCTCAATACGGTCATCCCCACCAAGCTCACCACCAAACTCCACCAGCTAGGCCTCAGCTCACTGATATGCGATTGGATCCTGAATTTTCTGACGGAGCGACCGCAGGCAGTGAGACTAGGGCCGCACCTGTCCTCCCCTATCACCCTGAGCACCAGCTCACCACAGGGTTGTGTGCTGAGCCCCGTGCTCTACTCCCGCTTCATCACGACTGTGTTCCTGCATTCGACACCAACACCATTGTCAGTTTGCAGATGACACAACGGTGATCGGGCTGATCACCAACAGGATGAAACAAACTACAGAGCGGAGGTGCAGAACCTAGCGGACTGGTGCTCACGGAACAACTTTTCACTAAACACCTCCAAGACCGAGGAGCTGATTATTGACTTCAGGAGGTCGCAGAATGGGGAATACGCCCCAATTTCCATCTACGGGGACAGTGTGGAGAGAGTGCCCAGCTTTAAGTTTCTGGGCACTCACATCTCAGAGGACCTCACACCTCAGAGGTCCATCAACACCGCTGCGCTGGTCAAAAAGGCACAGCAACGACTGTTCTTCCTAAGAACATTGAAACTGACCGACGACCTTCTACCGCTGCATGACAGAGAGCATACTAACGTATGGCATCTCTGTGTGGTATCTCAGCTGCACGGAGGCGGAGGGGAGAGGACTCTTCAGCGCGTTGTCCAGAGCGCAAAAGATTACTGGGACACCGCTACCAGCCTAGGAGGGCATCTACCACACACGTGCCTCAGGAAGGCCTTCAGCATCCACAAAGATTCCTCTCACCCTTGTAATGGACTGTTCGAACTACTCCCTTCCGGCTGACGCTACAAGGCCTACGCCCGCACCTCCAGACTCAGGAACAGCTTCATTCCCAGAGCTAGGATTCTCTGAACTGGCCCTGCTGAGTGCCCCCCACCCCCATGGACTGTCTCCCTCGGATGGTCACGTCGCACAGACACATCTGCACTTTAGTCTGTTTTGGTTTTGACTGTTTTACTGTGAAACCTTATTCTCGGGTGATCCAAACCTAAATTTTATTAGTCGTTTAAGTTATGACATCGGATGGAAGTTGCAAACCAAATCTCGTTGCACTTATGTGTAATGACAATATATTATTCTTATTCTCACAGAGAGTGGTAGTGTGTGGAATTCTCTGCCTCAGAGGGCGGTGGAGGCAGGTTCTCTGGATGCTTTCAAGAGAGAGCTAGATAGGGCTCTTAAAAATAGCGGAGTCAGGGGATATGGGGAGAAGGCAGGAACGGGGTACTGATTGGGGATGATCAGCCATGATCACATTGAATGGCGGTGCTGGCTCAAAGGGCCAAAGGGCCTACACCTGCATCTATTGAATCTGGTAAAAGCAGAGTAACGGCTGGAATAAGCTACAACCAAGGTTATCTGGTCACTCAGTGAATTGGAGCAGTTAGAGGGCAAGAACGCAGACAGAGTGAAAAACATCTGCCCGCTGGAAGAGTGGAATGATACGAGGAATTTAACGTAGCAGGCACCAGGAACCTCCTCATCACCACCGTGAAGCCAACACCCAATTTGCAAGATTTTCTGAATCAGATCTGTCATCTTGCTTCATATCAGCCATCCATCTGCTACCCGTCAAATGGAAATGCTGAGGTCAGTAAAAGCCATGGGCTGAAGATTCACAAAGAACATCGTCGTACATTCCATATGTATTCTCCAGAAAAATTCACTGCTGGGTTTACAGAATGAGAATCCCTCACTTGTTGTGGCCAACCACTGCCAACAGGGACAGACCAAATACAAAATCCTCTTTTCTGTATAGTACTCTGTTAAAATATAGCTTATTTTTACTGCCATCAAATGTAAGTCTAACAATTAACTTGCAAAATGACGTTATCATAAAACCATCAATTCTATATTCAAACATGCTTGCAAATGTTGGGAGCTTTTCTCTGAAGCTTTGTTTCTGTAAATGTCACCCGTGAACGGTGATATAGAAATAAATTAAATCAGCTGAATCTGAAGACCAAAAAAGATCCAAATATCTCAGTATTTTATTGCAAAGTAAAATACATTAATAATAATGTAAATAATATTCAAACAGTTTATTTTGCAACATGCACAACATAAATACTTAATTGAAACGTTATAAAAATAAAATTATTGGCACAAACAATGTGATTTAAACATAAGAGGTTATTTATATAACCAAGAAAAATTAATTGGCATTGGCTGGAAATGGCATCAGTTGAACCCAAGGCCTTTCAGTTATCAAGGGAGAATTCATTACAATGCTTCAGAAAACAATGACAAGATTTTCTCAAATGCATGCTTTGATAATTAAAGGTAAAGTTAGTAAGTTACAATAGAACATTTTGCAGAGCTTGGCTGAAAGTTAATACTTAAATGCAGCAATGCATTTCACAAGTCAATTCTTCTAGTAATAGCTGCATTGTAAAACCAAACAAAAGATTCTACATTTAGTTTACAGACAGTAGAGAAAACTCAATATTTGAGATATTATTTCCTGCAGTCCCTTTTCACACAAATATATAAAATCAGTGCAAGAAACAACCAGAGCAATTAGCTGTTAACAGATGCACTTTGAAATCCTTGGAGTGCATGCTATTTTCAGTTTGAGGTACGGAATTGTTATTAATGCAAAGAGAATTTAGAAAGTTTGACACTTGCAAAGTTTCTTTCAATAGACGCTCGTTGTTTTATTTTGGTATTCTTTATTGACACGGTGATCTTTTCCAATGTCTGGCATCTCTGCAGCACCTTTCATCCAATGGAGTGTTGCTTCCTCAGTGAGTCGTAACGCTTGACTTTATTTTCAGCGCTCTTCCTGGACATACTCCTTTATAAAACAATAATCACAAAAAACATTTTGAATTAAGCCAAATCCTGCATTAAGTTAATATACAGTTAATATACAGAGAAACAATAACTCTCTGAAGGTTTAAGACCAGCTGGATTCTGCGATAATGAGTGACAACCCAGCAGATGGCAGAATTAAAGGCTACACGAGAGATCGTTTACATATAACTAACAAGGGCATTGAAATGGAAAACCACCAATGCATCAGAATAAAATGTCTTTGTGTCAGACGTCCATAAGTTGTTTTGGTGTACTTCTTAACTTCATAAGTCATAGGAGTATTAGATCATTTGGTCTACCGCATTCCCTCTGCCATTCAATCATGGCTGATCTATCTTCCCCCTCAAACCCATCCTCCCGCCTTCTCCCCTAAATCTTTGATATGCTTTCTAATCAAGAACTCTCCAACTATTTAATCAATCAAAAATAATTGCAATCATCTAGCAAAAGCTAAAATAATATTTTAATAGATGTTGATTACTGATCTACAGGAGAGAGAAAAATAAGTGAATTAAAAGTTGCAGAGCAGGGGGAAAAAGAGCTGGCTGGAGAGATGGTGCTGGTTGGGGAGGGGGCGATGGACAGGACTAATGATGAGGCTAGAGGTGCTGAGGGAGGGTGTGTTTTGTAAATCACCTGATCAATAGGAGAGACAGAAAATGAACAAACTGTGAGAGCGAGGGGGAGGATACACTAGGAACACAGAGACAATTTGATCACACTGCTGTGCCCCGTACTGATTGAGACAGACCTAATGCAGATGCTTGGAATGGTCAGAGTTAGTAAAGCATGTGTAGTCTGATGTAGGATTGATTCACAGGCTGCGTGACAGTTACATTCTCTCACTAACAGTTCCAATCAAAGATTATAGAGGAGCAAGATAGGCCACTCCTCGGAAATCCAATGGACTGGTGTGTAGTACGTTACGTAACGTCACGGCCGCCATTTTGGCGGACTGCCTCCCGCTGTGTAATCCGCTCCAAAGCTACATCACAGTTGTAAGCAAAGATGATAGAGGAGCAAGATGCATTAGAAAGTTATTATATTTATTTGTAATAGATCTCTCCCCTCTCTTCTCTCGATCTCTCTCCCCCCTCTCTTCTCTCCCCCCTCTCTTCTCTCGATCCCTCTCCACTCTTCTCTCGATCCTCTCTCCCTCGATCTCTCATCCCTCCCTCTCCATCTCTCTCTCTTCTCTCGATCGCTCTCTCCCGTCTCTTCTCTCGATCTCCCTCTCCCCTCTCGATCTCCCTCCCCTCTCGATCTCCCTCCCCTCTCGATCTCCCTCCCCTCTCGATCTCCCTCCCCTCTCGATCTCCCTCCCCTCTCGATCTCCCTCCCCTCTCGATCTCCCTCCCCTCTCGATCTCCCTCCCCTCTCGATCTCCCTCCCCTCTCGATCTCCCTCCCCTCTCGATCTCCCTCCCCTCTCGATCTCCCTCCCCTCTCGATCTCCCTCCCCTCTCGATCTCCCTCCCCTCTCGATCTCCCTCCCCTCTCGATCTCCCTCCCCTCTCGATCTCCCTCCCCTCTCGATCTCCCTCCCCTCTCAATCTCCCTCCCCTCTCAATCTCCCTCCCCTCTCAATCTCCCTCCCCTCTCAATCTCCCTCCCCTCTCAATCTCCCTCCCCTCTCAATCTCCCTCCCCTCTCAATCTCCCTCCCCTCTCAATCTCCCTCCCCTCTCAATCTCCCTCCCCTCTCAATCTCCCTCCCCTCTCAATCTCCCTCCCCTCTCAATCTCCCTCCCCTCTCAATCTCCCTCCCCTCTCAATCTCCCTCCCCCCCTCTCCCCTCCCTTTCCCCCCTGCTCCCCCATTTCCCTTGCATCTTTCCTCCCCAGCCCCCACCTTTGCGTAGTTTACCTTGCATGTATTGTGCAGCTTCCCTTGTATTGCTTTAACACACACTGTGCACAAAATTACAGGCACACACAAACACACACTCATATAAATATATGGTGGGACATAGAAGAGCTTATTAAAATCTTCTTACAAAGAGCATTATGTAATTTATTTCCATCGTCTTTTGGGCCTAAGGCATAGCAAGGCTGCCAACTCTCACACAGAGGGAAGGGAGGGAGAGAGGGAAATCGAGAAGAGAGGGGAGCGAGAGCGACCGAGAGGGGAGCGAGAGCGACCGAGAGGGGAGCGAGAGCGACCGAGAGGGGAGCGAGAGCGACCGAGAGGGGAGCGAGAGCGACCGAGAGGGGAGCGAGAGCGACCGAGAGGGGAGCGAGAGCGACCGAGAGGGGAGCGAGAGCGACCGAGAGGGGGGAGAGAGCGATTGAAAGGGGAGAGAGCGATTGAAAGGGGAGAGGGAGATAGCGAGAAGAGAGGGGATAGAGAGGGATCGAGAGGTAAATAAAGATTTATTACAAATAAATCTAATAACTTTGTAATGCATCTTGCTCCTCTATAATCTTTGCTTGCAACTGCTCTGTAGCTTTGGAGCGGATTACACAGCAGGAGATCAAGGGACAAAGATTACAGAGAAGCCTAGTTTCCCAATGATGTAGACGCCATAGTCGACGCCATCTCTGGTCCGCTAATATGGCGTCGACAATCACACGTGATACCACGCCTTTTCCACTGAGTGGCGCATCTTGCTCCTCTATAATCTTTGGTTCCAATCTTTCTGCCGCCTGCACTCCATTCACAACCATTCCCAAAGATTATAGAAGAGCAAGATATGCCACTTAGCGAAAAAAGCGTAGTATCGCATGTGTGATAGTCGCCGCCATATTAGCGGACCAAGATGGCGTCGACTATGGCGTCTACATCTAAATCTGCAGCGACGGCTGGTGATCTTTCTTTAGGTTCCCCCCAAAAAAACGAAAGGTGACAAAAATATTATTATTCTGAACTGAAATGTTATTTTCTGTTCTCCCATCAACGGTCATGGAAATCTAGGCTCCTCTATAATCTTTGGTCGGTACATTAGAAAGTTATTAGAATTATTTTGAATAGATCTTTACTTACCACAGTAATAAAGATTACTTACCACAGTAATACAGTCAATAATTTTAACACTTCTGAACGTTTTGAGTTTTGTTCTTGTAAGGTAGGGGTCTCCAAAATAAGGCCCAGTGACCAGGAGATTTTTCCAGCTCGGATTCGAGTCCGGGAACGCGACGGTTGTTACCGGTTATGTCCCTCGAATTGTCGAGACTTCACAAGCAAAGATCCCAAGCCCGTCGTGAAGAAGGGTGCAATCAAAGATTATAGAACTCCGCTCTATAATCTTTGGGTGCAAATGTGGGGCGGGGGGTTCGGCGGCGGCGGTCGGAATCAAAGATGCCAGAGGAGCTTTATATATCTTTGGTCGGAATGGGAAGGGTGCGCGTTATAACGTGCCCTTGTTCCACTCTCCCTGTCCTTCTCCCTCTCCCCCTTCTCCCTCTCCCCGTTATCCCTCTCCCCGTTATCCCTCTCTCCCTTCTCTCCCTACTCCCTCTCCCTCCTCCTCCTCCCTCTCCCCTTTTCACTCTTTCCCCTTCTCTCTTTCCCCTTCTCTTGATCTCCCCCCATCTCGATCTGTCTCTCCCCTTCTCTCGATCTCTCTCTTTCCCATCTCTCGATCTCTCTCTCCCCCTTCTCTCGATCGCTCTCTCCCCCTCTCTCCCTTCCCTCTCTCTCTCCCTCCTTACCTCTCTCTCTCCTTCCCTCTCTCTCTTCCTCCCTTCCCTTCTCCCTTCCCTCTCTCTCCTTCCCTAACCCCTCTCCTTCCCTACCCCCTCTCCTTCCCTCCCCCCTCTCTCCTTCCCTTCCCTCTCTCCTTCCCTTCCCTCTCTCCTTCCCTTCCCTCTCTCTCCTTCCCTTCCCCCTCTCTCTTCCCCTTCCCTCTCTCCCCTTCCCCCTCTCTCTCCCCTTCCCCCTCTCTCTCCCTCCCTTCCCCCTCTCTCTCCCTCCCTTCCCCCTCTCTCTCCCTCCCTTCCCCCTCTCTCTCCCTCCCTTCCCCCTCTCTCTCCCTCCTTTATGTAAATCTTACCATGTATGTCAGAAATAAAGTTTTAACCATGTTAATAGATCTCTATTATTATTTATTTAAAATTGAGTGCGTTGGTGCAATATCGGTTCCAGCTGTCAGAGAATTCCACAGACTCACCACTCGCTGTGTGAAAAAAAGATCTTCTCATCTCGGTCCTAAAAGACTTCCCCCTTATCCTTAAACTGTGACCCCATGTTCTGGAGTTCCCCAACATTGGGAACAATCTTCCTGCTTCTAGCCTGTCCAACTCCTTAAGAATTTTGTAAGTCTCTATAAGATCCCCCCTTAATCTGCTAAATTCCAGCGAGTACAAGCCAAGTTTATCCAGTCTTTCTTCACATGGAATCCTGCCATCCCAGGAATCAGTCTGGTCCTATTTACCTCTTGAAAATCATTAATATACAGTTGCGGACCCAACACCGAGCCTTGTGGCAAAAAATTCCAGAAGATTAGTCAAACGTGATTTTCCTTTCATAAAAGCTGACTTGGACTAATCCTTTTACTGCTATCCAAATGCCCCATTATTACACCTTTAATAATTGACTCCAGCATCTTTCTCACCACCAAAGCCAGGCTAACTGGCCTGTAATTCCATGTTTTCTCTCTCACTCCTTTCATGAAAAGTGGGATAACATTAGCTATCCTCCAATCCACAAGAACTGATCCTAAATCCATTGAACATTGGAAAATGATCATATGTATATATGTATGTGTATATATGCATGTATATGTATGTATATATGTATGCATATGTATGTATGTATGTATGCATATATGGTTTATGTACACCATCTGACAAATAAGATAGAGAGTTATAGTGATGCTTTAAATCAGTTGCTTCTGATCCATGAGAAGGAAATGTATTTATCTCTCAAGGGCCTGTCCCACCACATATTTATATGAATGTGTGTTTGTGTGTGCCTGTAATTTTGTGCACAGTGTGTTAAAGCAATACAAGGAAAGCTGCACAATGCAAGGGAAAATACGCAAAAGTGGGGGCTGGGGAGGAAAGATGCGAGGGAAATGGGGGAAAGGGAGGGAGAGAGGGAGAGTGAAGGAAGGAGGGAGGGAGAGAGAGGGAAGGAGGGAGGGAGGGAGAGAGGGAGGGAGATCGAGAGGGGAGAGAGGGAGGGAGATCGAGAGGGGAGAGAGAGAGATCGAGAGGGGAGAGAGAGAGATCGAGAGGGGAGAGAGAGATCGAGAGGGGAGAGTGAGATCAAGAGAGGGGAGAGAGAGAGGTCGAGAGGGGAGAGATCGAGAGAAGAGAGGGGAGAGAGAGATCGAGAGAGGAGAGAGAGATCGAGAGAGGAGAGAGAGAGATAGGGAGAAGAGAGGGGAGAGATCAAGAGAGGAGTGAGAGAGATAGGGAGAAGAGAGGGGAGAGATCGAGAGAAGAGAGGGGAGAGCGAGATCGAGAGAGGAGAGAGAGATCGAGAGAAGAGAGGGGAGAGAGAGATCGAGAGAGGATAGAGAGAGAGATAGGGAGAAGAGAGGGGAGAGAGAGAGGTTGAGAGGTAAGTAAACATCTATTACAAATAAATCCAATAACTTTCTAATGCATCTTGCTCCTCTATAATCTTTGTTTACAACTGCTCTGTAGCTCTGTAGCGGATTACACATGGGGGGACAGTTCGCAAAGATGGCGGCCGTGACGCTCCGTTACGTACTACACGCCAGTCCATTGAATTCCCATGGAGTGTCGTATCTTGCTCTTCTATAATCTTTGACCATTCCTATTTCAGCCCATTTTATTGACACAAGTATTTCATCCTTTCCACAATTATTCATAATTTCTAAGCTTTCAACACAAAACGTTCTTCACTAATCCCACGTTCAATGTCAAAATATACAGGGAAAGAACAACATGTTCTGATGAAGAGCTTCAATTTTAAAAGCCTACCCTGAAGAGAGCACAACTCAATTCTCCGTAAATGTTCAAAACTGGGGAACATCTTTCTACTCGTCTCTCTAAATTACAATTAGAATGCATACCTTGGTTTCTTTCCGAATGTGGCAAAAATATTAAAGTACAATTTTATTATGATAATTAAAATACATTTTCATTATGATTTGATATTAGTTAACAAGATTCTGCAGAATCTATATTAGCAATGCTCTACCTGATGCAAGGAAAGATTCAGAGAATTAGCTTGCTTATCCCCAGTAAACAATTCGACAATTCATAACTACAGCCACATGGTAATTCTATTTGCAATTATGGACCTTAGTATTTTTGGTTAAACAACAAAATATTCATGCAGTAAGTCCAAAAATGCAGTTAAAAAAATTGTCATATAAAATGGAAATGTTAACAGGATTAACATGCAAATTCTTGAAAAGTAATTATTTCAAGGTGGAACTATTTTCACAAGAAATTGGCGCACACATCACCATTTGTAATTCCTTAGAGCCAGACGTGGAATGGGAAATATAATAAAAAACAAAAGTGATAAACTTGTGCTATGGATAGTTGCAATAAAAAAAACAGGCAAGTTCCCACATAAAGACACCCTAGACAATCTACTTGCAGTATTCCACAACATTTATTTTTTAATGAAATTCAAATTTTCAAGGCAGACAAGTGACAAATTATAGGAAATGTACAAGCAGCAAAATGCAAATAAATACAAGAAAGTCAACTTGAATGTAACAATTACTGCACAAGGGTGATACAACAGCAATGGCTAGAATGTTGTCAAATGCACAACACACCTGGGACAGTTTCCTAGGATATCTGCTCTCTTTTATATTCAACCCCCTTTTTACAAGTGTGGACTCTGATCAAATAAAGAAAATATATGAGCAGATAGTATAAATGCACCTCAACCTTTACAAAGAGCTAGCATGGATGTCATTACATGACATTCTTGGGAGTAATAATCAACTTGGAGCAGATAGAAACATACAAACATAGAAAATAGGTGCAGGAGTAGTCCATTCGGCCCTTCGAGCCAGATTCAATATGATCATGGGTGATTATCCAAAATCAGTACCCTGTTCCTGCTTTCTCCCCATATCCCTTGATTCCGTGAGCCCTCAGAGGTATATCTAACATATTCTAATTCCACAACTCTCTGGGTGAAGATGCCGCTAAATAATTATTAGAACCAAAAGGGATCTAGAAATTCTGGCAGTTAATTGCAACTTTTTCACAACATGGCACAGCAGTTTTATTAAAAACTACTGACCTTTCAATAAATGTTTTAGAATATAAACCATAATGGCAACATGCAAAGCACAGAACGGTGAGTGCTGGCACATTATGTTCCTTGTTTTAGACTGGGCCAGCAATGATGTCTAATGTGTGATGCAAGACATGTTTACATTGTTATATGAAAGGTGCAATGAGCTAACTTAGCCCCCTGTACTGAAGGAGTTGACAAATGAGCGAAGTTTGTATTTTTCCCCAATTATCGATATCCACAGATATTTGGAAATTAAGTTAATTTATACGTTGGTTGTAATTTGTCCTTGATTCTTATTGTACTCATACTTTTTCAACCTGACTTAAAACTTAACTTCCCAAGGAGCTGGGTAATCAAAGCACAAGGGAAACAGGCATGTGATCTGCACACTACAGACTCAAAAGGGCTAGCAAAAGATACTGCAGATTGACACCATTCCACTTCTAAACTCCGAATAGATCTAGAACCCACACACGCAGCTGTATTGTAAAGTAAAGAAAGTAGATAAGGCACGACCTAAATTAATGACAAAGAAATTCAATGTTTTTGCACAAATAAGAATGTCCACCAATTAACATTTAAATCCATTAATCATCAAGTTCCTGTAATAACTAGCTAAGCATCTAGAACAGATGGTTCGATGATCAGAGATGCTGCCTGTCCCACTGAGTTCTCCAGCATTTTGTGTCTATCTGCGGTTTAAACCAGCATCTGCAGTTCCTTCCTATACATCTAGAACACATGGTATTTTAATAAACTTTATTTCAGTGATGAAGAATAAAATGTGAACTAGCTGTAATGAGTCTGTCTCTTACCCTTGTCTGTGTAGATGTCTTTGTGCAGGGGCATTCTGCCCTTGACTTGGTTGAAGAATCCTGGAAATAAGCAGCAAGACAAATGCGTGAATTTGGTTTACACAGCAAATAGATTTTCTAGTTATGTATCTTTCCTCTTACCTGGTTTCAGATGAAGTCTTCTGTTTTGTTTGTGACTTTTGTTTACTATTTATTCCCAATTCAGCAGCCCTTGAAGGCAAAACACAACTGATTATATTCTGGCCTTAGTCTTCATCTTCAAACAGGGCGTTGTAGGCAAAAATGACAACATATTTTTCCATCAATCCTCACAAATCTAAATGGTTTACCCATTTATAATTATTTATTTATATATATAATTACAGGTTCTGCAACACGGTCACTTACTTAATTTGCTTTTTCCTGTCTAAAGATTTCTGAGTTGCTACTGAAAGGGATATTCTTTCTTTAGGACACTTCCACTTCTCCTACAGATTAAAGGAGATAAAACAAATCAATGAATGAGGAAGACAAAACGTAAAGTGAAGAGTACATATAAATGTTATTAATCATGTACTAGTCCGAAACCTGCACATTGCCGAACTCCACTGCCGTTACCACTCCGTTTCTACTCAAACTGTGAGCCAAGACCCTCCAAATACAACATCCCTTATTCTACTTTCATTCTTTTTCCCCATTTCCCAATTTACATGACCCCATTCACACATTGGCTCTTGGTTCACCAAGCCTATGGATATACTTCAACAAGCTGCAGGAGCATCTGTGGGTGGATGACTGTCAAAGCTTCAGGTTGAAACCCTGTGGCAGGAAATGCTGCTCGACTCACGGAGTTCCTCCACCAGACTGCCTACTGCGCCAGACACTAGTGTCTGTAATCACTTGTGTCCATTAAAAATTCTCACATTGTCAATTCCTCCATTTTCTCATCCTTTCACCCTCCCCCTCCCCCCCCCCATCCTTCCCCAACCACTAATGTCCTTCAACCTGAATGTACTTTGGCACATCTGCATTGATCCAATGTCTGAAGAAGGGGTTCGGCCAGAAACGTTGCCCATTTCCTTCGCTCCATAGATGCTGCTGCACCCGCTGAGTTTCTCCAGCACTTTTGTCTACCTGCATTGATCCAATTCTGGCCTTTAATTCCCTTCAGTGAAGTACTGAATTTGGTCATTTTGGAAAGGGCCTTCACGTTCCAGTGTTAATCACTGGACTTCCTGTCAACCGAGCAGTCCCATAACTCCCATTCCCCACGCCTTATTCCATCTGAAACAGCAATTTATTTTCTCTCATGCCCACCAAATACTCCTTGCAGATACGCATTAAGTCATTAAAGATTTTAATAAGGACCTGCTCGGGTAATTTTAACATCTTCCTTGCTTTTCCATCTCTAGTTTGAATTTGTTAAAAAAGACAAATGGATACCATGGAAATTATGCGCTTGAAATATACTTTAACATACAAAAAAATAATGTGAATAAATGGATATTTCACTGACTCACAGAGAAAGTTACCATTTGTCTCAGATGTTTTTCTTTGCAAATTTCACGATCTTGAGATAGGATCTGCATTCTCTCATTCGGAGTTAATACAAAGAAGATGTCATGTATCTCGTAAAGTGCAGCTCGCAACTGAAAAAAACCCATCAAAAGTTAGGCAATTTGTTCTTTACACAAGTTTATTCCTCTTATGTGTTGTTAAATACCTGAGCAATAACTCTTTCCTGCAGAGAAACATCTTGTGATGAAGTGACACCTCTTCTCAAGGGTGCTTCAGGCTGGAAGCTATTGATGAACTCCATGGTATCCTTCAACAAATTGACAGTTACAAAGCCTTTAAATCATCAGTACAGTCACAAAGGTTGATGTACGAGAAATTGTTCTAGTTTAATTCCAACTACATTTGATAATTTCAAAATGGATCTAAACTTACATTTTAAATCAACCAATAATTTAGTTGAATATGGTTTCTTATTTGCAATCCAAAGATTGTGCACATTTTAATTGCTTACTTTGACAGTTTGCTGAAGCTGTTTTAGTTTCACTGTCTTCATCAGTCTGCGAGTTAAAAATCCTTTTGCCAGAGCTGTAATCTTATGACATTTTTGTTGGATTTCTGGTGTATTCATCTGCAAGACAGTTATTTCATATCAAAGGCATTACATTTCTACTCCGGTAAATTTCTCAAATTTATCTTTTTATTTGTTCAAAATGATAGCCACATACGAGCTCTTCCTCACACACACGCCTATAGATATGTTTTTTTTTATACTTTGTTTTATTAGAAGTAATCTATTTACAATAATGTAAACAGCTTTACAAACCTCAACTTAATTACACATTTTTTAAATAACCCATTAACAGTTATCATCTTCTATTTTTTTGGAAATAAAGAAAAGAATAGAATAGTTTTAAATCAATAAGAAAGTGATTAAATAATAATTTGATTATATAGAAAAGAAGAAAATAGAGCAAGGAAAAAAGATTATAGATTAACAAAAAGTGAAAAAATATTATATATATATATATATCAATGAAAATCAACAAAATATATTGTATCTAAAACTATTACAAATAGTAATATCAATGAAGACATGCCTATTAATCCTAGTATAAGAATCAATTATTCTCATCAAATCCCGCTGGGTACCCGTCAGGCTGTGACGTCAAGAACAGCTACTTCTCTAGATACTGTATATATGGAGACCATATTTGTTCGAAGATATTATATTTGTCCAATAGGACAAATCTGATTCTTTCTAATTGTAACGTCTCCAACATCTCTGCTGCCCACATTTTAATTGTGGGGGATAATGTTCCCTTCCAAAATTTCAATATGATTTTTTTCCCTATTATCAAACAGTAATCAAAGAAATTTCTTTGATTTCCTGTAAGTACCGAATTTGAATCCAAAATCCCAAGTATTATTAACTTTGGGTCTGGATCCAATCTAATTTTTAGAACCTCGGAAATAACCTTAAAAATTTCTGTCCAATAGTAACTCAGTTTGGGACATGTAGCAAAACTATGTATTAAATTTGCTTCTAAGTTCTTACATTTATCACAAATTGAAGAGAGATTGTGAAAGATACTCTTTAATTTAGTTTTTGAATAGTGTAATCTGTATAATACTTTGAATTGTATCAATGTATGTCTGGCATTTAACGAACACCGATGTATTTGCTGTAAACTTTCTTCCCAATTTTCTTTCGTTATGGATAAACCAATTTCCTTTTCCCATGCTTGCCGATATGTTTCCGTTGTTGGATTCTCCTTATCCAATATTATGTTATATATATAGGCTATTAATTTTTCTGTATTTGGGTGTAAATTAAACAAATCATCTAATAATCCTGGTACTTTATTTTTATAATCTAGTGTGTTTGATTTTATATAATCTCTAATTTGTAAGTACCTAAACAAGTGTTGCGGAGACAATCCATAGATATCTTGTAACTCTTGGAATAAAAGAAATTTTCCTTTTCTATAAAGGTGCTCTATCCTTTTAATTCCTAAATCATCCCAATGTCTAAACCCTCCATCCAATATAGAGGGCTTAAATAATGGGTTATTCATTATTGATAGTCTAAGTGAAAGATTATCTAGCTGTAAAGTCTTAACTATTTGTTTCCAAATACATCTATTATTATAAATTATAGGGTTATCCCTATAAATTTTTTTTTGTACTTCCTTTGGGGCAAAGAGAACTGATCCTACATTATAGGGTGAACAATCGTCCTTTTCCATCTTTAACCACATTGGTTCATAATCCATATTTACCTACCAAAAATTCATATTCTTAATCTGGACTGCCCAAAAATAATATAAAAAATTTGGAAGTGCTAATCCTCCATTTATCTTAGATTTACATAAATGTTTTTTACTTATTCTATGATTTTTATAATCCCAAATAAAACTATAAATAATATTATCTATTTTTTTAAAAAAGGTCTTTGGGAGAAAAAAAGGAATAGCCTGGAACAAATATAATAATTGTGGTAAAAACACCATCTTTATAGCGTTTATTCTACCAATCATGGATATAGGGAGTGTTTTCCAGTACAAAATATTTTTTTTAAGTTTATCTAATAATAGAGGGTAATTAGATTTAATTAGTGAATTATAAGATTTGGTTACATTAATTCCTAAATATTTAAATTTGTCTTTAACTATTTTTAACGGATATTGTTGTAATATATTTAAGTTAATTCCTGTTATAGGCATAATTTCACTTTTATTCCAGTTAATTCTAAATCCTGAAAATGTGCCAAAGATAGTTATAACATTGAGTAACTTAGGTAAACTAATTTCCAGTTTTGTAATATAAATCAAAACATCATCTGCATATAAAGATATTTTGTTAGTTGTTGTGTCAGTATTATAGCCATAGATTTCAGGTTCTGATCTGATTCTTTCCGCCAAAGGCTCTATCATCAAAGCAAATAATAAAGGCGATAACGAACAACTCTGTCTACAACCCCTAGAGAGCTTAAATTTAGCTGATATTTGATTAGTTAAGATTCTTGCCGTTGGATTCAAATATAAAATTCTTATCCATTTACAAAATCTATCCCCCAATTGAAACTTTTCCATTATATTAAATAAATATAACCATTCCACCTGATCGAATGCCTTTTCTGCATCTAGCGATACAACTGCTAATTCCCTGTCCCGTACTCTTTTTGAATATATAATATTAAACAAGTGTCCGAGATTATGGGATGAGTAGCGTTTTGGGATAAAACCTGTTTGATCTTGATGTATTAATTTAGAAATCACCAAACTTAATCTCCGAGATAAAACTTTCGTTAGTATTTTTTGGTCTGTATTTAGAAGTGCGATCGCTCTATATGATCCTGGATCTTCCAAATCCTTATCTGCCTTAGGAATAAGTGTAATTGTAGATTCGTTTAAAGATTCTGGTAGTTTACCTTGTTCATACGCATATCTATATACTGTATATAATCTTGGGGAAATCAGATCTAGGAATTTTTTATAAAATTCTGCACTTAGGCCATCGGGGCCCACTGCTTTTCCATTCTTTAACGAACTAATTGATTCTTCAATATCTTTTACTGTTATTTCGGCGTTTAACAAATGTCTACCTTCCTGATCTAAACTGTTAATTTGACACTTTTGTAGAAATGTTTCCATATCCACTGTTTGTCCTGTTAATTTAGATGAATAAAGATTTTGATAATATTGTAGAAATCTGTCATTAATATCTTTTGGTATCGTCAATATATTTCCATCCACCGATCTAATTCTATGTATCAATTTTTCATCATATAATTTTCTAAGTTGTCTTGCTAATAGTTTTTGTGGTTTGTCTCCAAACTCGAAATGCACTTGTTTGGTTTGTTGAAATAGTTTAATGACTTGGTTAGAATATATTTTATTTAGTCTATATTTTGCTATTGCAATTTTGTTACTTAGCTCTTTAGAAGGGCGTTTTATATTTTCACTATCTAGTTGTTTTATCTCGTGTTCTAGCTTTTGTTCCATCTTTCTATTTTCTTTATTAAGATAAGCCTGTGCAGATATTATTGCACCACGCATAAATGCTTTAAATGTGTCCCAGAGTAACGATGGTGAAGTTTCCGGTTTGTCATTAGTTTCAAAAAATAATTTAATCTGTTCCATCACATGTTTACAACAGTCCTTATCCTTTAATATCTGGGGATTAAATCTCCAAGTAGTCGTTTTATTAAGTATATCTTTTAGTTTTATCTTAAATGTAAGAGGCGCGTGATCTGAAATAATAATATTGTGATATTTTGCGTCATACGTAAAAGGTAGTAATTTTGAATCTATTAAAAAATAATCTATCCTAGAATAAGTTCCGTGTACGGGCGAAAAAAACGAGTATTCTCGCCCGGATGGATTATCTAATCTCCAAATATCCTTAACATTCGATGTATTAATAAAAGAATTTATGTTTACTTGAATTAGAGGTAACTTTCCTTTTTGTAGAAGACCTGTCTAGGTAGCTATCTAAGGTGCAATTAAAGTCACCCCCAATAACTAAATTATATTGTGTGGAAATAGGAATATTATTAAATATTTTCTTAAAAAATAGTGGGTTATCAAAATTAGGGGCATATATATTCACCAAAATTACTTTCTGTGAATATAATTCCCCTGTAATTATTACATATCTACCCTCTTTGTCCTCTATTATAGAATTTTGTTTAAAAGGTATACCTTTACGGATAATTATTGCAACTCCTCTAGATTTGTGTGTAAATGAAGAGCGATATACCTTGGAAATCCATTTCGCTGTTAATCTATATTGAGCATCTCTTTTGAGATGAGTCTCTTGGAGGAAGATCACGTCTGATTTCAATCTATTCAACTGTGCTAGTACCTTTCCCCTTTTAATTGGTTCATTAATTCCCTTAACATTCCAACTACAGAAGGTAATTCCACCCCCCCCCCGGTCTTCACATTCATATCTTGCATTTTACTATTAGGGTGGTTTTTTTTGGAGTAGCCTTCTCGACCCCTCCAGCCCAGCGGTATACCCAAACGCCAATCCGATGAGAATTTCTATCTTCAGTAATCCATATACATATCTTCTTAGAGCGATTATACAATATCGTTCATAACTACATTCATATAATATATAACGCAGAATCAAATATTTAATATATAAGAAAAAGTACAAAGTGTAATTAAAAAAAGAAAAAGGGGTGTTAACAGGGTGCCCAGAAAAAAAATAAACTACACTGGTATAGTGTGTAGTGTGCATTAGTGAAAGCCACACTAACGTGGCTATTAATCTACTGACTTCCGTTTTTTTTAAGAAAAGAAATGTTAAGTGTTCCAGCTCCTGTCTATAATACTATGTATATTGGGGTGGGGTACTAACTTTAAGTACTTAGTAAATATTTCTATTATTCATATTACTAATTACCAGTTATTAATTTCTAGTATAATTAATATTATAGTAGGTAATACTATGTTAGGGGGACAATTAAAAATTTACTAATTAATACCAAGCTATAACAACATGTCCATTATTGCCCCTCTTTCTTAATGAATAATTCATAACCGCAGGTCGGTAATAAAAGTTCATTCTTCTTCTTCTTCTTCTTCTTCAGCGCTTACTTCTTCTTCTGCTTCCTCTTCTGCCTTCTTCTGTATGCCTCTGGCGAATTCCAGTGCTTTGGTATGGTTAACAAAACGGAATTCCTTGTTGTCGTAGGTCACTCTCAATGTTGCTGGGTACATCAAACCATATCTGAGATCCTTTCCATCCTTTATATTCCGAAGAATGCCTCTTGTTTCTGAGAATAGAGATCTTCTCTTAGCCACTTCAGCCGGGTAATCTCTGAAGATACTAATATTAACTCCTTCATATTTCAGATTCCTCTTTCTTATTATTATCTTCATCATTTCTTCAAACTCGTGATCAAAAGCCACCTTTACAATCATTTGTCTTGGTGGTGCACCACTCCCAGGGGCCCGTCTTAAAGCCCTGTGGGCACGGCCCACCAGTAGTTCTTGGTCCAGATCCAGAATGTCCTTTAGGAGTTTTGCAGCAAATTTCCGCGGGTCCTGATTTCCTTCCCGACCCTCGGGCAATCCTACTATTCGCAAATTCTTACGTCTTTGTCGACCTTCCAAATCAATACATTTCTCATTTATTTTGTGGAGTAGTTCTGAAAGGCGTTTATTCTCGGCAAGTAGCTTCTCAGTTTCCTTGGCACTTTTTACAGCAAAATCAGCCAAATCTTTAATTGCGTCATTTTGTTGGTCGAGTGTGATGACAATAGGATCAATCTTATCAATCAGCATTTGTTCCAGTCCAGCAACCTTGTCGTTTACCTCAGAGATTCGGTTTTGAAATTCAGCATCCGCCTTTCTTTTCCATTCGTTCATTATATTCTTTACCATCTCGGTAACTTCTTTTGTTAATTCCACTTTAGTTTTCTCATGAGACACCAGAATCTCCGCTTTAAGAGTTTTTATTTCATCCTTATATTCTTTCTTCATGTCTTTAAATTCATCTTTATATTCCTTCTTCAAGTCTTTTATTTCTTTCACCAGTTTCTTCATCTCACCCATCAAGGAACTTTTAAATTCTTCCATTTCAACTTTTCTCTGTGAGATTTCTTCTTGGGAGGCAGTCAGACTCGAGCCCGAGGCTTTGGTGGCACCAGCCTCTCTTCTAAGGCCCGTTTTCTTCAGGGGAGGGGAGGAGGGCTGCATTTTAAATTTCTTACCGAAGTCGCGCGCCTGATGACGTCACGCAGCCTTCAATCGCACCGGAGCCGTTTTAAATCGATCTCCTGCGGTAAGTAGCGTTAGCACCCTCCTTTAACCCCGTTTATTTAACCGATTTTTACGGAGCTGATCTGGCGCTGTTCTCCCCTAGAACATGGCGCCACCGGAAGTGACGCCTATAGATATGTTGACCAAAATCCACCGCCAGCAATGAGAAAGTGAATATTAGATGGTCATGCCCAATTAGTACAAATTGTTATGCACATACAAATTTCCATATTAAGCTCCATAAATATAAAGTATACATTTTGGACTGGTGCACATAGACCAAAGTATTTTTGACAGCATTGACAAATTGACCTGAGCTTGGTGTTAAGTTTCAACTTTTATCAAAGCCTCAGAATTAAAGGACATTCTTTTAGGAAGGAGATGAGGAGAATTTTCTTTAGTCAGAGGGTGGTGAATCTGTGGAATATTTTGCCACAGAGGGCTGTGGAGGCCAAGTCAGTGGATATTTTTAAGGCCGAGATAGATTCATGATTAGTATAGGTGTCAGAGGTTATGGGGAGAAGGCAGGAGAATGGGGTTAGGAGGGAGCGATCAGCCATGATTGAATGGCAGAGTATAAGTGATGGGCCGAATGGCCTAATTCTACACCTATAACTTAAAACGCAGTAGATTTGGATATTTTGGATTGATCACAGTGGAGAAATGAGGTCCAAAGTTATAAATTGAATCTCACTCCAGTTTTGCACTAATTTAAATTTAAAGCCGGCACACTTGGTTTTCCAAGGCTAAGTGGAGGCAGGAGTTGGTAAATCCACCAAGCTTTTCCCAAGTGTCCGAGAGTCAGGAGCAAGGATTCTGTCCCCTTCTCCCAAAGAACCAGCTCTTGTGCTTCATGCATTTCAGTCATATTGTAAGCCTTATAACCTTCAAAGGAAATTTAGTGCTAAATAAATTAGGCACATTTAATATCTGCAAGTGAAAACCTACGCATTTCACTTTATTGATACACTGATTTTCATGGATAGGAAAAGTTTTGCGTACATCAAAACTGCTTTAAATGAGATTTGACCCAATTATGAAAGAAAGATACTCCATTATGAAGGAAGACCTGATCAGCTTACTGACCCTCTCACTACATTTCCAAAATTCTAGGAATCCAAGTGGGCAGCAGTGAACTCGTTCTTCCCTCTTACCTGTGAGCGTCTGGTCCTCAGCCTGCTAATGAAATCGGATGGCTGCACTTCCTGGACTCCATCATCCTGAACTACCCATCCACTGAATGATGACTCGGGGCTTATTGATTTGCTGCTGAGCACTGGAAAAAAAGGTTAGATAAAATGCAATGTAAAATATCAGGGAAAGGAAACCGTTTTCACATTTTAGCAACTTGTACTCAAACATAATTATGTATTTATAGAAGCTACTAATCAATTTTTCCTAAATTCACAGGGAAGTTGTACAAAAATAGCGCCTTTCATCTATTTGTACATTCAAAGACAAAATGCAGTAAATTTCACAATTCACAGAACCCTGCTGTTTATGAATTATTTAAATACTACACACCAACATTTAGAGCGGTGATGTTTCCTGGAAAACCACCTGTATCGCGATTGTCCATAATGCAAACTCTCAAACATTGGCTAAAATTGTTTACTTTGCATCGTGTTAGTTAGTTATTTTCTCTTCACATATTCTGCAAGAACAAATTTGTATTCTGTATCTCAAATTGCTTGGTGTAATTTGCAAATTCCATAAGTGCCATTTCCATTAGATAAACTACAGCAATACAGGGATGCACTGTGGTATTTACTTTGTATGTAGACACACAAAACATGCAGCACATAAAAGGCTCCAGAGCAGAAGAGTGACAATTTATAAACAGAAAATATAATGGGCAGAATGGTGGATGGCTGTATGTTCATTGGAGATCAAGTCCGTGTTATCCACCAAGTCCATTTACAGATCAGCATGCTCACAACTCTATCTGCAGATCAGCATGCTCACAACTATCACAAGGCCAGTTTATCATTGAGAGGGTTGGTAACTGTACTGCATTCCTCCTGAGCCTTTTCCTGTGGGTGTCCATCAAATTCTATTGGATTGTCTTTTGTTGGAAGCAGTGATTATCAATGGTCAATGTGTGAGTGGACCAGAGGTTGCATACAGAGGGGCAGGAGCATGGACAAGTTTGTGGCCAAAGCCTCGGTCCAGAGTACGTGCTTGAACATGGTGAAATTGGCATAGTGGTTATGTCTATGGGGAGGCTGAGCACAATGTCATTACAGCTTCAGTGTCCCTGCCAGCAGCCTTGGTAACTTCCACAATATTGTGTTATCCATGAGAAACCCATGAGTCTATCCTGTGTGATTCACAGATTAGACTTGTTCGCAGAGAGAAGGGTAGAGGTCAGAGGGAACAGAAGTGAATACACAGATGATAATTTCAAAATCAGGATATTGCTTTGATGTGTGCCCGATACATCAATAAACATTAATGAACAAGATTTGGTGGAAGGGATGGGCGAAGAGTGTTTGCATGTCCTGTGATTTGTAGAAGGTAAAAGGAATTAATCAAGTACAAGTACAAAATTGAATAGAGCCAGAGTTGGGCAATAGTAAAAGAGGAAATATGGAGGAAAGGAAATGGTTGACAAGAACAGTTGATGTAGAGACCAGGAAGAATTGCTGAATGCACAGATTTGAGAGACCAGGACTAAAAGGAACAGGAAAAACCAAAATCATGAAGTAACTCCGAGGTTATCAGGTCAGAAGCCTTGAAATTGGTCCAGTTCTGTTAGCTCCACAAAATTGAATTTAAAAATCTATAGTGAAAATCCAATAATACATAGTGGTATTCGAATTTGGAAACAACTAAAAAAATACATTAAAATTGGATAATTTATCGCTCTCTCTCCCTGTTGCAAATAATCCTTCAGTGTTGGAAAAGGTTTTGTACAATGGAAAAATTATGGAATTAAAAAGATGGGACATCTTTATAGAAAAGGTATTTTCCTCTCGTTTCAGGAATTACAACAGAATAACGGATTACATTCAAATAATTTTTTTAGATATTTACAACTTAAAGATTATGTTAAATCACATACACAAGAATACAGAACTAGAGAGCCAGAGATTCAAGATGAATGTTTGAATAAACACCCCAATACAGTCAAATTAATATCTTAGATTTATAATACTCTTTTAGATAGTGAGATTCCATCGACGGAATTATATAGACAAGCATTTGAAAACGAATTAGCTCAACCCATAACGAAAGATATTTGGGATGAAAGTCTACAACATATACATCAATGTTCGTTAAGTGCCAGACATTCGTTAATACAATTTAAAGTACTACACTGCATTATTCTAAAACAAAATTAAATAGAATCTTTCCTAATATCTCTCCTACCTGTAATAAATGTCAATACTCTGCAGTGAATTTAACCCATACCTTTGTAAATTGCATAAAAATTAAAAATTTCTGGATGGATATTTTTAAAATTATTTCCGTAGTTGTTAATACTCAACTGGAGCCCGATCCTAAATTAATAATATTGGGCATATCAGAACAATACCTAAAACTCACAACCAACCAAGGAAATCTCACTGATTATAGTATAACTGGGGAAAAAATTAATATTAAATTTTTTGGAAAAACCCAGCAACCCTCACAATCAAAATGTGGATTATGTAGATGTCGGAGACCTTACATTTGGAAAAAATTAGATTTGTCTTAATTGACAAACCAGAATTATTTACTAGAATATGGTCTCCATTTATAGATTATTTGAAGGGGTAGATTGGGCTGGCACGGAAGCCTGACTGAAACTTGAATCCAGAACTAGATGAATAGTTATGTTCTCTGACCTACGGACCTATCTCCTAATTTGTATTATTGATAGTTTATTCTATTTTTCTAATTTTCTTTTTCTCTCTTTATTTTTTCTATCTATAAATAAATAATTAGAGGCAATGTTAATATGTAACCGATAAATGAGGATCCCAGCTACATGGGTAGCGGGGTCCCTGGAATCCTGGATACATAATATGTAATCGTTTAACAAAGTTTGTAGTGGTTTGGACTATGATATGTACATGCCTCTAATAAAAATATTTCCAAAAAAGCCTTCTTCAGCCACATCACCTACCCATTTTCCAGACTTAAAAAGAAACATTTGCAGTTCCTTTTTATTACGAGGAACAAGGTTTCAAGGGCAAGGTAGTCATGAAGAAAGCAGGGGGTTCAAAAGGTATTTTATTGTCAGGTGTACCAATTAAGGTGCAGTAAAACTCGATTTACATAGTCATACTAAAAAAGCAACAAGACACACAACAACATAAAAGTTAACATAAACATCCACCACAGCGGATTCCCCACATTCCTCACTGTGATGGAAGGCAATAAAGTCTAATCTTCTTTCCTCTTTATTCTCCCGATTCAAAAGTGAAATTAGGAAAAGATATCTGTTCTGGTCAAGAAAAGGTGGGAAGTATGGTCGATTTTCCAAGGAAAGTGTGGGGCAACGAGGTAACCGATTAGATGGTTTTGATCGTGATGACAACTCCTTGCACATCTTGATTGAGACGAGGGAATGTAGGGGTCTTGACTTAATATCAAATTATTCAAATTATCCAACTTTCTCCCATATTAAAGTATAGTATCAATTGCACCATACTATATATTCAAGTGACTCATGGACAAAATGTTAGCAACCAAGTCAAGCTGAAATTTTAAAGAAACTGCAATACTTACAATACAAATATATAGTCAACAATTTGACATCATTGTTGTTTTTATGCTAGATTGTTCAATAGTTTAAAATAAGGCAAGATACATAGTCATTTATGTTTAAAAATGTATCAGATGTATCATTTGGTTTAAATTCATGAGACCCTTTAAAGTATTAAAGAATGACATGACAGCAAGTCAAGCTTCATGCATCGTGGGAAACTAATGTGCTTGATTACATTTCCTGCGATGTACTGTTCTATGTCTCTTGAAAATTACTTACAAGAGTGACTGCCATCCACTCGATTGGTCAGGGAAGGCACAACATAGCTTCTATTTATTCTCTTCCAACCTAAAGAGGTTTCTTTACTTGAACCACTTTCAGACGAAACCCTCACAAAACTGGTTTGATCTCTCAGTCGCCTTTCTTGTTCTTCTATTTCCTAAAGATGAAGAGAGTAAATTAACAATACAAAATATCCTCTCTTTCTAAAATCCCAAATGAAGTAACTCTGAAGCTCTTCAGAAAGTATGGCCTGCTTTGTGAAAGCAGACAGATAGGAGACAACACCTAAACAGATTATTACCGAACATTACCAATGCTTCCTTGTCTTTCATCTGTGAACTGAAGTTAAATTAGTGCATTCAAGGGATACCCACATCACTATTGACATGCCAATTATCATCAACTGTTACACATCTTGCCAAATGGAAGTCAGCAATTCCATAGGCTCACTGAAGATGACATGCAGCAAGATGTCATCAGGAAGGACTGGCCAATGTAGCTAATGTTATTCAGCATGTTTCTGCAGCTAGTTTATGTGGGGAAAAAAACACCTGGTTATCAGATGCGAATCAAAAGGTATACTCTAAATCATGGGTTTTAGGGCAAAAACAGAAGTCTAACAGAACGCCACAAGTCAAGCAGCATCTATGGAGGTGAACATCTAAGGAGGTGAACATCATCGCCATTTGTAACCTCAAACAGAACCTTTGCCTCCACAGATCTACTTCACCCACTAAGATCTTCCAGCATTTTTTGTTCTAGATTCCAGCATCTGCAATTTATTTTTGTCTTCAGATTTTAGGCAGCTTATTAACAGGAAAAATTGATAAGGTTGAACCAAAAACATGATACCAAAACCAAAGATATGAGAATTTGGTTCGGGGGAAACAGCATGAATCACAAAGTGACAGTTGCACAAAGAATATAAAGTAGAGCGTGATTAAAGTAGGCCATGTATTATATCAACTATTTTCCACTTTCATCTTCGCTGTAATATAGTTTTCAGTTTTAGACATATATTTAAAGATTACAGAATGCAAACAGCAATTGCCAATATTTAACAATTGCTTTTGTAAAAATAATGTTTTATGAATCAAACGGAAGGATAAATCTCAGTGAAATGAATGAGGAGCTCTCTCTCCCTACCATCCGCAGTTTCTCTTGTTCTTTCTCTTGTTCAGCTATCAGCATAGAGAGTTGCAAGGTATGTTGTTCCTCCAGCTGCCTCCGCATTTCTACCAATGCCAACATCTGTTTTGTGATAAGCTCTTCATCTGTAAGATTAATAATAAGTATCAAGGAAAAAAAATCAAAGACCGCGTCTCCGTTTTCAATGTAATAAAAAGATTGCACATAAAGGGAAACTTCAGCCAGGCAGAGTGGACACATTTAGACCGTCCTCCTGGCCATCACGTGTGGTCATCTTGGTCCAAGTGACACACTCATTTTGCGCACAGAATTTGCCCGAGCATCAGCTCCACTCCAGAACCAACAGCATCTGAATTCCATTCAGAGCTAGACGTTCACACAAACTGATCAGATCCTATTTCTGCACACTACCATATCTAGTTGTGAATGCTTACACATTGATCTGAAAATTGAACATAACACAAGCTTCATTGACTAATTACATGCAGAACTATAACTAGAATTTTGGACATTGTGCATTTAAAAGGACATCTAAATCCCTCTGCACTTGTGTTCTGCATTCTCTCCCATTTAGATAACTTTTTTTCTTTCTTTCTGCCAGAATGGGAAGTCAAATCTTCTGACGTTATAAACCATTTGCCTGATCTATGTTCATTCGATCTATAATTGCTGCATAGCTAACATTCTCTTTACAACTGGTCCTTGGTTTCCCTTTGACCAACCCTCGTTGACTTTGTCAGATTATCCAGCAGTTTTCCAAGTGACCTGCTACAGCAGCTTCAATATAACTTTAGCGTCAACTGATGTTGCGCTAACTGTTCTACAATTGCTAAATTTGTCTCTTTTTCAAATGGAACTCTTGCTTAATGTATATTACATAATTACATTAGGTAATGTATTAACTATTTTGTTTGTCATTTCTCCGACCCTAGGATAAATGTAACAGGACTCATGGTCCGGACAGTTCACAACTCCACCAATTATACCTCAGCAGAACAAAGCCTGGCAACTATTACACAACCTTCCCACCCCCCCAAGCAATCCTTCCAGTTCCTTTCACTCTCTTGTCAGCATCCTCATTAATCATGCAGACCACAAATTAATTGCATTTTAATCATTGTACAGAACCAAAATATTTACTCTGAATTATAGACAGAATTAGAACTTTTTTAAAGTAACATTTCAAAAGTTTAAAATCAAAAATTTGAGGTTTGAAGTTGTTCAGCGGAAATCTTCACTTAATAAATGATTACACATGTGCCTGAATTACCTTAACTATCATATAGATCCAGTGGATCCAACATCCTCATTACTCTATAGAAAATTATCAAACGGCAAACTAAATTAAGAGCTGTTATGCAATTAGTACTTCTGTACTGGACCTCAGAGCATCGTTACACTGAGAAACATCATCAGGCATCCAGTATTGTTTAAGAGGATGATTTAATATTACTTATCTCCATGGATAGGAGGGAGAAATGTCCTTACCTCCTGTCTTAATATGGCTATTTAAGAGCACTTCATTTTCATTCCTGATCATAGGAACTCTTTGATGCCTTTCTTGAATCCACCTGCTCATCTCCTGAACAAATGAGGCTGTAGTTTTAACAGTCGACTGTTTGTTTTCTTTGGTATTTAGAATACCCAGATCTAACTTGCGTTTGGCTTTAATTTCCATGTTGCTTTGTGGACACTTTTCACGTTCGGGAGGTGGCACCAAGAAATCAGCTTGTTGCTTTGTACTTTGAGCTTGCAACAGCATAGGAGATGGATGAATGACATCATACGATTTGTTCAGCACAGCAGGCGAACCTTGCTTAGCCTTTTCAATCAGGCTGCTGGTCTTTTGGTCACCGAGATCAAGCTCAAGTGGGGTTTCTAATAGTTGGCATGTGTCTTGTTTACTTGTAAGCAATGGATGAGCCCGTTCCAAATCACGTGAATCTTTGTGAATCAAGCTCCTTATTGGCATCTGAACTTCAGTATCAACGATGGTTCCAATCAAGTTTACGTCAGGCTTTCCACAAAGTTCAGAGATGGTAAATGGTGAATTATTTTTTGACATTATATCATTTATCTTTCCCAAAGACGATGAAAGATCTTGCAGTTTCCCAGCATGTTTTTCAATTTCTTCTTGATTGATAATTACTGAAAGCTCATTTGGAATAGCTCTCCGTACATCAAGACTATCGATGTTTATTTGACATGTGTTCGTCCCATGTAGGCCACTAAATTTATCTTTTGGGCTTAGCTCATATGCATTCACTGGGTTATTAATAACAATATTGGTTGTGGTTCTGGGGCATCTTTGGTGTATTTTGGGACTTCGACTTCGTTCAGGATTGGGCAGTTTAGCATAGGATCCTGTTAGACTTTTAAGCAAACTACTTTCATATTCAGATGCCGATCTGTTTACCCAATCGTCATCAGACTCAGATTCTTTAGATGAGCCGTTTATTGGCTTTGCTGCAAAGTCTAAATTTGGAGTACATAAAACTGAAGTGGATACGTTAAGTGCTATTTTATCATGCAATTCAAAGCTTTCATTGATCACAGAAGCAACTTGTGACTGTAAAGATGACCTTGAACTGCATGATTTATCAGCTATCACAGGACCAGAACTTTGACTTCTGTTAGAAACGCTGTTTGTTTGGTTTTGCCAGTCATCAACTTTAACACCTTCATTTTCTTTATCTGAATGGCTTTCATTTGTACCTTCCTTGGAAACAGTTTTCCCATTACGTCGGTTTTGTTCTCTCTCTATGTATTCCCTTGACTTTTTAAGCAAATTCTGGAGACTCATTGTGTAAGGATCAGGATATTCCTTTGCAGGTGGCAGTACATCCGTTTTTTTAGGGTTCACAAATACCGAACTAGTATTAGGTTGGATGTTACCAGCTGATTTGGGCAGCTCGCTCATTTGATAAGAAAAGCTACATCTTTCGTCAGAGTTTCCATTGGAAATCTTTTCCTTCAATTTCAACAGTGGTCTAGATAACAGAATAAGGTCTTCGGAGTTTTCAGTACATGTTGGCGAAAGTGAAGAACGGTTAGAATGTTGTATTGCTGTGAACTCATTTACTGGAAGGTGCGTAATAGGATGTTTTGTACATTCAGTAGTACTTGGCACTTTACATACCTTGAAAAGAAAATGGTTTTTTTTTAACATCACGGCAAGTACAAGTACTGCACACTATTGATAACATTTTTAGTTATATCAATGTATTCATTGAACATTTTATAATGTTCAATGTATATATGATGACGAATGGGAATTGAAATTTTGTTTTTAAAAATAAAAACAAAGTCCTAGCCTTTTAAAAAAATGCCACTATCTTAAACTATATTAAAAGCATCTACTCCATCAGATATTCAGAGACTGCAGGAGGTCCATTAGAAGTGAAGCATAACACTTAAATGTTTGTTGGTAACCAAATAGTGTTGTAACCTGACAAAATCCCATGACGTTGTGTTTGCTTTTGGTATCCATGTACACAGTTGTAAACACAGGATAAAGCATCAAGCGGGGCTGCAATGTGCATGTCTTTCTGCAAGCTTCCATCATTACAGTTTGAGTCACTATCTTGGCTACAGGTTATGTTAAAACCAAATGACACATTTGTAATAAAAATAAAATCTCTGGTAATATGTCTGTGGTCAAGGCTACAGCTTATTTGATTTCCTGAACCTGCTAGCTGCTGCACTTGTGATTTTGGATACAAAATGCTGGAGTAACTCAGTGGGACAGGCAACATCTCTGAAGAGAAGGAATGGATGACGTTTAGGATCGAGACCCTTCTTCAGTCTGAAGCAACGTCACCCATTCCTTCTCTCCAGAGATGCTGCCTGTCCAGCTGAGTTACTCCAGCTTTGTGTCTATCTTCGGTTTAAACCAGCATCTGTATTTCCTTCTTACGCACTTGTGATTTTGTTTTTTAAAATTGAATGAGATCTATCTCTGCCTTAAAATTATCCATTGACGGCCCCCACAGCCTTCTGTGTTCACAACTGGTGTTAAATGAAGGAGAATTGGAACAGCTTCAGCAGCTCAAAAGCTGGGCACCCATCAGTTTTTGGTTTAAATTCAATGTTGGATACGGGCACTGTTGGCAAAGCCTTGCTTATGCTCCTCCTCTCATTGCCAGTGAGAAGGTGGTGGTAAAAGCCACCACACAGTGCCGGATTGGGCTTTGCTGACAATGAACGACTGGCAAGTCTAAGCCAAACTGAACATCACCAATAAGAACCTCAAGATACACGGCCCTCCATAATGTTTGGGACAAAGACCCATCATTTATTTATTTGCCTCTGTACTCCACAATTTGAGATTTGTAATAGAAACAAATCACATGTGGTTAGTGGACATTGTCAGATTTTAATAAAGGCCATTTTTATACATTTTGGTTTCACCATGTAGAAATTACAGCAGTGTTTCTACATAGTCCTCCCATTTCAGGCACCATAATGTTTGGGACACAGCAATGTCATGTAAATGAAAGTGGTCATGTTTAGTATTTTGTTGCATATCCTTTGCATGCAATGACTCCTTGAAGTCTGTGATTCATGGACATCATCAGTTACTGGGTGTCTTCTCTGGTGATGCTCTGCCAGGCCTGTATTGCAGCCATCTTTAGTTTATGCTTGTTTTGGGGGCTAGTCCCCTTCAGTTTTCTCTTCGGCATATAAAAGGCATGCTCAATTGGGTTCAGATCAAGTGATTGACTTGGCCACTCAAGAATTGACCATTTTTTAGCTTTGAAAAACTCCTTTGTTGCCTTAGCAGTATGTTTGGGATCATTGTCTTGCTGTAGAATGAAACACCAGTCAATGAGTTTTGAGGCATTTGTTTGAACTTGAGCAGAAAGGATGTGTCTATACACTTCAGAATTCATTATGCTACTACCATCAGCAATATCTCCAAGTTTGCGGATGACACTAAGCTGGGGGGCAGTGTTAGCAGTGAGGAGGATGCTTGGAGACTGCAAGGTGACTTGGATAGGCTGGGTGAATGGGCAAATGTTTGGCAGATGCAGTATAATGTAGATAAATGTGAGGTTATCCACTTTGGTGGCAAAAATAGGAAAGCAGGATATTATCTAAATGGTGGCCGATTAGGAAAAGGAGATGCAGCGCGACCTGGGTGTCATGGTACACCAGTCATTGAAAGTAGGCATGCAGGTGCAGCAGGCAATGAAGAAAGCGAATGGTATGTTAGCTTTCATAGCAAAAGGATTTGAGTATAGGAACAGGGAGGTTCTACTTCAGTTGTATAGGGTCTTGGTGAGACCACACCTGGAGTATTGCGTACAGTTCTGGTCTCCAAATCTGAGGAAGGATATTATTGCCATAGAGGGAGTGCAGAGAAGGTTCACCAGACTGATTCCTGGGATGTCAGGACTGTCTTATGAACAAAGACTGCATAGGCTCGGTTTATACTCTCTAGAATTTAGGAGATTGAGAGGGGATCTTATAGAAACTTACAATATTCTTAAGGGGTTGGACAGGCTAGATGCAGGAAGATTGTTCCCGATGTTGGGGAGGTTCAGGACAAGGGGTCACAGCTTAAGGATAAGGGGGAAATCCTTTAGGACCGAGATGAGAAGGACTTTTTTCACACAGAGAGTGGTGGGTCTCTGGAACTCTCTGCCACAGAGGGTAGTTGAGGCCAGTTCATTGGCTATATTTAAGAGGGAGTTAGATGTGGCCCTTGTGGCTAAGGGGATCAGAGGGTATGGAGAGAAGGCTGGTACGGGATACTGAGTTGGATGATCAGCCATGATCATATTGAATGGCGGTGCAGGCTCGAAGGGCCGAATGGCCTACTCCTGCACATAATTTCTATGTTGTATCATCAATGACGATAAGCGAGCCAGTACCTTCAGCAGCCATACATGCCCAGGCCACAACACCCCCCACCACCGTATTTCACACATGAGGTGGTATGCTTTGGATCTTGGGCAGTTCCTTCTCTCCTCCATACTTTGCTCTTGCCATCACTCTGATATGTTAATCTTCGTCTCACCTGTCCACAAGGTCTTTTCCCAGAATTGTGATTGCTCTTTAAAGTATTTCTTGGCAAACTGTAACCAGGCCATCCTATTTTTGCAGCTAACCAGTAGTTTGCATCTTGCAGTGTAGCCTCTGTATTTCTGACCATGAAGTCCTCTGCGGACTGTGGCCATTGACAAATCCACATCTGATTCATGAAGAGTGTTTCTGATCTGTCGGACATATGTTTGGGGATTTTGTTTTATTATAGAGAGAATTCTTCTGTCATCAGCTGTGGAGGTCTTCCTTGGCCTGCGATTAGTAAGCTCACCAGTGCTCTCTTTCTTCTTAATAATGCTCCAAACAGTTGATTTTGGTCTGGCTGATGTCTCTAACAGTTTTATTCTTGTTTCTCAGTCTCATAATGGCTTCTTTGACTTTCTTTGGCACAACTTTTGTCCTCATGTTGATAAACAACAATAAAAGTTTGCAAAGGTGATGGAAAGACTGGAGGAAAGACTAGGGGCTGAGAGCTCTTTTCCTGCATTAAGGAGGCATTTAAACACACCTGAGCAATTACAAACACCTGTGAAGCCACGTGTCCCAAACATTATGGTGCACTGAAATGGGGGGGAATTTCAGTGATAAACACTGCTGTAATTTCTACATGGTGAAACCAAAATGTATAAAAATGGCCTTTATTAAAATCTGACAATGTGCACTTTAACTACATGTGACTTTTTCTATTACAAATCTCAAATGGTGGAGTACAGGGGCAAATAAATAAATGATGGGTCTTTGTCCCAAACATTATGGAGGACACTGTATGTCTTTTTGCCCATCTACATTTATCCAGTTTGCCTGCATTCGCTCCATATCCTGGAACATATAGTGGAAATTACCTGCACTGTACTCCAGTATCATGCATGCTATTTTTAGTTTCCAACACAATACAAATCTAATTGCAGCCTTTATTTCAAATGTGGACACAAGCCCAACTCCAAAAGCAAAATGACAATGATTACTGTTGAAATCAATATTTGAGTGAATGAAGTAGTAAAACGTGCAAAATACGAGTGGAGGAAATGGAGATCGGAGGAAAATACTCCAATGGCCAGGGGCATATTAGGCATGAAGAAACCGTTTGATGAATGACCTTCCACCCATCATGCACGGAGTGATGCATGCTTGCGCACATTGACCAGCTTCACTAATAATTCCTCAGACATTGATAACAACTGGACAAGGAGCTAGGATTGATTTGATGCAAGTATCATTTAAACCATGCAAGTGCTTCTCAGTCAACACCCACAACAAAGCAATCTGTACAATAACCTTCCATAATCAACACCACAATGTTTGTTCTTATTTCCCAGCATCTCACCAAGAAGGACAATATTACACGATTGAATACTTTCCAACATCTGGACAAATGTCACCCCAAAACACAAGCTTCTTGAAACAATTGAGAATAAGGAATCAAGGGATATTGGGGAAAAACAGGAATTGGGTACTGATTTTAGATTAGGGGCTCCCAACCTTTTTCGTCCCGTTTACCCCAGGCAACTTTAATAGCACATAACAATGTTATTTCACTTATTTATGAACAACTAATGATGAACAGATACCGGTATACCAGAAACAAACACAGTCAGTCAGTGAGAACAAATATGTACAAATCCAGAATCAACAAATTTACCCCAGGTTGGGAACCCTTGTTTTAGATGACCAGCCATGATCATATTGAATGGCGGTGCTGGCTCAAAGGGCCGAATGCGCCTATTTTTCAATGTTTCTAGAATAAATAATCCCCTTGATGAGCACTTCCACCACAGTGACGAATGCTGTGGTGGATGCTTATGTTACATTTTTATTGCGTATTTGTGTGTTCTTTATTATTGTATGCTGTTGACAAAAGCCCTACTAGGGACAAGTGTTGCGAATTAGCCTTGGCTAAAAACACTATGATGCATACATCAGATGACTGTTTCGAGTTTATCTATGCTTTTGTATCTGTCCCTATTAAATAAACCTTAATCAATCAATCACTTCATCCACGGACCCAAGGATTCACCTCTTCCATCATGGCCTGTGGAGTTACACTATACCAATTCAACAATCTTTTTCCATTAGCAAGTCCACAATCTGTACAACGTTCAGAGGACAAAAGGAGATGCTGCGAGTGAACATGATGATGGAAGAATTCTTTGCACAAGTCTGGGGCCTCAGTATTGCTGCATAACAGGGAACCTGCACAAGACTGGCAAAAGGCCTCTGAATTTTGCTCATCTGATGCACTTCTTCCTCATGGCGACACACCATTTGCAGGAATAGTTGAGATCCTAGATTTTGATGTTTATTGTTGAATTACCTGCTAATTACCACTGAGTGAATTAATCCTGCAAATTGTCCCCACAGAAAGCTAAATTCTGGTCTTCATTTTGACATGAATAACAACCAAAGATCATAGAGAGTTAGGGTCCGCTCTATGATCTCTGATAACAACGGCGTCATTAATAAAATGCCTCCAATGGCAAATTCTCCAATGGCACCTCACAGAATCAGACAACACTAAGAGCCTCAGGGGACAGGAGGACACGTCAAAGATCTACGTTTTAAGCTGCATCGTTATGTTGTAATACCATTGAGATTTTATAACCTGCATTTTATTCTGGTTTAATATCCAATTGCCATATCAATATTTCATATTCTTCAAGTAAAACTTAGAAATGTAAAAACTGCAGAAAATATCATCTTCCAAAGACACTCAAAAACAGATTTAGTGCGATAAGATTCCAACAATCTGAGTTGCAGATTTAAGAAAAAGTGATGTTGACAATAAAATGCATAATGCTCAATTAATTTATTCACTGGTTCAAGTTTTCATCCTCAGCACCAATTTAGTCTGCTATCCTCTGGTCCCTACACATTTTGTAATGACACATAACATAACATTATTGCACTGGAAGAACAGGTTCAATACCAAGCATCAGCCAACTCTTTTAAAACTAATCAACAAAATCAGTCAAATTATGTTCACTATGAAATAAATGATCAGATCACCTATATTGCTTAATAGTTAAAAGAAAAGGATAAGACACAACTCAAAAAAAACACACCAACTTTTGAATCCAAAAGAATTGAGAGCAACACCTTATTGAAAGAAGCCAGCCAGTCTCCCCAGCACTACGTTGAATTGAAGTTTACATGATGCGAACAAGAGTGGTTTGAACCCACGACTCAGTGGGCTTCACTCATTCAGCAGTTATTACCACCATGCAACATTGTTCACGAATGCTGCAAAACATTTACTTGTATAGAAAATGCTAACAATGTCAGAATTCCCACAGCCAATTAGTTTGAAATTAAATGTGTAGGAAAGAACTGCAGATGCCGGTTTAAATCGAATGTAGACACAAAATGCTGGAGTAACTCAGCGTCCGAGTAAGGCAGCATCTCTGGAGAGAAGGAATTGGCCTAACCCAAAACATCACCCATTCCTTCTCTCCAGAGATGCTACCTGTCCCGCTGAGTTACTCCAGTACTTCGTGTCAACCTTAGTTTGAAATGAAATGTACACAACCTCCTGATTTTGAGCTGGCATTTTAAATTCAATTTCAAAATTCATTGCCAGAAACAGAAGCAAAATAACCAACCTGTACGTTTTCAATAATTTCTTCCACACGGGTAAGCAAGGCACTTTTTCTTGCTTTGTACCGACCAACCTCCAATTCCACAGCTTTCTGTCTGTATTGTTGCATCTCCAATTTTCTTTCTGTATTCATCTAGAAAAACAACACTAGCTTAATGCAACCGGGCATTTTACAAGCAGTTTACAGCAGAGCTATACCTCACTAGAATAACGCACATTCAAACATCCAGGCTTACCAAATCTGAAAACATACAGCTTGTATTGTGATAACAACGTTTTCAGTCCGTTTGTTGGGTGATGAGTAATTTGAAGCCACGGCAAGGTGATCAAATAACCAGCCTTATTTCAACAGCCAATGAGTCCCTCAAAAGCTTATGATTAACTATTGTGCAGAAGGCGTTTACATGTTTAAAGACGCCATGCTTACAAAGTGCTCGGACAAACAAATCCAACACATTAGACATCATGTGATCTTTAGGATTTGTAAGCATTTTATCCACTGCAGTACACAAACACAGTGGCACTTATGTTTGGTCAAAATGCATCGGGTTGGATCATCCTGAATCTATTGTCAGACCTTTGGTGCCCAGCCTCACCAACCTGCTCTGGAAGCAGAGGGGCAGATGAGCCTTTACGCTAAATGCTTCCCTTGTACACAGAGCTCCAACAGCATCCTTGCACTCCTTCAATGTCTATGTTAGGTATTCTTTAGCCATCGCCAAACATGCATTCCTTCCCCCACCTTACAGCATTCCAAAAGACCATTCCTTCTAAACACTTTGGTCCACTCTTCAATCACCCATGATCAGCCACCATAAGAGTCACTAGGCAGGTACACCTACCTACCTACCTTCCCCCTCCTTCCCATGCACAGAGTCTTGGTACAGGAGAAACAGTTTGTTCGACAACATTCTGCCATCGCTTTGCCACATCCAGTGCCACAACTGTGCCTTTACGGAGATCGTCCGCAGTGCATGCCTCTGTGCCGCAAGTCAGTAGGTGGGCCATTGTCTGTTCCTCTCCACAGTTGCACTTGTCAGAATCCGAGAAGCCCCACTTCTTCCGGTTGAGTCTGCAACGTCCCACTCGTGCGGAGTGTAACACGACGACAAAAAAGGAGAAAGTGTAGTCTCTGCACCACTGGGTAATTCAACCTTCATTGCCTTTTAACCTCCATATTCCACCCTACACTAACACCCTGGCCTCAACCTTCCATGGTTTTCCAAAAAAGCTCCATGACAAGATGGTCAGATGCATAATGCACAGAAACAAGACCTGTGGCACCTCAGCTTTCAAACACACAATCTACAATCATCCAGACTCAACATCAAACTCAATAGAATTATTCTTAATCACTCTCCCCATTTAACGATTTTAAAGTCACAAGAAAGAAATTCAAAGATAAATAAAAAATTTCTGGAAAACACTTCCAATGTCCCTAATAGGCAGAATAAATGCCATAAATATGATTTTCCTACCATAAATTCTCTATTTATTTCAATCAATTTTTCAACATATATTTACCTAAAATCTTTTTCAAAAAACTTGATTCCCAGATTACAAATTTCATTTGAGATTATAAATCACACAGAATTCATAGATAACATTTATGTAAACCCAAAGAAATTGGTGGACTAGCGCTCCCCAAATTCTTGTACTATTATTGGGCAGCGAATATTAAAAATGTAATTCACATGCTGGATAATTCATGTCAACAGGTAGATTGGTTAGTAATCGAGAGAGAGGATTGTTCGCCTTTTAACATGGGCGCGATCCTTCTCTCTCCAATAAAGTTGAAGAATACAATATACAAGAAAAACCCGATTATTCATAGCACTTTACGAATTTGGAGACAAGTAAAATTTACTCTTAAACTAAGAAATATATCTCTTCCTTCTCCAATAGCTAATAATCCGTTGTTTAAACCATCTATTGTAGATAAAACGTTTATTCTTTGGGAAAGACTAGGAATTAAAAAGGGTGGAGATTTGTACGAAATGGGAAACCTTTTATCATTCCAGAAAGTACAATCGAAATACAGTCTGAAAGGTAATCAATATTTTAGATATCTTCCAATTCGAGATTACTTGAAAACATATACCCACGAATACCAAACTCTGTTGCCAGATATATTATATGAAGGTATGAATAGAAATGCAGAGTCAAATAATTTAATATCATACTTGTATAATAGCATTCCAAATATAGAAATTCCATCGTCAGATGTAATTAGAAGAGAGTGGGAACAGGAATCAAGCTTAAAAATCCCCAAAGACAGATGGGAAAAATATCTCCTATATATACATAATTCTTCGATTAATGCAAGACATATTCTAATCCAATTTAAAATACTACACAGACTATATTACTCAAAAACTAAACTGAACAAAATGTTTCCAAATGTATCTCCTATCTGCGACAAATGTATTTCCCAAGAAGCAACTATAACACACTCCTTTTCCTCTTGCATAAAACTCCATGAATTTTGGAAAGGAATCTTTGAAATCTTCTCAAAATTATTAAAAACAAAACTGGACCCCCATACAGAATTTATTATTTTTGGAACAGGAGCCTGCTCTGAGCTATCAATATTTCAAAGACGTTTCCTCAATTATGGCCTGATAATGGCAAAAAAACGTATACTTAAATTTTGGAAAAATGCATCCACCCCAACTCTTAAAATGTGGATCATAAGCATGTCTGAGACGCTACATCTCAAAGATATGAGACTCGTCTTAGCAGGAAAATCAGAGCAATTTTTAAAGATATGGTCTCCTTTCATCGATTCATTACAAGCATAGTATGGTGCAACACGACTTCGGAATTAATCCGATTTACGGACAGGGTGATGGGTGGGGTGAGAAACGAAGTAGGTATATCAACACGTTTTGGTCTTTTTTTTTCCTTTTTATTATTTTTCGTTTTTGTCTTTTGATTTTTTTAATTCTTTTTAGTTTTTACTTATTCACTAGCTCTTTCACTCTCTCTTTCTTGCTCTTTTTCTATTTCATTTTTGTCAAAATTAAAATGGAAGATGTACAATAAATGTATTTTGTCATATGCCGCGGTTTATACTACTGTACACTGCTTCTCATAAAAATGTTATTAAAAATTAAAAACAAATTAAAAAAAGTTTTCAAGATATTTGTTGACAATAAAAGCGTTAATTGCTTTAATAATAAAATCACCTATAAAAAAGTTATAATATACTATTTTGGGCAGAAATTGTTTTCTGATCATTCAGCACTAACATTGTGTTCATAGCCCCGCTGTCAAAGGTTTCCTGAACTGCTCTGGAAAATTTACACCACAAGTGGCGATTCATCTGCCAGACAAAGGGTGACTTTGCCAAATCCCAACTTCTTGCGCTAGTCCTGAAGGCCAAGAACCTTTTGTGATGAGGACTTTTCACTCATTGACCAGTAAAAATGTCCAGTTAGTTGGTATCAACTCATGCCCAAAGATTCAGATTCAAACTTTATTGTCATTGTGCAAGGTACAAGTACAGGGACAACAAAATGCAGTTAGCATCTCACCTAGAAGTGCGAACACAGAATAATGGAACAGTAAAATATATATACATGTATATACAGTAGCAGTAGTGCAAATTTCAGGGGGGGGGGGGGGGGAAGAGAGATCAGTCACTGGGGGTGACTGGCAATCACCAAGGTGCAGTGTTAAGTAGAGTAACAGCCACAGGGAAGAAGCTGTTCCTGAACCTGCTGCTCCGGCAACTGAGGGACCTGTAGCGCCTCCCAGGAGGATAAACAGTCTGTAGTTGGGGTGAGAGCAGTCCTTGACGATGCTGCGAGCCCTTCACAGACATTGCTAGCTCTGGACAGACTCAATGGAGGGGAGTGAGGAACCGGTGATGTGTTGGGAAGTTTTCACCACCCTTTCCGGTCAGAGACAGAGCAGTTGCCATACCATACTGTGATACAGTTAGTAAGGATGGTCTCGATGGCACAGCAGTAGATGTTCACCAGAATCTGAGGAGACAGATGGACCTTCTTTAGCCTCCTCAGGAAGAAGAGACGCTGGTGAGCCTTCTTGATCACTGTTGAGATATTGTGGGTCCAAGAGAAGTCATCAGAGATGTTGACCCCCAGAAACCTGAATTGGAAACACCCACCACCTCCATCCCGTTAATATGGATGGGGGTGTGCGTGCCACCCCATGGCCTTCTGTAGACAAACAATGAGATCCTTGGTCTTTTTGGTGTTAAGGGCCAGATTGTTGTCAGCGCACCATGCTGCTAGGAGCTGAACCTCCTCCCCACAGGCTGACTCATCGTTGTCGCTGATGAGGCAAATCACCGTTGTATCATTTTCATACTCGATGATGGTGTTAGTACCATGTACAGGTGCAGTCGTAGGTGAAGAGGGAGTAGAGGAGAGGGCTCAGCACACAGCCCTGTGAACGCCAGTGTTCAGGGTGAGGGTTGAAGAGGTGTGGTTGTCTAACCTAACAGACTGAGGTCTGTTGCAGAGTTGCAGAGGGAGGGGTCGATGCCTAGGTCGATGAGTTTCGTGATCAGTTTGGAGGGGATAATGGTGTTTATTCACTCAATTTAAATAGTTGACACATTTAAACAAAACAATTAGTAACAAACTGATGGTTACACAAAAAGCTGGAGAAACTCAGCGGGTGCAGCAGCATCTAAGGAGCGAAGGAAATAGGCGACGTTTCGGGTCGAGACCCTTCTTCAGGCCCTTAGTGACAAACTGATATTGTGAACAGGCAAAAGCTTAGATTGAGCAATTAACATCCTAGAGAACTCAAAATATAATTAGCACATTATTTGTTTTATATAACCCATGATATCTAATCTGTTTTGTGTCTCATTCCCCCCCCCCCCCCCTCCCCGTTCCCAAGGTGTAAAAAGCTAACTTACCAGAGGAGAGAGTACAGCTACCCCATGGAAGCAGAGAACAGAGATGCTTTTTTGGCAAGCTGATGGTGGAACTTCATTTGTTACCATCTTAGACTGAATCCTGACTAAATGCTTCTTACAGAACTCTTCATAATCTTCCATTGTTACCCACTAATTGTTTGTGCAATAGCTGTGGAGATAAATAAATTACAGGTTACAAAAATTCTGACCATTATCCAAATAAACCAGCAATACAATACTAATATACCACAGCTAGAATTAAAGAGACATTATGCTAAAGGATAATTCACAAAAAGTAACGGCTTGTAAATAAAGATATAACACATTACTATGAAAGTTGAAAATATGAAGTTTATATTTGAAAAAAACTTTGCAAACAGAATAATTTATAAATATCCAAATTCTACTTTTGCAAGATGGATTCTCACTTTATTGCTTTTGAATAACGTTTTAAAACTGAGGTTGCTATCAGGCCGACGACAAAGAGACACTAAGTAAAACTTCAATTCTATATTTAAATATAAATACTTACTATGCTACGAATTCTATGCTTAGTTTAGTTTATTTGTGTCGGCAGGTTTATTTGTTACATCCCTGCTAGAGGTTGTTACTGCTAGAGTCAGTTATTAAAGATGGGATAGCAGCACATTTGGAAAGTGGTGAAATCATTGGACAAAGTCAGCATGGATTTATGAAAGGTAAATCATGTCTGACGAATCTTGTGGAATTTTTCGAGGATGTAACTAGTAGCGTGGATAGGGGAGAACCAGTGGATGTGGTGTATCTGGACTTCCAGAAGGCTTTCGACAAAGTCCCACATAAGAGATTAGTATATAAACTTAAAGCATACGGCATTGGGGGTTCAGTATTGATGTGGATAGAGAACTGGCTGGCAAACAGGAAGCAAAGAGTAGGAGTAAACGGATCATTTTCACAATGGCAGGTAGTGACTAGTGGGGTACCGCAAGGCTCAGTGCTGGGACCCCAGCTATTTACAATATACATAAATGATCTGGATGAGGGAATTGAAGGCAATATCTCCAAGTTTGCGGATGACACTAAGCTGGGGGGCAGTGTTAGCTGTGAGGAGGATGCTAGGAGACTGCAAGGTGACTTGGATAGGCTGGGTGAGTGGGCAAATGTTTGGCAGATGCAGTATAATGTGGATAAATGTGAGGTTATCCACTTTGGTGGCAAAAATAGGAAAACAGACTATTATCTAAATGGAGGCCGATTAGGAAAAGGGGAGATGCAGCGCGACCTGGGTGTCATGGTACACCAGTCATTGAAAGTAGGCATGCAGGTACAGCAGGCAGTGAAGAAAGCGAATGGTATGTTAGCTTTCATAGCAAAAGGATTTGAGTATAGGAGCAGGGAGGTTCTACTTCAGTTGTATAGGGTCTTGGTGAGGCCACACCTGGAGTATTACGTACAGTTCTGGTCTCCAAATCTGAGGAAGGACATTATTGCCATAGAGGGAGTGCAGAGAAGGTTCACCAGACTGATTCCTGGGATGTCAGGACTGTCTTATGAACAAAGACTGCATAGACTCGGTTTATACTCTCTAGAATTTAGGAGATTGAGCGGGGATCTTATAGAAACTTACAAAATTCTTAAGGGGTTGGACAGGCTAGATGCAGGAAGATTGTTCCCGATGTTGGGGAGGTCCAGGACAAGGGGTCACAGCTTAAGGATAAGGGGGAAATCCTTTAGGACCGAGATGAGAAGGAATTTTTTCACACAGAGAGTGGTGGGTCTCTGGAACTCTCTGCCACAGAGGGTAGTTGAGGCCAGTTCATTGGCTATATTTTAGAGGGAGTTAGATGTGGCCCTTGTGGCTAAGGGGATCAGAGGGTATGGAGAGAAAGCAGGTACGGGATACTGAGTTGGATGATCAGCCATGATCATATTGAATGGCGGTGCAGGCTCGAAGGGCCGAATGGCCTACTCCTGCACCTAATTTCTATGTTTCCTATGTTTCTATCCCAATCTATTAAGACCATAATACATTCTAATTCTGTGAATTCAAAACCACTGCATCCAACATCTCTCAAAGCCAAGACATATATCATCAAATTTCAAGGGACCAGCCAGCCACCTTTCAGTCCTGTAAACATCATCTTCATTTGTTTTCATTAATATTAATTCATTCTACACACTTTCCTGTTCATAATATGCTGTACAATGAAGACAATATAAAGCATTTCTTCAAAGTTCTGACATTTTTATTTTCCGTTATAATTTTTCCCGTCACCGCTTCTAAAAGCATTCACATTTATTGCCATTACTACAGTAACTGGGGTCAAGGAAAGAGCGTTCACGTCGCGGGCCCGTTTTCACCACCACGCACAAGAAACGCAAGACAGACACCATTGTATGTGGATGCTGAGAAGTGTGTTCAGCTCTGGCTGAACTTAAAAAAAATCTCTTCCACCACCACCCTTTTATTCAGCGAGTACTAGAAAACTGACCACACAGAGTTTAAATATATCATCTCCTATCAAATTCTACTTCCAAATAACTTCAATTATGCCTATTATTTCAATTAGCTGAGAGTTTAGGTTCTTCCTTTTAATGTCCAGTCCTCTCACAACAGACCAAATTCAATCCTCAACCCTTTTATTCCACAGAAAACCCACCCGAGGCTCTCCACATATATTTTATTCTCAGTCTCTCCAGCTTCCTTGTTAATATCCTCTGCATCCTCTCCAGAACTGGTGCATAGTTCCTACTATACATTAATGTGCAGCAAATTGGAACATATTGTGGCCAAGATGCTTTGAGTGCAGATGGTTCCTAATAACTCTGTTATAAAAGATGGTACATTAACCACAAACAGGAGACAAGATTCACCAGATATTAAAATAGAATGTTTTAAGAACATAGAACAGTACAGCACAGGAACAGGCCCTTCAGCACACAATGCCTGCATGGAACATGGTGTCTTGTTAATCTCCCCTGCCTTTTGGTGATGTATATCTATCCCTACATTTCCTGCCTATCCCAAAAGTTACCCAAGCAAAATATGAGGTGCTGTTCCTCCAATTTGCACTGGACCTCTCTCTGACAATGGAGGCGGCCCAGGACAGAAAGGTCAGATTGGGAATGGGATTCATTGGAATTTAGAAAGATGAGAGGGGATCTTATAGAAACATCTTAAATTATTTAATGATTGAACAGGCTAGATGCAGGAAAACATGTTCCCACTGTTGGGGGAGTCCTGAACCAGGGGCTCACAGTTTAAGAATAAGGGGTAGGCCATTTAGGACTGAGATGAGGAAAAACATTTTCACCCAGAGAGTTGTGAATCTGTGGAATTCTCTGCCTCAGGAGGCAGTGGAGGCCAATTCACTGAATGTTTTCAAGTGGGAGTCAGATTTAGCTCTTAGGGCTAAAGGAATCAAGGGATATGGGGAAAAAGCCAGAACAGGGTACTGATTTTAAATGATCACCCATGATCATATTGAAGCCATTTAGAACAGAGATGAGGAAATACTTTTTCCCACAGAGAGTTGTAAGTGTAGAATTCTCTGCCTCAGAGGGCGGTGGAGGCAGGTTCTCTGGATGCTTTCAAGAGAGCTAGAAAGAGCTCTTAAAGATAGCAGAGTCAAGGGATATGGGGAGAAGGCAGGAACGGGGTATTGATTGTGGATGATCAGCCATGATCACATTGAATGGCAGTGCTAGCTCAAGGGGCCGAATGGCCTACTCCTGCACCTATTTTTCTATGTTTCTCTTATAGAGGTGTACAAAATCATGAGGGGAATAGATCGAGTAAACACACTTAGTCTTTTGCACAGAATTAAAAAAATCAAGAACGAAAAGATATAGGTTTAAGGGGGGAGGGGAGGAGATAGATATGATAGGAACATGCGGGGTAACTTTTTTTTCATACACAGGTTGGAGGAGGTGTTTGGTGAACTCACTGCGGTGGATGTTAAATGTGTGTTTATTGTGTGGTTTTTGTTATTTTTTTATATATGTATGACTGCAGGCATGAAATTTCGTTCAGACCGAAAGGTCTGAATGACAATAAAGGTAATTCAAATTCAATTCAAGGTTGTCAGAGGAGGTAGTTGAGGCTGGGAATATCGCAACCTCTAAGCTCCATTTGGACATATACATTACCAGGTTTAGAGGGCTATGGGCCAAACGCCGGCAGGTGGGACTAGTCTAGGTGGGACATGTTGGTCACTGCGAGCCCAAGGGTCTGTGTCCACACTGTGTGACTCTATGAGGAGCCTTTCTTACACGGCCGGCCTGACACACACACACACACGAGAGCTGCGCTGCGGGTCGAGGTCCGCGGTCAGCCGCGTCAGTGTGAAGAGAACACCGCAGACTAACGGAGGCTGTGGCCGGCAGCGGGCCCGCGGGTGTAGACTCACCGATCTCGGCTACCGTGCGGCGGCTCGCAGCCGGGCCCCACCGCCGGCCAGCCGTGTCGAGCCGTGTCGGGCAGCGGCGGCGGTCTGTGGATCTGTGGATCCCCGGCGCCGCGGTCGGGGCCGAGCCTCGCTCCCTCAGCCCAAGTCGGCCCCGGGCCCACAGTGCCGGCCGCGCTCTCAGGTCCGACTCCACTCACTCAGCCCCACAGTAGACCCGGGCCTCTCTCTCACACACCGGGCCCCGGTCTCTCACAGCCCCACACCGGGCCTCTCACACACCGGGCCCCGGTCTCTCACAGCCCCACACCGGGCCTCTCACACACCGGGCCCCGCTCTCTCACACACCGGGCCCCGCTCTCTCACAGCCCCACACCGGGCCTCTCACACACCGGGCCTCTCTCTCACACACCGGGCCCCGGTCCCGCCATTGCCGCCGCTCAAACCGCCCCACGTCACCTGGCAACCAAGGCCGCCTTCCATTGGCTGTCGCTAACGGACACACTTCCGGGTCGCGGGCGGGGCCGAGCGCCGTTACCCTGGTGACCACCCGCCCGCGGGTCATGACCCGGCCCCTGCTGGTGACCCATGACCCGGCCCCGGCTGGTGACCCATGACCCGGCCCCGGCTGGTGACCCACGGCCCGGCCCCTGCTGGTGACCCATGACCCGGCCCCGGCTGGTGACCCATGACCCGGCCCCTGCTGGTGACCCATGACCCGGCCCCTGCTGGTGACCCATGACCCGGCCCCCAGGGATGATCCAGGCCCGCTGCTGCTGCCGCCGCCTCCCTCCCTCCCTCCCTCCCTCCCGCGGCCCAGAGCCGCCGCCGCCCACATCAGGCTGAGACACCAGTGCGGCAAACGCTGCAAAGTCACGCCATGAACCTGTGACCCGATGAAGCTTCAATTCCACGGGCAAGGGCAGCAAAGAGTTGAACCATTCCCCGCTCGTCCATTCACAGAAAATGTTCCCTTTCCATTACATGGATCAGTGGTTGTGCAAAAGATGCGCGTTTCCCAGCCGGGGTGGATGGAGACTGAGGCAAGCGTGAGGCAGCGTGTGCCGTGAGTAGCCTAGACTGCGCTTTCAGGTGATTTATGTCAATGGCCAACGTACAAAGGATCACACGTGTGAACTGTGTACAAGTTTACAGACAACACAGCGTTTTTAAAGTACAATTATTGTATCTCATTGAAAATCAATTTAATTGGGTCCACACGGCAGGCTAGTAAGGCAATGTTTCAAGGCACCGTACAATGCTGCCATTAAACTGCCTTAATGTACACTGAACAACTAGGGTCTCGACTCGAAACGTCACCCATTTCTTCTCTCCAGACATGCTGCCTGTCCCGCTGAGTTACTCCAGCATTTTTTGTCTATCTTCGGTTTCTGAGCAACTTGATCTCCCAGTAGAACAGAGGGACCTAGAATACAAGTATACTTTGAGAGTCGCACAGTAGGTAGGTAGGATGCTCAAGAAGGCTTTTGGTACACTGGCCTTCATCAGAAAGTGAATTGGTACATTATGTTACAGTTGTACCAGACGTTGGTGAGGCCACACTTGGACTATTGTGTCAGGTTTGGTCACCCTGCGTTAGGAAGGATGCCATTCAGTTGGAGAGAGTTTTACAGGGATGTTGCCAAGATGTGAGGGCCTGAGCCACAGGGACGATTGGGAAGGCTAGGACTTTATTCCTCAGAGTGCAGGAGGATGAGGGGTGATATAGAGGTGCATAACAGGAGAATAGATAGGGTAAATGCACATTGTCTTTTATAGGATAGGAGAATGAAGAACCAAGGGACTTAGTTTTAAATTGAGAAGTGTCACAATATTGGGACAATATTACACAGCGCTTGGTTTGCACCTTGGGATGAAGACTAGTTAAGTGTGCCAGAAATCACATGCAGAAGAAATATAATGATAAGGCAACATAGTGATTAACAGGATCATTCGGTGCTCATTATCATGGACATTGTGGATGACACGTGCAAAAATTATCTGGAAATGGAAATCTGAGAAAAACGCTTCAAATGTGGGGATGTTTCAGCATTTAGGGCAGAACTTGATTAGAACGGGTGTCAAGGGTTAAGGGGAGAAGGCAGGAAAATTGGATTAGGAGGCAGAGATCAGCCATGTTTGATTGGCGGAGTGGACTCAATGGGCCAAATGGAATAATTCTACTCCTGTAACTTGTGAAGAATAATTTAAAAAAGGCACAGGCCAGTTAAATAGATGGAATTTGAATAGTGAACAGATGCATAATGTGGTTATTAACTACAGTACATTAGACAGGAGAAGCAGCTAATGATTTTAGATTTGCTTGTTGTATACACAAAGACAATGTAATGGATCACCATAGCTGGGAAATAATTGTTCCTCCATAATCTACACAAAAGCTGTAGAAACACCGAAAATTGATGTGATTATCATTGTGCCATTTGTCTGGATCCGACAACGGCATAGTCGGATCTCTGCATATTTGTACTAGATCAAAACCTGTTGAGTACTGTAAAAAGTTGCAAGAAATACCCTTGCCATGAACATGTAACCACTGCTCATTACTACTGTTAACACCAAGATGGGACAGGGTTGGTTTGGCCTGCTGAGAAAGTCTTTTATTTTTGAAATACAGTGATGACAATTTAGAATTCCTTGACTTTATTGCACCAACGTACTGAGCATCACACTTTGGTAAGGATGCCAAGACCTTGGAGCGGAGGCAGAGGGCATTCAGAACAATGGTACCAGTGATGAAATACTCCAGTTACACAGGGAAACAAAAATCAGGAATTGTTCTCCTCGGCTCATGAGGCCGTCGATCAACTGAACAGTGCCCTAGAGCTGCAATAGGCCGTGCTCACCACAGGGTAGCAATGGAACTCCGGGAAATCGGGAATCCCAACACTGCAGGCAGAGACAATCTGAAATAAACAGATTGTGCAGGTTGGACAGACAGCACTAGTTGGAAAAGGGACATGCACGGTCCCATTCCTGCAATGTCCACTGTAGAGTAGAAACCAAAACGGTGGTGGAGCAGTGGACCAGGCAACATCTGTGGAGGCAATGGACTGGCGTTTTGGGTCAGGACTTTAATTCAGTCCCATCCTAACGTGAAACTTTTAAAATGAATTAAGATTTGCGCTCGAATGGCTGTGCTGAGAGTCCATGTGTTGGTAAATGGGATTTGTGTGGATGGTTAGCCAATGGGAATGTTTCAGTGCCATAGAGTCACGGAGTTATAGAGAGATTAAAACACCAGAAGACAGCTTGTCCTTACAGAAGGTTCTGGATGCTGTCTGTGAGTGGGGAAAAACCTGGCAGATGTCATTCAATACAACCAAATGTCATACCATGCATGTCTCACACAAGATCAAAGCACTTTTATCGGAATACAACATGGGTAGCCATACATTGCTTGCTGTCGACCATCACCCATATCTAGGAGTCGAATTAAGCAAAGATTTAAGTTGGGCAACGCATATTAATCAAGTGTCTAACAAGGCAAATAGAACTCTCGCCCTTCTCAAGAGAATTTTTCAGGCATGTAGTACATCTACATGGGTCACAGTCTAAGGATAAGGGGGAATTCCTTTAGGACCGAAATGAGGAAAACATTCTTTACACAGAGAGTCGTGAGTCTCTGGAATTCTCTGCCACAGAAGGTAGTTGAGGCCAGTTCATTGGCTATATTTAAGAGGGCGTTAGATGTGGCACTTGTGGCTAAAGGGATCAGGGGGTATGGAGAGAAGGCAGGTACGGGATACTGAGTTGGATGATCAGCCATGATCACATTGAATGGCGGTGCAGGCTCGAAGGGCCGAATGGCCTACTCCTGCACCTACTTTCTATGTTTCTATGTTACATCCGTCAAAGAGAACGCCTACAAGTCCTTGGTCAGGCCCAAATTGGAGTATTGTGGAGCCGTATGGGATCCTTTCAACAACAAGATCACCCTGGAAAAAGTACAACGTCGAGCAGCCCGCTTTGTATGCAATGACTACAAGCGCAAATCAAGGGTGAATAATATGCTGACTTCTCTCGGATGGGATACCCTAAAGCTCGGCAGAATCAGCATAAGACTTATTGCAATTTACAAGGAGATTCACAAAATCACACCATCAAATCTCCCGTCACCTCAGAGCACCAACTGCCATGAAACAAGACACAATAACAGTCCCTACATCATCAACTCGCTAAATTTCAATAAACTTTGCTACCAAACGTCCTTTTACCCAAGGACGATAATGGAATGGAACATACGTGCTGCTCCCGATGTAAAGTCATTTAAAAAGGGGATTGAGCAACTAGATCTCCTCAACTTGGTCAAAAAGGTACACTTCAAAATGTAATCACTTGCGACCTGCACGAGATACCCATGATGAGGTGTTTGCGCAGTAATCGACCAGAACCAGAGCTGTACAGCACGGTAACCGGCCCTAGGGCCCACCTTGGCCATGCCAATCTAGTCCCATTTCCCTTCCTATCTATATATCTGTCCAGAGAGAGGAGAACTTCTTCAAAGTAGATATATCTTGAGGAGATTTCGCAGTGGAGCGGACAAAATGTGTAGGAAAGAACTGCAGATGCTGGTGTAAATCGAAGGTCGACACAAAATGCTGGAGTAACTCAGCGGGACGGGCAGCATCTCTGGAGAGAAGGAATGGGTGACGTTTCGGTCGAGACCCTTCTTCAGACTGTGCAGATATATTTTAAAGTATTTATTGTATCCGCTTCTACAGCTTCCTCTGGCAGCTCCACCCAGACACGGACTACCCCGAGTGAAAAAGTTCCCCGTGATGTCCTTCTCAAATCTCTCCCCTCTCACCTTAAGCCTGTGCCTTCTAGTTTTAGAATCCTCTACCCTGGGTACAAGACTGTAAGCGTTCACTTATCCGTGCCCACATGATCTTGTCCACCTCAACAAGGTCACCCTCAGCCTCCTACACTCCAAGGGACTCCAAGTCCCAGCCTCTCGCTGTAAGTCAAGCCTGGTGCATCTCTCCAACTGAATGCCATCCTGGTGTAGCCGGGTACCGGGCGCTGCGACCGGGCTCTAACACCGAGCTCAACACTGGCTGTCCCGCTGATCGCTGCAGCGTGGAGTGGAGCTCAGCTCAGCTCAGCTCCACCCGGACCCGCATTGTTTGCGCTGCCGCCCTTTGTTGCGGCGAGTGACGTGAGGCTCATCCCGGGCATTCGGACCCACTGCCCCGGCCCGGCGCCACCAGCACCCCGCTCCCACCCCCACCCCACCCCGGCGCCACTAGCACCCCGCTCCCACCCCCACCCCACCCCGGCGCCACTAGCACCCCGCTCCCACCGCCACCCCGGCCCGGCCCGGCGCCACTAGCACCCCGCTCCCACCCCCACCCCACCCCAGCCCGGCGCCACTAGCACCCCGCTCCCACCCCCACCCCCACCCCAGCCCGGCGCCACTAGCACCCCGCTCCCACCCCCACCCCAGCCCGGCGCCACTAGCACCCCGCTCCCACCCCCACCCCGGCCCGGCGCCACTAGCACCCCGCTCCCACCCCCACCCCAGCCCGGCGCCACTAGCACCCCGCTCCCACCCCCACCCCAGCCCGGCGCCACTAGCACCCCGCTCCCACCCCCACCCCAGCCCGGCGCCACTAGCACCCCGCTCCCACCCCCACCCCGGCCCGGCGCCACTAGCACCCCGCTCCCACCGCCACCCCACCCCGGCCCGGCCCCACTAGCACCCCGCTCCCACCCCCACCCCACCCCAGCCCGGCGCCACTAGCACCCCGCTCCCACCCCCACCCCAGCCCGGCGCCACTAGCACCCCGCTCCCACCCCCACCCCGGCCCGGCGCCACTAGCACCCCGCTCCCACCCCCACCCCACCCCGGCCCGGCCCCACTAGCACCCCGCTCCGACCCCCACCCCAGCCCGGCCCCACTAGCACCCCGCTCCCACCCCCACCCCACCCCAGCCCGGCGCCACTAGCACCCCGCTCCGACCCCCACCCCAGCCCGGCGCCACTAGCACCCCGCTCCCACCCCCACCCCTACTAACACCCGCCCCCAGCAGCAGCGCCCGCCCGCCCAGAGGAGACTCCCCGCTTGGCGCCGGCTGCTGCCTCGCCCCAGACACAGGACGCGGCGGTCGCTCCCCGCCCCGGGTCCCCTGGTCCGGCCAGGTTGGGTCGGGTCGGGCCGGACCGGGCCCGCCATGGAGCTGGCCGTGCTGTGCGGCCTGTCGGCGGTGTTGATGCTGCTGTCAGCCGCCGCCTGTAGCCTGGGCCGCCCGCTCTCCGGGCCGGCCACCGCGCTGGTGCTGCTCGCCGCCCTGCACCTGCTCCGTTACCCGCCCGTCCCTCCAGAGCTCGCCCACCGGGTGCTCAGGCCCTGTGGCCGCGTCTCCATCATCGCCCACCGCGGCGCCGGCTACGATGCCCCCGAGAACACGCTGGCCGCCTTGAAACAGGTGAGTGCCCGGCCCCAGACAGACAGGTCAATGTAGACGGCGCAGACCCCGGCCCCAGACAGACAGGTCAATGTAGACGGCGCAGACCCCGGCCCCAGACAGACAGGTCAATGTAGACGGCGCAGACCCCGGCCCCAGACAGACAGGTCAATGTAGACGGCGCAGACCCCGGCCCCAGACAGACGGGTCAATGTAGACGGCTCAGACCCCGGCCCCAGACAGACAGGTCAATGTAGACGGCGCAGACCCCGGCCCCAGACAGACAGGTCAATGTAGACGGCGCAGACCCCGGCCCCAGACAGACGGGTCAATGTAGACGGCTCAGACCCCGGCCCCAGACAGACGGGTCAATGTAGACGGCGCAGACCCCGGCCCCAGACGGACAGGTCAATGTAGACGGCTCAGTGCCCGGCCCCAGACAGGTCAATGTAGACGGCTCAGTGCCCGGCCCCAGACGGGTCAATGTAGACGGCGCAGACCCCGGCCCCAGACGGGTCAATGCCCCGCTGTAGACGGCTCAGACCCCGGCCCCAGACGGGTCAATGCCCCGCTGTAGACGGCTCAGACCCCGGCCCCAGACGGGTCAATGCTCCGCTGTAGACGGCTCAGAGCCCGGCCTCACTCACACACACACACGCCGGCTTCAAACGGGTCCGTGCCCGGCACGAAGATGACACATAGTGCTGGAGTGACTCAGCGGGACAGGCAGCATCTCTGGAGAGAAGGAATGGGTGATGTTTTGGGTCGAGACCCTTCTTCAGACCCGAAACGTCACCCATTCCTTCTCTCCACATATGCTGCCTGGCTCGCTGAGTCACTCCAACACTGTGTGTCTATCTTCGGTTTAAACCAGCATCTGTACTTCCTCCCTACTCAGCGCCCGGCCCGGGCCGGCTCTAGACAGCTCAATGCTCGGCTCTCCCTACCTCTGACTCAGCGTGTGTCAATTGTAACTTTAAATGAAAGTCTCCGGGATTTGGACCCCGGCCCACTGGGCTGCGCCGGCGGCACTGTTGTGTGAATGTGTCCTGGCGGTGGGGTATTGCAGCAGCATCTTCCAAGCGGAAAATCATCAGTGTTTGACTTGCAATTGTTCCTTCGTATTGACGTTAACGAGAAGCAAATGGCCCCACAGTGTGCGCTGAGTGGCTGCCCTGCCAGCCTGCTGGCTGGAACATTGAACACACAGTTATTCAGCTCAGTCCGCAATGTGGCTGTCTCGAGGTGGGTGAGGCTGAGTGACCAACACATGCCCTCACTTGGGGCAGGTTGGCAAATGCAATGTTGTGCTTACATTTGTTAACCTTCCCCAGATACCTCAGAATTTATTTTAGAGCTAGAATAAACATTAACGTCAAGTTGTTTATGAAAAGTGGTTGTTTGTAAGACAGCTTTAAAGCGGAACGGTCAAGGTGTGATTGTCTTGCACCGGCGGAAGGGTGAAATGCTTCCATGCTGCAGCTTTACGGGCCCATAAACGTAGTTACAGAGATAGTATATAATAATCAATGGTGACATTGGGAAAGCAAAACCAAAGTCCAACTAAAGACCTACTTCACAAATGACCATAGTTGCTCAGGTTAGTGTGTTGCATTCAAGAGGCTGGTGGTTGCAGGGCGATGATGAAAACCATTGGGGTGATGGTGGGTTGGAATGCGAGCTGGTTCAGCAGCAGCAGCAGCAGCAGCAGCAAGGGGTTTCATTCTGAGGCACTCCATCAAGGTTACTGCAGCCCCAATTCTGTAGCTTCCCAAGTGGTTAACGAGGCCAGTGTGTTCCCACAGTGGATGCCACAGGTTAACCGAGACGTGGTGCTTCAGGTGGTGAAGGGAGAAGGTGCACTGTGTTTGCATCTTTGCAGTGTCTCGGGGTCCTCCACATTGAGCAGGCACGGGCCAGAGATACCCACAAGCCAGTAGGGATGGCACACGTATTTTAAGGAAAAGTAGAGAAAATTCTCGTGTGGGTCTTTCAGCTGGTGATCTGTTGGCGCGGAGCAGAGAGAAAGGTTCCTGCTTCAGCTGTCCGGTCTGTATGCGAGTGAGGTGACATGCCCATTGGGGTGAGTGAGCTCATAAGTGATTGGAGTAGAATTAGGCCCATCAAGTCTACTCAGCCATTCAATCATGGCTGAACTATCTTTCCCTCCTAAACCCCATTCTCGTGCCTTCTCCCCATAACCTCTGACACCTGTGCTAATCAAAAATCTATCTATCTCTGCCTTAAAATATCCACTGACTTGGCCTCCACAGCCTTCTGTGCCAAAGAATTCCACAGATTCACCACCCTCTGACTGAATATATTTCTCCTCATCTCCTTCCTAAAAAGATCGTCCTTTAATTCTGAGACTATGACTCTATGACCTCTAGTCCTTGACTCTCCCAAGCACATCCACTCTATCCAAGCCTTTTCACTATTCTGGTACGTTTCAATGAGGTCGCCCCCCCCTCCACCTCATTCTTCTAAACTCCAGCGAGTACAGGCCCAGTGCCGACAAACGCTCATCATAGATTAACCCACTCATTCCTGGGATCATTCTTGTAAACCTCCTCTGGACCCTCTCCAGAGCCAGCACATCCTTCCTCAGATATGGGGCCCAAAATTGCTCACAGTATTCCAAATGCGGCCCGACCAGCGCCTTCTAGAGCCTCAGCATTACATTTGTATACAAGCCCTCGAAATAAATGCTAGCATTGAGTTTGCTTTCTTTACTATCGATTTGACTTGCAGATTAACTTTTTGGGAATCCTGCACCAGCTCCCAAGTCACTTTGACTTACCCATTGGGGTGAGTGAGGTGACCTGCCATTGGGAGCGACATTGGAGCCTCTTTGCTGGGGATTTAGGCCGGGAGAGGATGCAGGTATTCTGCTGGTAGGTATGAGGGATTTTACAGGAACCGCACCTCACCAGTGCTGTGAAGATGCCCACATCTCTTCAGCATACCGATGGGGAATCACTGCTGCCCAGTAGACAATGAGGCATTGGATTGGGTTTGAGGACCTAATCTTCAAAGGCCCTTTCCATAAGTTCACATGATAGGAGCAGAATTAGGCTATTCCGCCCATCATCTGCTCCACCATTCACTCATGGCTGATCTATCTCTACCTCTGAATGCTATTCTCCTTCCTGCCCTCCATAACCCCTGACACCCGTTATAATGAAGAATCTATCTCGCCTTAAAAATATCCACTGACCTGGCGTCCACAGCCTTCTGGGTCAATGAATTCCACAGATTCACCACCTTCTGACCAAAGAAATTCTTCCTCATCTCCTCCATGAAGGCACGTTCTTTAATTCTGAGGTTCTGTCCCCTGGTCCTGGACTCTCCCACTAGTGGAAACATCCTCTCCACATCCATTCTATCCAGGCCTTTCACTATTCAGGAAGTTTCAATGAGGTCCCAAGCAGCCGAAGGTGGTGATGAATCTTCATCTGTTTGTTGTGATGAGGCAGTGTTGTGTACCGGTGCAGAATGGTCTGTCTGCAAAGCCTGTTCTCAACAGGGGTGTGGACCTGTCCTCTGATTTGGTGCATTCCAAGCACCTTCTGCCTTCTGCAACTTAACAATGGAGGCAGCAGTGGACTTAAAAACATAGAAACATAGAAAATAGGTGCAGGAGGAGGCCATTCGGCCCTTCGAGCCAGCACCGCCATTCATTGTGATCATGGCTGATCGTCCACTATCGATAACCCATGCCTGCCTTCTCCCCATATCCCATGACTCCACCAGCCCCTAGAGCTCTATCCAACTCTCTTAAATCCATCCAGTGATTTGGCCTCCACTGCCCTCTGTGGGGAATTCCATAAATTCACAACTCTCTGGGTGAAAAAGTTTTTTCTCACCTCAGTCTTAAATGACCTCCCTTTATTCTAAGACTATGGCCCCTGGTTCTGGACTCGCCCAACATTGGGAACATTTTTCCTGCATCTAGCTTGTCCAGTCCTTTTATAATTTTATATATTTCTATAAGATCCCCCCTCATCCTTCTAAACTCCAGTGAATACAAGAGCGGTCTTCAATCTTTCCTCATATGACAGTCCCGCCATCCCAGGGATCAATCTCGTGAACCTACGCTGCACTGCCTCAATCACAAGGATGTACTTCCTCAAATTAGGAGACCAAAACTGTACACAATACTCCAGATGTGGTCTCACCAGAGCCCTATACAACTGCAGAAGAACCTCTTTACTCCTATAATGAAATCCTCTTGTTGTGAAGGCCTACATTCCATTAGCTTTCTTCACTGCCTGCTATATCTGCACGCCAACTTTCAGTGACCGGTGTACAAGGAAACCCAACTCTCGCTGTACCTCCCCCTTACCTAACCTAAGCCCATTGAGATAACAATCTGCCCCCATGTTTTTGCCGCCAAAGTGGATAACCTCACATTTATCTATATTGGTTCTGGAGTGAACATAACATAATGGACCTGTGGTTTAGCTCTGCTCCACTGAGGTGAGTGCAGCACTGCTGTCAGAGGTGGTGAGAAGTGTTGGCTGATGGTGATGTGTAGCTCTAAAGCAGACTGTCTGATGGAGAAGGGTGCACACAATGAGACTGATAGACTGCAATCCTTTTCAGGCACAAAATCCTAAATTTCTCAACCAAATTAACTGGGACAATTGGTTTCTGGTTGTTAGGCTTTGTATTGTTTCCAATAAGTTGCTCTTTAAATTTAAGGAACATTTTGATCAAGAAGATATCACAACGTGCTGGAGTAACTCAGCGGGTCAGGCAGCATCTGTGGAGAACACGGATAGGTGACGTTTCACAGAGTGCTGGAGTAACTCAGTGGGTCAGGCAGCATCTCTGGAGAAAAAGGATATGTGATGTTTCGGGTAGGGAGCCGTCTTCAGTCTAAAAAAGGGTCCCAACCTGAAACATACCCCATCCACTGAGTTACGCCAGCACTTTGTGTCTATCTTCGGTATATACCAGCATCTGCAGTTTCTTTATACACATTTCGATCAGAAATCCAATACATTGAAAGACTTAAATTAGTTTTGAAGTTGCCATTCAAAGCTTGCGGTGAAAGGTGTTACAATTTGAGTTAAGTATTAAATAATTAAATCTAATTATTTAGTTAAAACTGTATTTCCACTTTAGAAACTATGGAATTTACGGTAAAATTTACATTTTCAGCAGTTTCAACGTTACAACACTTCCTCGTTGACTGCATACATGACCTAATGCATACCATGAGACATACTGTTTATACTCTTTATCTAGGCTGCTGAAAATAACGCTACTGGTGTGGAGTTTGATGTCGAGTTCACTTCAGATGGGGTCCCTATTCTGATGCACGATGACACTGTGGACCGCACAACAGACGGTACCGGCTCTCTGGATCACTTGACCTTCGAAGATATCCGTAAACTGGACCCAGCAGCAAAGCACAGACTACAGTACGTAATCATAGTGTGCACTAGTCTAATCAGAGTGTACTCACACAGACTACAGTCTAATCAGAGTGTACTCACACAGACTACAGTCTAATCAGAGTGTACTCACACAGACTAGTCTAATCAGAGTGTACTCACACAGACTACAGTCTAATCAGAGTGTACTCACACAGACTACAGTCTAATCAGAGTGTACTCACACAGACTACAGTCTAATCAGAGTGTACTCACACAGACGAGTCTAATCAGAGTGTACTCACACAGACTACAGTCTAATCAGAGTGTACTCACACAGACTACAGTCTAATCAGAGTGTACTCGCACAGAATACAGTCTAATCAGAGTGTACTCACACAGACTACAGTCTAATCAGAGTGTACTCACACAGACTACAGTCTAATCAGAGTGTACTCACACAGACTACAGTCTAATCAGAGTGTACTCACACAGACTACAGTCTAATCAGAGTGTACTCACACAGACTACAGTCTAATCAGAATGTACTCACACAGACTACAGTCTAATCAGAGTGTACTCACACAGACTAGTCTAATCAAAGTGTACTCTCACAGACTAGTCTAATCAGAGTGTACTCACACAGACTACAGTCTAATCAGAGTGTACTCACACAGACTAGTCTAATCAGAGTGTACTCACACAGACTGCAGTCTAATCAGAGTGTACTCACACAGATTAGTCTAATCAGAGTGTACTCACACAGACTACAGTCTAATCAGAGTGTACTCACACAGACTACAGTCTAATCAGAGTGTACTCACACAGACTAGTCTAATCAGTGTGTACTCACACAGACTGCAGTCTAATCAGAGTGTACTCACACAGACTACAGTCTAATCAGAGTGTACTCACACAGACTACAGTCTAATCAGAGTGTACTTACAGATTAGTCTAATCAGAGTGTACTCACACAGACTACAGTCTAATCACTCACACAGACTGCAGTCTAATCAGAGTGTACTCACACAGACTAGTCTAATCAGAGTGTACTCACACAGACTACAGTCTAATCAGAGTGTACTCACACAGACTAGTCTAATCAGAGTGTACGCACACAGACTACAGTCTAATCAGAGTGTACGCACACAGACTACAGTACATAATCAGAGCGTAATCACTGCTGTCACAGATACCACTTTACATTCAGTGCCTAAAATCAGACAATAACATTGCATTCTTTTATTTGAATGCAATATTATTTTAATAATAATTTTTTTATATTATTAAATATTAATGTTTAATTATTTTTAAAATATTTAAATGGATTGCAGGCACTTAAAAGAAGCCTTAGGATTTTTAAAAAATCGCCTTCCATTCCACGCAGCATCTTAGAAGAGTTACAGTGAACAAAGTGGGCTGTGTAACTGTGTAATCTGGAATTTGTGTGGTCACAGTCTGCTGTTGGCTCACATGAGGCATTTTTCTGACATGAGCTTGTTTGGAAGAGTCAGGACTTTAATCTGGAACTCTCCTGCAATGCTCCTGCCACTGTGGTGACATTTATATAGCGGGACATCTCAAATGTTGGTTCCAAATGTCCTCACCAACTTGTAAAGATGCGCCGTAGAAAGCATTTTATCGAGATGCATCACAGCTTGGTTCCGGAACAACTCCATCCAAGATCGTAAGAAATTGCAGAGAATTGTGGACGCACCCCAGACCATCACACAAACAATCCTCTCTTCCATTGACTCCATTTATACCTCACGCTGCCTCAGCAAGCCCAGTAGCACAATCAAGGACGAATTGTACCCTGGTCACTCCCTCTTCTCCCCTCTTCCATCTGGCAAAAGATATAGAAGTGTGAAAACGCACACTACCAGATTTAGACGGTTTCTTCACAGCTGTTATTGGGGAACTGAACCATCCTGAACTATGCCTTTACTGGCTTTATCTTGCACTAAACATTATTCCCTTTTCATGTACTATACAGTGTAAATGGTTCAATTATAATCATGTGTTGTCTTTCCGCTGACTGGTTAGCACACAACAAAAGCTTTTCGTACACGTGAAAATACACTAAACTAAACTGTCCGAGTGGACTTCAGGGAACCTCCCTGGCACCCCAGGGGTTTGGGAGCAGACAAAGCACACTACTACAGTCTAGATTTCATTCAAAGTATACAAGGTCTTTGGGATCCTTTGAATACTTGATAGACCTGTTCCAAACCTGTTCAATAGTGTGAAGGTTGCTGGTAAGAAGCTAGCAATGCGTTCAAAAATAAGAGTTGTGCAGGCCAACGTGACTCAATCCAATCATGTTGTACATATGGAGGCAAAGATGTCAGTGTTAATTGGCAGCAGAAGCCCTTTGACACATGCAGAGTAAATCTCCACCTTCCAACAAGAAACAAGGGTTCTGAACGTAAAGAAAGGTAACTTTGAGGGTAGGAGACGTGAATTGGCCAAGATAGGCTGTCTTCTCTAAGGAAGACATAAATAATCTGCCGGAAATAGCAGGGGACCGGGGGTCAAATGAGAAGGAGAAACTGAGTGAAATCCATGTTAGCCGGGAAGTGGTGTTAGGTAAATTGAATGGATTAAAGGCCGATAAATCCCCAGGGCCAGATAGTCTGCATCCCAGAGTACTCAAGGAAGTAGCCCCAGAAATAGTGGATGCATTAGTGATAATTTTTCAAAACTCTTTAGATTCTGGAGTAGTTCCTGAGGATTGGAGGGTAGCTAATGTAACCCCACTTTTTAAAAAGGGAGGGAGAGAGACAACACACAATATTCCACCACTCACCCGTTCCCCCAACGCAACCCGTTCCACCAAAGCAATATTCCACCACACACGCATAGCCCCCAACTGCGCTGGCACGGCTCATTTCCCCTCATACCCAGCACTCCCTCCCCCTCCTCTTCACCCTCTGTCTTCTTTTCCCTCTCCTCCTCCCCTCACCCAATCCCTCCCTCACCTCTCCGTCCCTCTCCTTTCCCCTACCCTCAGTTACTCCCTACCCCCCCATCCTTCAATCAGAGCTGCCGAGTAGTACAGATTTTCCGTATTTTATACGGGAATGCGATAACAAATACTGATGTACGATTTTGCGTTGTTAAGTATAGATTTTTTAAAATTCGGCCCGACTTCCTGTTTCATTAACACACCACTCGCCAATGGAAAAGTAATAACCCGGTGAAATTGACTTAAGATCTTGCTGCTTAAACAGTGCAAGGATATAAGAAGTCATACTGTACCTCTAATAATTAAAGCAGATCTATTATCTATTAGTATTTTACATTTCAAGATCTGGGTGATTATTTCTGTAAGCTTTGATCTGCCTGTCCCGCTCCGGGTTTAAACAGAGCACTGTCGGCTTAACTAGTGGGAATAAACGAAGAGCTGTCGGCTCTAGCGCTGTGGGTTCTAAATATAGCGCCACCGGCTGGAGCGCTATGGGCTTTAAATATAGCGCCATGGGCTTGCCTTCACACATAGCGCTATGCCCACAGCGCCACGGGTCACAGACTTCGGGAAAATTCTTGTAACAAAATGAGTCTTTGGAATTCTCTTTCTCAGTGGAAGTTGAGCCTTTGCTTATTTTTCAGGCAGTGTTAGAATTCTGGATAAGCCTCGTGGTGAAAGGTTACCAGTGGGATTGCAGTTACGTTGGGATTGGCCCTGATTTTACAAAACGGTGGGTGGGCTCAAGGGGGAGAAAGGAGGGGTGGAGGGAGAAGGAGTGAGTTGGAGAGGGGAGGGAATAAGAGAGGGAGGGAGAAAAAAAAGAGAGGGAGGAAGAGAGAGGGAGGGAGGGAGAGGGATGGCAGGAGGGAGGGGGGAGGGAGATGGAGGGAGAAAGGGGAGGGAGCGAGGGAGGGACAGGAGACGTCAAAAATGGCTTCTACATCATCATCTGGTGCAAAAAAGCAGGAAGCAGCCGTTCAAACAACAGTATACAAAGAGATAGCAAGGAACACATAACTTAGAAGACATGTCAATTGGTAGCAAATTATGCATTCTTGTACTTTTACATGACCGCACATTAAAAAACAAATTTCAGAAAATGGGACCGCATAAAAATACCGCTGCGGCCTCGGTGCCCCCTGAAAAAAAAAGCACAAGATTATCATAATCCAGACATTGGAAAAAGTAATGAATACAAAGGCAGAATCAGCAAGCGTAATATCATATATATATATTATTCTAAATGCAGAAATACCAACAACAGATGGTATCAGGAGAGACTGGGAAAAATAATTAAGTATAAAAATTCCCAAAGAAAGGTGGGAAGAATATTTATTAAATGTGCATAAATGTTCAATTAATGTGAGACACACCTTAATACAATTTAAAATCTTACACAGATTATACTATTCAAAAACTAAAATAAGTAAACTTTTTCCCAACGTCTAAAGTATATGTGATAAATGTCTATGTCAAGAAGCTAATATAGCACACTCATTTGTCTTTTGTACAAAAATTCAAACATTTTGGACTGAAGTTTTTGAAATTTTCACAAAAATATTTAAAATAAAACTGATTCCAAAAGCAGACTGGATTATCTTCGGGATATTGGAAGATAGCCCTGAATTAAATGTGTTTCAAAAGACTCTATTTGAATATGGCTTAATAACTGGAAAGAAGCTAATCTTAAAATTCTGGAAAAATTCTCCTATACCAACAGTCAATATGTGGATTTCAACTATGTTCGAAACACTACATTTGGAAGATATGAGACTCTGACTAGCAGGAAAATCAGACTGTTTCTATAAGACGTGGTCTGCATTTATAAATCTATTACAAGGATAAGGTGCAAGAATACCTCAAAAAAGTACCGGTGTCGGGTCTTGGTAAAGGAGGAAGAAAATCTGTCGAGTTGGTAGATTCCTTTTGCGAGATGTTTATAATAAAGTAGCTGGCTTTTCTTATTTCTTTCTCTATCTTTCCCTTTTTCGTTTTGTTTTCCTCTCCAGGATCTATCTCTTAATCTCCGGTCTCTAACTCTTCAGGTGTTTCCTTTCCTGTCACGCTTTGGCACTTTCACATCTCTGTTTCACTTTTCTACTTTCTACGCTGGTATTTCTCTCTCTTTTCTCTCTTTTCTAAAGCCTTAAAAAAAAATTAAGGGGTACAATGACTGTAATGCAATATAAGGGATGGACACTGATGTAACTTACGGTACCTCTAATAAATAAAGATATAAAAAATATATATATATAAAAAAAGTTCAGCAAAATGGGACCGCGTAAAAATACTGATTTCCTCAGCAAAATACCTATTTTCAGGTACTTGAATATTGAAATGCTCTGACAAAACTTGGCAGCTCTGCTCCATCCCCCACTCCTCACCTCCCCTAGATAGACAGCATAACTTGGTTTTTACCAAAGAGTTTGCCAAATTCAGAATAAAGTCTAGTAATTCAGTGTTTATTTCCTGGTAATTATTCAGGTATTTTCTATTGCAGCAAGAAGTATCTAGGTGAGAAGGTCCCAACACTGAGGGAAGCTCTCGTAGAAGTTCTCAAAACCAACATGACAATTTACTTTGATGTCAAAGGTCACGCAGCTCAGGTATAATGTCTTTTTATGTTTGGGTTTGCATTCTAGAGATGAGCCTTGGTTTTATAGAGTTTTACAGCACAGAAACATCTCCTTCAATCCCTTTCTCCCTACCATCTTTATGGCTTTTTATACTTATCCCATCCTCCTGTATTCTTGGCTCTAAATTCCATATTCATATTAATTTAGGTACTATCCAGCTATCTCTTAAATATTGTTTATTGTTCCCGCCTCGATCACCTTTTGCGGCAGCTCATTCAAAGGAGGACCAGCCGTGTAACTTTCTCAGCGCCCTTTGTGTGGTGACTCTTTGTATACCTTGGGCATGCAAGGTACAAGTACGTTGAGGTACAGGTACAATGAAAATCCCTTGCAGCAGCATTACAAGTACACAGACAACACACAAATACATGAATGATTAACAAATGATATATAAATTCTACAAGACAGTGAAAAGGAAACCGCGCAAAAATACACATTAAAACAAATCCATAGATGCTATCAGATAGGCACGTGGATGTGCTGGGAATGGAGCGGTATGAATTATGTTCAGGCAGATGACATTTATTTATTTTGGCATGATGTTTGTCATAGACGTTGCGGGTTAAAGGGCATGACCCTGTGCTGCACCGTTCTATGTTCTGTATTATTGCTAGACGTGGGCTGCAGAGATTGGTTGTCAAGATAGGATATGGGCTATAACATTTGTAGAAAATAGCTGCTCCTTAACCTGTGGGACTTCGGGCTTCTCTACCTCTTGCCCGACCATTGTAGTGAAAAGAGGGCATGGTCCGGATGAAACATAGAAACTAGGTGCAGGAGTAGGCCATTCAGCCCTTCAAACCAGCACCACCATTCAATATGATTATGGCTGATCATTCGGAATCAGTACCACGTTCCTGCTTTCTCCCCATGTCCCTTGATTCCTTTAGCCCTAAGAGCTAAATCTAACTATCTCTTGAAAACATCCAATGAATTGACCTCCACTGCCCTGTGGCAGAGAATTCCACAGATTCACAACTCTCTGCGTGAAAACGTTTTTCCTCATCTCAGTCCTAAATGGCCAACCCCTTATTCTGAACTTCCCCCAACATCGGGAACATTTTTCCTGCATCTATCCTGTACAATCCTTTAAGAATTTTATATGTTTCTATAAGATGGCCTCTCATCCTTCTAAATTCCAGTGAATACAAGCCCAGTCGACGCATTATTTCATCATATGTCAGTCCCGCCATCCCAGGAATTAAGCTGGTGAACCTACACTGCATTCCCTCACTAGTAATAATGTCCTTTCTCAAATTAGGAGACCAAAACTGCACGCAATACACCAGGTGCAGTATCACCAGGGCCCTGAACAACTGCATTAGGGCCTCCATGCTCCTTAACTCAAATCCTCTCGTAATTAAGGCCAACATGCCATTAGATTTCGTCATTACCTGCTGTACCTGCATGCTTACATTCAGTGACTGATGTACAAGCACGCCCAGGTCTCGTTGCACCTCCCGTTTTCCTAAGCTGACATAATTCAGATAATAATCTGCCTTCCTGTTCTTGCCACCAAAGTGGATAACCTCACATTTATCCACATTATACTGCAACTGCTATGCATCTGCCCACTCACCCAACCTATCCGAGTCACCCTGCAGCCTCATAGCATCCTCCTTGCATCTCACACTGCCACCCAGTTTTGTGTCATCCGCAAACTTGGAGATGTTACATTTAATTCCCTCGTCTAAATCGTTAATATATATTGTGACAAACTGGGATCCCAGCACAGAGCCTTGCGGTACCCCACTAGTCACTGCCTGCCATTCTGAAAAGCAGTTAATTCCTACTCTTTGTTTCCTGTCTGCCAGCCAGTTCTCTATCCACGTCAATACCCTGCCCCCAATACCATGTGCTCTCATTTTGCATCTTGTCATGGTGGGGATAATAGTTACCAGACATTAACTGACGCTGTGATAAATGTACTCTTCTCACCTTAACCCTATGCCCTCTAGTTTCAGACATCCCAATGATACGAAAAAGACAGTCGCTGTAAACTCTATCTTTTCCTCTCATATTCTGTCCGCCTCTCCGTCCCCATCACTCCAGGGATCAAACCTCTCGTGATAAAAACAACCCTCCAATCCAGACAACACCCTTGTCAATCTTACCTGCATCCGCACTAACTCAATCACATCCTTTCTGCCATGTGGTGACCAGAACTGCACACAATACTCCGTGCGACTGAACCAGCCTTCTGTACGACGGTAATATGATGTCCCAACTCTTGTACTCAGTCAATGAGGCAACCTTGTGTATGCTTCTTCACCACCCAATGTATGCACCTATACCCCGAGGTCTCTCTGTTCAACAACACTCCTAGGGCGCTGCGCTGGTTTAACTTGCCAAATGCATCCCTTTTCCTTGTTTGAGTTAAATTCTACCTGCCATTCCCTTGCCCACATTCTCAGTTGAACGATATCATTATATTTTACAACCAGCTTCGCTGTCCACAATAACAGCATGTGCAAACGTACTCAAAATGCCACCTAAATCATTATATATACAGGAGAAGTAGGAAACCAAGCACTGATAATCATATAGATACAGGAAAAGCAGGAACCAAGCACTGATCCCTGCAGCACATCAGTAGTCAAAGATCCCCTAGTCTGAGAAACAACCTGCTGCCAGGTGCAGTTTTCCACAGGTCAGGAGGGCGGGAGAGAGAAGGTGTTGTGTACGAGCACAATATGTCTATCAACACGATGAATAGTACCTCTGCTTCCCTGGCACTTTCTTCTTCAGCTCCATCTCCACCTAAATCCATCTTCTTCTCCTTCTTCTTTCGTGTGGCGTGCACAGCCTAAAGTTGTAGGACAACTTGTTCTATTTGATCTTCCGTTTGTGCACGTCGACTTGATTGCATTAGTCGAAACAGGGCGGACCACGTGAAGGTTGCAATCTTCCACCCCACCTAAATCCATCCATCCTGCTCTATTTCCTCGAGGTTTATCACTTCCTCTCTTTAAAATCATTGTCACACGTACAGATACCTCAGTGCAATTCCCTGGGTTACAGTTACTACGGATCTATGCCTGTGCTGGTAAGGCAATCCCGATCACTTCCTTTGTGGCTGAGTAAATGTCAGAAATGAAATATTGTTTCAAACATAGATATGACATGAGTGTAAAATTGTAAGTGAGTGGCTGATTTGTTTGTTTTTCAGGCTTCTACTGCCTTGAAAGAGATGTTCAAAGAGTTTCCTGAACTGTACAACAGGAGCATTGTGTGCTCCTTTGAGCCAATGGTGATTTTCAAGGTATTAAATTGTTTAATCCCCGTCATAGTAACTTATTGTTAGTTCTGTAACAGCACTTGCAAGCTGCGGAGGATCAAACAAAGCTGTCACAGATATTTTTACATAGAAATTGGTTGATTTTGCTTTTGAAATCATGCACAAATGAATTGGTGATATATTTGTTTATTGCGTGCACTATTGCAGATGAGGCAGGCTGACCAGAAAGTGATCACAGCCCTGACCCATCGACCCTGGAGTTTGAGTTTCTATGGGACCGGCAAACCCAAATATGATGGCTACAAGCAATACGTGTACATGTTTCTGGATGTGGTTCTGGACTGGTCTCTCCACGCCTTCTTGTGGAAACTGCTTGGTGTTTCTGCATTTTTAATGCAAAAGAATTTCATATCATCGTAAGTATCACAACATTTTTACTGTTTCTTTAAAAACATATTTTGTTGCTCATGAATAGAAATGTAAAAAAGCCTGATATGACATTTTGATTTGAGTCTGTGTATGTGATGAGTAATGTGATTGATTCAAATCAATACTTTGCATTGATGAGGATAAAAGTTGTACCCAAATAGAAAAGTAAAGTTATGGTCACCGTGTTATAGGAAACATGTTGTCAGGCTTGAAAGAGTACAGGGAAGATTCACCAGGATGCTGCCAGACAGGAGGATGAGGGGTGATCTCAAAGAGGTGAGGAATAGATTGGATAAATGCACCAATCTTTTGCCCAGAGTAGCGGAATTGAGAACCAGTGGGGGGGGGGGGGGGGGGGATATTTAATAGGAACCTGAGGGAAGATAGGTGGAGGAGCAGGTATTGTCAAGGAAGCAGAGACTCTGCAAAAGAAGTTGGACAGGTTGGGAGAGTGGACAGATGGAATACAGTGTAGAAAGTGTGGTGGCATGCATTGGCGTAGTAGGAATAAAGGCGTAGACTATTTTCTAAATGGGGAGAGACTCCAGAAATTGGAGTTGTAAAATTTCCAAACAGTTAATTTGCAAGTCAAATCGGTAGTAATGAAGGCAAACGCAATGCTAGCATTTATTTCTAGAGGGATAGAATACAAAAACAGGCTGTAATGCTGAGGCTCTATAAGGTGCTGGTAAGGCCACATTTTGTTAAGGCTGCTGATAAGCAATTTTGGGGCCCGGATCTGAGGAAGGATGTGCTGGTTCTGAAGAGGGTCCAGAGGAGATTTACAAGAATGATCCCAGAAATGATTGGCTAACATGATGAACGTTTGACAGCATTGGGCCTGTACTCGCTATAGTTTAGAAGGATGAGGGGACACATCATTGAAACTTACCAAATAGTGATAGGCTTGGATAGAGTGGATGTGGGAGAGTGTCGGATCAGAGGTCATAGCCTCAACATTAAGGGACGTTCCTTTAGGAAGGAGATGAGGAGGAATTTCTTTATTCAAAGGATAGTGAATCTGTGGAATTCTGCCACAGAAGGCTGACGAGGCCAATTCACTGGATGTATATGAGAGAGAGTTGGATATTTTTAAGGCAATTTCTTGATCAGTACGGGTGTCAGGGGTTATGGAGAGAAGGCAGGAGAATGGAGTTAGGAAGGGGAGATAGATCAGCCATGATTGAATGGCGGAGTAGATTTGATGGGACGAATGGCCTAATTCTGCTCCTATCACATAACGTTTTTACATAAAGGGTGGTGGGTATATGGAAGGAACTGCCAGAGAAGGTAGTTAAAGCAGGTAATATCGTGACATTTAAGAGACAGGAACATGGATAGAATAGATATGGAGGGTTATGGGCCAAGCACTGGCAGGTGGGACTAAAGTAGCTGGGACGTTTTGGTCGGTGTGGGCAAGTTGGGTCGTAGGGCGTGTTTCCACATTCTATGACTCTAAATGTTATTTCTCATGCAAAGTGTCTCCTGTAATGTTGCTGTGTTTGCTGTCTGCAGTTTAATGGGAAGGAAAGATATGCAATTAATATTTGTATATGTTTAAGGTCCAGATCAATACAAAATAATTCCTGGGGTGTCTGCATACTCTCTTCTAGTAATTCACATGTTTGATCCCATTATTATCCATAAACAATTCCTTGAATATTGAACACATTCTATTTTCTGACATTGGAACAAAGTGAAATGTTCCATGAAACTCAAATAAGATTGAACATTTCAAGACTCGAGTGTTTAGTTGTCATATGTATCGACAATGGAACAATGACATTCTTATTTGCATTTTGGTGAATTGGCTCCCAGTTTGTGTAACCCCAGTAAACGGTCACCATGACCTCACCGTTACCCCAGTGCATCATGTGGTTTTGAACAATGAGAAATAATCCCATGATTCTTGTTCTCAGCCTTCCACACTTTGACTGGTTGGGGGGATAGAATACATTTCTGTAGTGGAGAGCATGGATTTCGCAAACACCCATAGTCTTTCTCTCAGGTGGATGATTCTACAAGTAGAGGGATAGACCTGAGGTGAGATTTAAAACGGACTCCAGGGTAACTTCTTCATTCACAGGATAGTCAGTATGTGGAATGAGCAGCTGCCAGAGGAACCTATAGAAGCAAATATAATTATGACTTTTAAAATACATTTTAAAAGACAGATATATGAGGAGGATTTATTGGGATATGGGCCAAATGGCGGCAAATGGGACTAGTCCAGTATGCTACCCTGGTTAGCATGTATTGGGCGGGCCAAATGGCCTGTTTCCATGCTGCACAGCTCTATAGAGCATACTGCGGTCATGTTTCCTCACTCCTCCCAACCCCATCATGATCTTCCCCTTCTGTGGCTCCAATAGTCCTGAGCCTCTCAATTCCAGAGGCAGTTATCAAAGCATAACTAGACCCAGTCAGTGTCTTAAAACAAAGTGCTGGAGTAACTCAGAGGGTCAGGCAGCATCTGTCGATGGAATGGACAGATGATGTTTCTGGTCGGGACCATTTTTTCAAACACATAGAGTTGGGGCTGGGATAAAGCCTGGCAAGTGATGGCTGGATACATGTGAAAGGAATGATTGGCAGATGGGTGAAGTAAGTGACAAAGGCTGGAGGTGAAAGGAGACATAGGTGTGTCAGATACAGCCAGAGGGAGGGATATGGGTGGAAGGGAACAGGGAGAGGGGAAAGAGTGCAATAAAAGAGAAAAGGGGGACGGTGTAGGGAGGGGTGGGAAATAAAGGTGGTGGAGACAGCAACAGAGTGGTGGGGTGGTGTAGAATCGATCTAATGTGCTGATCCTTTACATGGATAAGTCAGCTAGCGTATTACACTTCTACAGCTGTTATAAAATATCAGTTATCAAAGACCTATTACATTTAACTTTGTTTTGTTTAATTTAAGAAGTTGTTCCAAACATTTTGTGACGTTTAAAGGCGAGCTCATTTACACCTCCTGTCCAAATATCTATTAAATGTTGTTATGTCATCACATCACCATTACGTCAGATGGAAGTGACAATGGTTTCACAACAGTAAAGTTACATGTCGATGCACCTAAACATTTTGTGGGGGTCATTACATCTTTGCAACCTTGTATTGTACATATTATCTCCAAATATCTGACAAAGGGCAATTTTAGACCATTATATATGTTCAAGATAAAATCTGCCATGTTATTGTACAATACTCTTAGTATGTTCAATTGCCACGGGACACTCTGTTAATTAAAAATACGATACGATATGATAGAACTTTATTTATCCCAGGAGGGAAATTGATCAAACACAAAGAACATGAAATGAAATTAAAGTGACGAGTGGAAAGGATTGGGATGTGCGAAGATTGGGGATGGGAGCCAGTCTCTGTCCCAGTCGACCTCACGATACAAGGGGGAGGAGTTGTCCAGTTTGATAGCCACAGGGAAGAAGGATCTCCTGTGACGTTCTGTGCTACATCTTGGTGGAACCAGTCTGTTGCTGAAGGTGCTCCTCAGGTTGACCAGTGTGTCATGGAGGGGGTCTGTATTGTCCAGGATGCTCCGCAGTTTGAGGAGCAACCGCTCTCCAACACCTCCAGTGAATCCAACTCCACACCCAGGGTAGATCCAGCCTTCCTGATTAGTTTGTTAATAAACATATCATTTCTTTTCCCAAATATTCCTGCCCTTTTCTACAACTATTGATATCTAAAATTTATGGATAAATTCCTCCAATTTTCTTCATGTATAGAAAACTAAAACAGTTACCTGACAGTCCAACTGCTATTTGCATATCTTGTTCCAAACTGTTGACAGCATTTCCTCATAAATTCAATTGTAGAACTGGCATAGACCGATCAAACAAGGTGTTCACAGGGCTTAGCTTTGTTTAGCTCTGAAGAAGGGTCCTGACCTGAAACCCCACCTATCCATGTTCTCCAGAGATGTTGCCGGACCCACTGAGTTACTCCAGCACTTTGTGTCATTTTGTGTAAACCAGCATCTGTAATTCCTTACGTCTAAGATTTTTCTGAAATCTACTCAAATCTTTGTCAACTTGGGTGCTACAATTGAGCCAAAGTTAGATTTCATCAGGCTTCTTAAAAAATACAATCGCTTAAAAATAACTTGTTTTAAAGTGAGGTTGTCAGTTATTGTTCTTGCAGTGTTGGAACTTGCATGCACTTAGATCTGGCCTTGTACCAGATGACAAATTCTGGTGGGATGTTCGTTGCATTCTTAAAAATAAGTTATGTAATATGGCTAGTTTCTGAAATTACTTGTGAAACACACAGAAAACAAATTGTGCAGCATGTTGACAACCCTGGGTCTTTGATATTTCGTTCCTCAGCTTGATGCTGCTAGATGTTTGAGAAAAGTCGAATTCAGGAGATTGTGGGCGATCTGATGGAGGTATTGAAGACTGAAGTTGATAGGACCAGTCTCACTCCCTCTTCTCTCCTCCCCCATCACAAGAAGTAGTGAAGTTTGAAAACACGTACCTCCAGACTCAGGATAGTTTCTTCCCAGCTATTATCCGGCAACTGAATGGTCCTCCCATCAGCTAGAGAACAGTGCTGATCTTTCATTTACCTCATTGGAGACTTTGAACTGTTTTTAATCAGACTTTATTGGACTTCAATGTTATATCTTGCACAATATTGTACCCATTATCTGTGCACTGTGAACAGCTTGCTTGTATTCATGCATAGTCTTTTCTTTGATAGCACGCGAGCAAAAGCTTTTACTGTGCTTCAGTAAACATGACAATAATAAACTAAACTAAACTAAACTATAGTGTAGGGATAGATAATTCCGCCTCCCGAGAAAATAATATTAAAAAAACAAAAAGGATGTGAACTTAAAGCTGAACAATTTGGGAACGATCTCAAAAAATACTTTCCTGTAAGAAAGGAAGCGTGAAAAGCTGTGCTTTCTATTAAATGATTGAACAGATTCAATATTCCTGTTCCATATTTTTAATGTTACATTTAGTTTGGGGAAAATGGGGCAGGAACCTAACAATGTGCCTCACAACAAGTTAATAATCCATCTATAATTGCAGCTGTCATGAGGTCACAGTCGAAATAAATAAGTGTTTACCTATAGCAACCACAAATCAGATATGTCCCCATTCCATTTCATAAGACTGGACTTATCGGGTTCCGTACAAAATGCAATTGGCAGCCTTCCCAGCTCACTAACTGAAGACGAATTGAGTGGCACCGGCATCAGGAGGAGTATAGAAAGTGATTTGTAGAGGAATATATGGAGGCTGAACATCCAGTTATGGAAAGGTGGAAAAGAATTAAAGGTCTCAATAGAATGGAAATAAAATCATTGTTTTTAAATAGCAGTTTATCCTAAACTTTGCTTGTTCACTTTCCACAGAGACTATGCTCGGTTTTGGGCTGAGAGAGGGGTCGATGTGATTGCCTGGACCGTAAATTATGCAGATGAGAAACGATACTATGAAAATATCCTCCAGTGTCATTACATTACAGACACCCTTATTGAAACTTGTTCACCTCCCTGAAATTGTGGTGTACATTTAATTGCCTAATTGTACCAAGGTTTAAACAGGTTATTAGTCTCTTTATTTGTATTTTGATAATGAGAAAGCTGACGAGTTTTGAGTTTGATAAAAAATCTTCAATAATTTGTTAATGATGCTGTCCATTGAACACAATGTCAGCGTTAAATAATGGCAGCAAAACACGAAGCTTCTATGTCTTCAACCTTTGTTTATCATTCCATCGGGAATTAAATGGGCATTTGAGGTAAATTGCATGGTTAAAGGGATTTTGACTCGGTGCACAGAAATTTTATAGAGAATTCCTTCTCTGATCTTCTCTCACTGGATGCCATTTGGGTAATCAGTTTTAGATCGGCAGATGGTTGGGAGTGAGCAAGAGACTGTGGAGTTAAAGTACTCCCTGTATTCTCTCTCACCGAACTGAGGCCAGCAAATACATTTTTATACAGCTGCTCAGCATCCAAGGGGGATTAAAATCTACCGTTCATTTGTTGTTTTTCATTATTTCACACACTATTGATATTCAATATTACTTTAAAACAATTGTTTTAAAATACTCAAAATAGTTAAATGATCAAAGGAGTCAAAGGAATACTTGCACTATTTCCAAATGAATGGGCAGTTTTAAAACTTATTTAACTTTTGCAGGAGAATAGCTCAAAATGATATGCCTGATTATGTGTGAAATTCTCCAGTAACTATTCATGTCAACATCTTCCTGTACCTTTTTTTGAAAACAATACAAATTGGGAAGAGACAAGTGAGCCTTCAATGGACGGGCAACAGACAGGCACAATTATTTACTCCCCTAATTCTGGAAATATTCCAAGCCGTTATCATCGATCTTGTAACTATATTTGTTGACCTTGATTAAACTGCACCAACGGCTGTTCGTGAAGCTTTAAGCTTTGTGGGTTGGTTGCTTTGCCGAGTTACCCATTCCGTTCGGCAGTGAAGGGAACTGCTAATGCACTATCCGTACACTCTCTACCTCCGGAACATCTTCACGTTCATCTTGCAGCTGTACGTTTGTTTTTGCTTTGATAGCAAACAGTGCATTTAGATAGTCAATTATTATCCGCAAACTTTGCTGATGATCAAGCTCTTCTCAGGGTTGCATTTTAAATTCATATTTAAGTGCTAATTTAAAAAATATCACTGCTTACTGTATGAATAAATATCTATGGTATCCAAACAGTTTGTGTTTCTTCAAAATTAAACAAGAAAAGCAATGTGTTTTAAGTTGTCAGGTTAATCTGCAGTGCCATGGTGTACTTGAATCTGGGAACTGAGGAATAGTGTATGTCTTTCAACATGCTCAAGGTGAAATGAGAGAACGTTCTCAACATGCACAATGTTCTAGTTCTAACATATTTGCTACAAACAAGATATTGCAAAAAATGTCATTAGCTCGATAATTAGCTTCCATCAAAATTCCTAGTTTCAACAACAAAATAATTCAAATACACTTTTGTACTTTGTTCTGCTAAATGACTTTGTAACACATGCACACAACTGGCTCCAAACGTTCCTTGTATTCTTTCACTGTAATTGCGGACTGATGGACAGATTGGCTTGCTGGACGCTGATTACATAATGGGTACATTTCAACATTTAGTGCTTTGTCCTATGAAGGAAGTCAATTCTCAGGAACTGGATTGGAAATAAAGGCTGATATGTTTAATTGAGTCTTATTTTTGCATTACTCAAAGTGCAGCAAATGATCGTTCATATCTGAGCACTTCATATATTCAGCAGCAGGTAAACAATTTGATCAATCCCTGGAGGGACCTCTCGTGAGATAACTACATTCCCTCTCTACATGGGCAGGCAACAGGCGTAGAAATACGCATGTGCTTGAATATTTACTACATGCCAATTTTAACTCCTGGTTCAACTTGCGCCCTACTGTTTGGGTGCCTGTAGATTAGTCCCATTAAGGTCTTTTTACCCTTACAATCCTTAGTTCTATCCATAACTGTTTCAATGTCACCCCTTGCAAGGGACTGAATTTCATTCCTCACCAACAGGGCAACCCCTCTGCCCACCTGTCTGTCTTTTCGATAGGAGGTATATCCTTGAATATTCAGTTCCCAGCCCTGGCCCTCTTGCAGCCATGTCTCAGTAATTCCCACAACATCATACTTGCCAGTTTCTAACTGAGCTTCAAGCTCGTCCACCGTATTCCTTATACTTCGCGCATTCATATACAGCACTTGGACTCCGTATTCACTTCCCCCCTCGCAATTGGCCCTGACTTTACTCTGTTGTCCATTCTCAAGCTTTCCTTCCCAATAATTTGAGAATCTTTTGTAATTTTTCCTATAGCCACTTCCCCTTCAACTCTTTATACGCCCAATTTGTCAATCCCTTCCCCACACTATTTAGTTTAAACCCACGTGTAACCCTAGCAAACCTGCCTGCCAGAATGTCGGTCCCCCTCTAGTTAAGGTGTAACCCGTCCCTTTTGTACAGGTCACCCCTACCCCAAAGAGATCCCAGTGGTCTATAAATCTAAATCCTTGCTCCCTGCACCAGCCCCTCAGCCACACATTCAGATTTCATATCTCCCTGTTCCTGTCCTCACTAGCACGAGGTACTGGAAGCAATCCAGAGATAATCACCCTAGCAAAGATTCTCAACACCCTGCCATTGATGCAACAGAATGGCATGGACAAAGTAATCTTTAACTTATTATATGTTTAGGTTCTCTGACCAGACAATAATGGCTAAAACATTTCAGTGTTTTCAATGCGTGACTATTCTGCTACTGTAGAATTTTACTTTTTAAAATCCTTTATTACCTGTGAAATGTTCACATAATTGAGAAAACTGGTGAGAATATTAGACCACAGAAAGCAAACATGTAGATGCCTCCAGAAATAATTAACAATAATTCCCAAAAATACCAAGATAACATCTTAGAAACATAGAAAAATAGGCCCCGAGCCAGCACCGCCATTCAATATGATCATGCTGATCATCTAAAATCAGTACCCCGTTCCTGCTTTCTCCCCATATCCCTTGATTCCGTTAGCCCTAAGAGCTAAATCTAACTCTCTTGAAAACATCCAGTGAATTGGCCTCCACTGCCTTCTGTGGCAGAGAATTCCACAGATTCACAACTCTCTGAATGAATAAATTGTTCCTCATCTCGCTCCTAAATGGCCTACCCCTTATTCTTAAACTGTGACCCCTAGATCTGAACTCCTCCAACATTAGGAACATTTTTCCTGCATCTAGCTTGTCCAATCCTTTTAATAATTTGATATGTTTCTATAAGATCCCCCCTCATCCTTCTAAATTCCAGTTAATACAAGCCCAGTCGACCCGTTCTTTCATCATATGTTAGTCCCGCCAACACGGGAATTAACCTGCTGAACCTACGCTGTGCTCCCTCAATAACAATAATGTCCTTCCTCAAGTTAGGAGACCAAAATTGCACACAATACTCCAGGTGCAGTCTCCCCAGGGCCCTGCACAACTGCAGTAGGACCTCCTTGCTCCTAATCCTCTTGTAAAAGTTAAATGTATAGAGAAACAAGGGGCTTAGCCATAAACTGCAGGAGCATCATTTTTTTTACCCATGCGTATCTTCATTCCATTTTCAATGCACGTTGAGGATTGGGAAGTTGGGCCGTTAATAAGAAGCTTGCAGGCCTGGTGTTGCAAGGATTGTGGATGAAGTCACACATGAACTAGATGAGGCAAGACTAGTTGGAATGGTTTGTGTTTTTACATTTTGTCACACGGCCCCATGTACTCCGTGCCACTGATCTTACAAAAGGGATTGATGAAATGAGCAGCCACGTACCGCACACATACAAGGATACAAAGGACATTTATTGTCACGAACACCAAATGGTGTAGTGACATTTGACTTGCCATTGTAGCACACAAACATTAAAGAATTTAACAATAAACATAAAACATTGAGGCCTGTTTCCTGAACACTCCAGAGCCGCAGGTCCAGATAGTACAATGCGAACGTTTTCTGGCTCAGACTCTTGCTCTGGCTCAGGCTCAGCATCGGTGAGACCAAGCATAGGCTTGGCGATCGCTTCGCCCAACACCTCCACTCGGTCCGCAATAACAAAACCTGATCTCCCGGTGGCTTAGCACTTCAATTCCCCCTCCCATTCCAAATCCGACCTTTCTGTCCTGGGCCTCCTCCATGGAGAGCGAGTCCCACCGCAAATTGGAGGAGCAGCACCTCATATTTTGCTTGGGCAGTTTACACCCCAGTGGTATGAACATTGACTTCTCCAATTTCAGGTAGTCCCTGCTTTCTCCTCCCCTTCTCAGCTCTCCCTCAGCCCACTTCTCGCCTCTTCCTTTCTTCTTCCCGCCCCCCCCCCCATCAGTCTGAAGAAGGGTCTCGACCTGAAGCGTTGCCTATTTTCTTCGCTCCATAGATGCTGCCTCACCCGCTGAGTTTATCCAGCATTTTTGTCTACCTTCGATTTTCCAGCATCTGCAGTTATTTCTTAAACACATGGATTAAATACCACTCAGTGGTCAATGTGTGCATAGCAGTGGTATCAGAAATATAAAATATGGAAACAACACTAATGATTATAAACAATGCCATAATATTTATTGCACAGATGAGATCGATCATCTTCCCTCATTATGTGATCAGTTCTATCAATCCAACCTGTCTCCATATTTTTATTACATGGAACAAGCAATGTTAAATCCACATACTTAAATGCACTAAAACCGTAAACCAAATGTGTCTGAAACATACTACTTGCTATTGCTGTTAGCTGTGATCAGCACCCCAATGACAAGCATCTCGTAGTTTGGTCTCGTCATCAGTCTTTTTTTAAGTCAGAAATGGCCTCTGATAATCGTATGTTGTTTTTGCTCCACGTATTTTAGACCAAGAAAATTATACAAAAAAAAGAATCTCGCTGTATAGACACAGAAATTATTTTCATCACTATTCCATTTAAACGTTGTTGCATGAATCTTTATAAACATGAGGAGGTCAGGGAGCATGTGTGGAGGGGTAACAAAAACACTGATCCTGTTAGGAAACACCACAGCGTAGCTTCACTGTAGGGACAGATGCACTTCATACCTGGCCCCTCACCAACACCACTCACAGCTGGAGTACTGGGTACTTTCAAGTGGCGTTACGGACCTTCACTGTAGAACTGTGAAAGGATTGCTTTAATCTTAACTCCTCATTTGCATAATTTGAATAATTTTAAATAAAATGTATTTGTCAAAAGCTTCTACATTTTCAATCATTTATATTTCCAAATGTCTCTGAGGGACGGTGGTGTGTACAGGGCCCACGTTTGCCCAGTCTGAGGCTAGAGATGGGTGGGAGCCATGCAGCCCCAAGAGGCCGATCAGGGGAGCAGTGCCTCAGGTGATCACATTCACTGAGCTGAAACCTTTCACCACAGTCCTAGCAATTGGACCTGGCAGCCGAGCGAAGAGTGGCGAGATCCAGCCAGTTAATGTAAAAGTTGGTGAGACAGTTCTACTGCCAGAATATGGAGGAACAAAAGTTGTTTTAGATGATAAGGATTATTACTTGTTCAGGGATGGAGATATTCTTGGAAAATACACAGAATAGATGTTGGATGCTGCTGTCAGTTTTATGAACTGACCATTCCGTGAAGTACCTGTCTTTCTGTTCCAGTCTGTAAATACTGTTTTTTTGAGCTTTGGTACAATACAATAAAAATCAACACCTTTCACCACAGGTGCTGCCTGACCCACTGAACATTTCCAGCATCTTGCTATTTTCAGATTTCCAGCATCTAATTTTCATAACTGAAACGTCATTCTCACAATAACATTGAGCAGTAAAGCTCTGCCGAAGCCAGAAGATATTGTGCAGAAGAAAACCAGAAGTGTTTCAGTGATTTAATTCACTGATCATTTTCAAGAGGACTCAGACCGAGTGACAAAAGTCTCACTCGAGCTTGTGGGAGGTATGTGCAAACTGCTTTGAGCAGCATGAGAACAAAACCAACAACAATTTGGCTTAATTTCATAGTCAGATTACAAGACAAATGCAGCAGAATGAGGTGAAGGTGCAGCATCTGACAGACGTTGGACTACACTGCCTGATGTACCCAGCGGGATGGACAACATCTGCAGCTCTCTCTGCCTCTGCTGCAGCCGCAGCTTGGGGGAAGGGCACAACTTGCCCAATTCTCCTTGAAGTTCCAGCAGGAAACCAGAGCTTTCAACAAAACATCAGCATTCAGGTGCCAGGACAACGGGAATGTCGAAATGATCCACGTTAGATCAAGGCACAAGCATTCGCCACAATGTGAACGGACAAAGGTTGTGTGATTGACGGAGGTAAACCAGAAGCACAGAGAAATGTATTGGATTTTATAAATTAATTGTTAACCATTATTGAATTGCCAATTTAAATAGGAATAATCTGTTTGTAGTTTATTAAAACAAATGTTGATGTTACTTTTGATTAATTTCCTAATATAATCTTAAAGTATTGATTATATTACTTTATAATATATTTCCCTTGTGAGTGGAGGTAGCCTAGAAACGTGTGTAATTTAAAGGATGCCCTGGGAATACATGAACAAGCTGGAACTGGGACAGTGTTAGTGAATCCCAGCGTTTCAGACCTCAGCGCAGGCAGAGGTCGCAGGCCTCAACGTGAAGTTACTGGGCCTCAATGTGGTGTTGCTGGGCCTCAACGTGAAGTTACTGGACCTCAACGTGAAGTTACTGGGCCTCAACGTGAAGTTACTGGGCCTCAGCGTGAAGTTACTGGGCCTCAACGTGATGTTACTGGGCCTCAACGTGAAGTTACTGGGCCTCAACATGATGTTACTGGGCCTCAACGTGAAGTTACTGGGCCTCAACATGATGTTACTGGGCCTCAACGTGATGTTACTGGGCCTCAACGTGAAGTTATTGGGCCTCAACGTGAAGTTACTGGGCCTCAACGTGATGTTACTGGGCCTCAACGTGAAGTTACTGGGCCTCAACATGATGTTACTGGGCCTCAACGTGATGTTACTGGGCCTCAACGTGAAGTTACTGGGCCTCAACGTGATGTTACTGGGCCTCAACGTGAAGTTACTGGGCCTCAACGTGATGTTACTGGGCCTCAACGTGATGTTACTGGGCCTCAACGTGAAGTTACTGGGCCTCAGCGTGATGTTACTGGGCATCAACGTGAAGTTACTGGACCTCAACGTGAAGTTACTGGGCCTCAACGTGATGTTACTGGGCCTCAACGTGATGTTACTGGGCCTCAACGTGATGTTACTGGGCCTCAACGTGAAGTTACTGGGCCTCAACGTGATGTTACTGGGCCTCAACGTGATGTTACTGGGCCTTAAGGAGAAGTTACTGGGCCTCAACGTGATGTTACTGGGCCTCAGCGTGAAGTTGCTGGGCCTCAGCGTGAAGTTACTGGGCCTCAGCGTGAAGTTACTGGGCCTCAACGTGAAGTTACTGGGCCTCAACGTGATGTTACTGGGCCTCAACGTGAAGTTACTGGGCCTCAACGTGAAGTTACTGGGCCTCAACGTGATGTTACTGGGCCTCAACGTGAAGTTACTGGGCCTCAACGTGAAGTTACTGGGCCTCAACGTGAAGTTACTGGGCCTCAACGGGAAGTTACTGGGCCTCAACGTGAAGTTGCTGGGCCTCAACGTGAAGTTTCTGGGCCTCAACGTGAAGTTACTGGGCCTCAACGTGAAGTTACCGGGCCTCAATGTGAAGTTACTGGGCCTCAATGTGAAGTTACTGGGCCTCAACGTGAAGTTACTGGGCCTCAACGTGAAGTTGCTGGGCCTCAACGTGAAGTTGCTGGGCCTCAACGTGAAGTTACTGGGCCTCAACGTGAAGTTACTGGGCCTCAACGTGAATTTGCTGGGCCTCAACGTGAAGTTACTGGGCCTCAACGTGAAGTTACTGGGCCTCAACGTGAAGTTACTGGGCCTCATGTATTCTTGACCTTGAACTGTGTTGCCCAACATTCTTCTCCCTTGGCCAAACTTTGTGGGTTGACCAAAGGTCCAGTTGGGTCTGGGGCGGAAAAGAGTGGCTAGGAGAGGTCAGCATCAGGATGGTGGTGAGTTGCCAGAAGTGGCAGTGAGGGGGCTACTCGGTGAGGAAGGCATCTTGCTTTCTGCTGTAAGAACGGTAATGTGCCATACAGGTGTCCCAAAGCAGCAAGGCCCAAATTCTTTGGCTTGGTTTTGACACAGAAACTGAATTGGAGTGTACTGGGGTGACTTACAAACAGTTTCTCCTTCTCCCTAGTCAAATTCTCCCTTGAATTAATTCAAGTTGGAAATGGTTGTAAATGTGATCAATCCCTGGTGGAATTGATTTTAACCCCACAGCACCAGGCAGCAGGTTACGTGATCCAGATTTCTAGGCATAAAACTTCATTGGGTTAGATTATATAATTTACATTTTTAGTGATGCATCGTGGAGCATGGAGTCATATTTATTTGCATGGACAACCATGGTCCCGATTATTTGGACTAGCAAAGTCCGCAAAGGATTTGTGTAAAGTTTGGCCGTGATCCGGTGGAAGTATGAAAGTACCTGGGCAAAAGCCACCATGAGCACAACTGTAGTCGGTGACTGAGTGGCAAGCGTGGCTGCAATCTGTGAGTCTTTCATCGGTGAAGGTGCTGTCAAGTCCTCTTGTGGGGATTCCTGGGGTGGCACAGTGCGCTGGGAATTGCCTTGGGAATGGTTATTGCGGGTGCTCCTGCTCTGCCTGAGTCGTGGCAGCTAACGGCAGTGCCAGAGCAGAGCCTGCCTCTCTTATAATTGAGCCACGATCCTGATCTTCTGCAAGAGAGAAAATATGTCCATCAGCCTGACCCACTGGAGGGCTCACAAACACTGCACATCACTAACTTTAGCAACCATGATCTTCCATGGGCTATGATGTTGGTTGCATTACAGACCGGGCTCTGCACTATTATGGTTATTAATGCAACTGTTATTGATTATTGTATATTTATCTGTGTGGTATTGTGTTCATGGGCCTGTTAAGCTGCAGCAAGCAAGAATTTCATTCTTCCTTTACAGGCACACACAAGAGTTCTACACTCTTGACGATGTTTTATGTGGGTAATGCACGACTAACCAATGTAATGCATAAACACTTGTAAGATATCTATACGGCCAATAGTAAGTCAGCATGATTGTATGGATATTCGCTGTAAAGGCTGCACTCAGTTAAACATTTTCTCCTTCTCCCCATGGCATGCCACTAATGCTTTATAAAGGCACAGGCAGATTTGTAAAGATAATTCTTGGATAAGCTGGGTCATAAGGGAGAACCAGTGGATGTGTTGTATCTAGACTTTCAGAAGGCTTTCGACAAGGTCCCACATAAGAGATTAGTATAAGCACACGGTATTGGCGGTTCAGTATTGATGTGGATAGAGAACTGGCTGGCAGACAGGAAGCAAAGGGTAGGAGTAAACGGGTCCTTTTCAGAATGGCAGGCAGTGACTAGTGGGGTACCGCAAGGCTCAGTGCTGGGACCCCAGCTATTTACAATATATATTAATGATTTGGTCGAGGGAATTGAATGCAACATCTCCAAGATTGCAGTTGACACTAAGCTGGGGGGGTAGTGTTAGGTGTGAGGAGGATGCTAGGAGGCTGCAAGGTGACTTGGATCGGTTGGGTGAGTGGGCAAATGCATGGCAGATGCAGTATAATGTGGATAAATGTGAGGTTATCCACTTTGGTGGCAAAAACAGGAGGGTAGACTATTATGTTAATGGTGGCCAATTAAGAAAAGGGGAGAAGCAACGAGACCTGGGTGTCAGGGCACACCAATCATTGAAAGTAGGCATGCAGGTGCAGCAGGCAGTGAAGAAAGCGAATGGTATGTTAGCATTCATAGTGAAAGGATTTGAGTATAGGAGCAGGGAGGTTCTACATCAGTTGTACAGGGTTTTGGTGAGGCCATACCTGGAGTATTGCATACAGTTTTGGTCTCCAAATCTGAGAAAATACATTCTTGCCATAGAGGGAGTACAGAGAAGGTTCACCAGACTGATTCCTGGGATGTCAGGACTTTCATATGAGGAAAGACTGGATAGACTTGGCTTGTACTTGCTAGAATTTAGAAGACTGAGGGGGGATCTTATAGAAACTTACAAAATTCTTAAGGGATTGGATAGGCTAGATGCAGGAAGATTGTTCCCGATGTTGGGGGAGTCCAGAACAAGGGGTCACAGTCTAAGGATAAGGGGGAATTCCTTTAGGACCGAGATGAGGAAAACATTTTTCACACAGAGAGTGGTGAGTTTCTGGAATTATCTGCCACAGAAGGTAGTTGAGGCCAGTTCATTGGCTATATTTAAGAAGGAGTTAGATGTGGCCCTTGTGGCTTAAGGGATCAGGGGGTATGGAGAAAAGGCAGGTACAGGATACTGAGTTGGATGATCAGCCATGATCATATTGAATGGCGGTGCAGGCTCGATGGGCCGAATGACCTACTCCTGCACCTAATTTCTATGTTTCTATGTTTCTATAATTTGCTTATGCAGTTGCAGTAAACCGGATACCGCACAGAGTGGAGGAGCTGCCTTGGTGAAGTTGATTTTTGTTCTCTCCTTGGCCACATGGGTTACCCCTGGGTCCTCTGATTTGCTTCCACATCCCAAAGATGCGTTAGTTGGTAGATTCATTGGGAGGTATATACTCCCCCTTAAACAGGGGGGTGGTGGGGGTGTATTAATGGTCACTGGAGAGGGAGTAGGTTACAGAGAAACATATTTGGGGATGTTGTAGAGAGGAACTGCAGATGCGGGTTTAAACTGAAGACAGACACAAAAATCAGGAGTAACTCAGCGAGTCAGGCAGCATCTCCGGAGAAAAGTAATCGGTGATGTTTCGGGTCGAGACCCTTCTTCAGATTGAGAGTCAGGGGAAAGGGGAACAAGATATATGAATGGTACTTAAGATAAATGAATGGAAGATATGCAGAAAGGAACAATAATCAAGGAAATGTAGAGCCCACAATGGTCCATTGTTGGCTGTGGGGTAGGATATAACGAGTTACGACAGACAGTGAAACTCAACAGGATAACAGTAAACTAGGACAACTACTAGGGTGGGGAAGGGATGGAGAGAGAGGGGAGGCAAGGGTTTCTTGAAGTTAGAGAAATCAATATACCGCTGGGGTCTAAGATGCCCAAGCGCAATATGAGCTACTGTTCCCCCAATTAATGTTTGGCCTCACTCTGACAATGGAGGAGGCCCAGGACAGAAAGGTCAGTGTGCGAATTGGAAGGGGAGTCAATGTGTTTGGCAACGGGAAATGAAACTGATGAGAATGGTCTCCAATGTGGTGACCAATCTGAGAATGTACAGACTCCAATGTCCACAGATAATGTGATCCTTAGACCCCAGCAGTGGCATAGATAAGGACGGACTGTCTTTATCCAATGCCAAAGCAGGACTTGACACATACTTGGCAAGACTTTGCACACCTGGCAGTCTCTGAACATGCGTGACATTTGTGTGGAATGCCCCAAGAAAAGAATTTTACCAAAATTGTAGTTTTGACAAAATTTAGTCATCTAGCACACAATTCTCTAATTCATAAGTTCTATGAGCAGAATTAGGCCATTTGGCCCATCAAGTCTACTCCGCCATTCAATCATGGCTGATCTAGTAAAGTAAAGTACCCTTTATTGTCATTCAGACATTTCAGTCTGAACGAAATTGTATACCTTGCAGTCATAACATAGAATAAAATAACGAAACACACACTCAACACAGTTTAACATCCACAACAGGGAGTCTACCAGACACCTCCGTGTCTCTTCCCTCCTCGTCTCCCTCTGCATTGAGGCGATCCAGCTTCCAATGCTGTGACCCCGCCGGATGATGTCCAGCAGCTGCATCTGAGCTCCGCGAACGGACTGGTTCAAAGTCCGCGGCGCAGGGCGGACAATGCTGCCACCCTACAGTCCAGAGAACGAAGCTGTCGTTGCGGGAGCTCTAGAAAACCGGTCACCAACCTGGGACCTGCGAGCTCCTGATGTTGTCACCTACTGGGCCCGTGGCCGAGTCCACTGGGCCCGCGGCCGAGCCTCCGAGGCTCCAAAGTCGGGTCGCCGCTGTAACGCCACCACAGTCCCGAAGTCGGCCAGCCTCGCGTTGATAAGTGCTGGCACCGATTTATCTCGGAGCCTCGAGGTCGGTCCCAGTTGGAGGCCGCCAGCTCCGCGATAGGCCTCAGCACAGACGGAGACAGAGACGGGGGATACGACAAGAAAGGTTGCATCACCCCTGAAGGAGGAGACTAAAAACAGTTTCTCCCACACCCCCCCCCCCCCCCACACATACACGACTAAAATAAACAAAATAAACTAAACAACAGGACAAAGGAAAAAAGAAAAAAAAAAGAAAAGACAGACGGACTGCAGGTGAGCCGCAGCTGCCTGGGCAGCGCCGCCATTTCCAGTCTATATTTCTCTCTCAAACCCATTCTCCTACCTTCTCTCCATAACGCCCGGCACCCTTACTAATCAAGAATCTGCCAATCTCTTCCTTAAACATATGCATTAACTTGGCCTTCACATCCGTCTGTGGCAATTTGTGGCTGAATAAGATTTGAATATCAGCTCTGAATATTAAATACCTCTCTCACGTTCACTGATCACACTCCAAACTTCCATGTTGCTGGTTGACGTAGCATCATCAACAAAACCTGAAAGAGTAAAGTCAATAATAGGTTTAAATTATACTCATTTAACTCATTCTCAGCCTCCAAACAAGTCTGAGCATCTCAATTCATGACCATTAAGTAGTTGGTTTGACATAACCCTTCAAATCTTGCAGATGATTATTGCATCATCAAATTCCCATTTCAAATTGTGAAATACTAATTAATACCAAGTATTTGTTTCTGTCAAAATGTCAGTATTGTTCGACACAACCTGGATTGGGAATAGGGAAAAATAGGTGCAGGAGTAGTGCATGCGGACCTTCGAGCCAGCACTGCCATTCAATATGATCATGGCTGATCATCTAAAATCAGTACCCTGTTCCTGCTTTTTCACCATATCCCTTGATTCCTTTAGCACTGAGATCTAAATCTAACTCTTGAAAACATCCAGTGAATTGGCCTCCACTGCCTTCTATGGCAGAGAATTCCACAGATTCACAACTCTCTGTGTGAAGAAGTGTTTCCTCATCTCAGTCCTAAATGGCCGACCCCTTTATTCTTAAACTGTGACCCTTGGTTCTGGACTCCCCCAACATCGTGAACATTTTTCCTGTATCTATCCTGTCCAATCCTTTAAGAATATTATATGTTTCTATAAGATCCCCTCCCATCCTTCTAAATTCCAGCGAATACAAGCTCAGTTGACCCATTTCTTTCATTTGTCAGTCCCTCCATCCCGGGAATTAACCTGGTGAACCTACACTGCACTCCATCAATAGCAATAATGTCCTTCCTCAAACTAGGTGGCCAAAATTGCACACAATACTCTAGGTGCGGTCACACCTGTACAACTCCAGTAGGACCGCCATGCTCTTAAACTCAAACCCTCTCACAATGAAGGCCAACATGCCATTAGCTTACTTCACTGCCTGCTGTACCGGCCTGCTTACTTTCAGTGACTGATGTACAAGCACACCCAGATCTCGTTGCACCACCCCTTTTCTTAATCTGACACCCTTCAGATAATAACCTGTCTTCCTCTTCTTGCCACCAAAGTGGATAACCTCACATTTATCCGCATTAAATGAATTCCAGAACAATTATTGGAACAGAAACGCAGAAGTTGAGAGTTGAGTTCTGACCAAGCTGGTAGTTTCTGGACAAGGCCAGTAAGAATGTCAGGGTGATGTATGGACCTGGATAATTATTTGTGACAGAAAATCAACCTGTTCTGCATCTGTTGCAGCCGCTGCCTCAAAAAGGCTGCCAACATCATCAAGGACCCGCACCACCCTGGCCCCACACTCATCGCTCCACTGCCTTCAGGTCAAAGGTACAGGAGCCTTAAATCTGCAACATCCACGTTCAGGAACAGCTAATTCCCCACAGCCATCAGACTATTAAACACAACTTCAAACAAACTCTGAACTATAACAGCCTATTGCACTTTATCTGTTTATATATATATATATATTTATATATTTATTATGGTATAAGGACACACTGATCTGTTCTGTATTTATTTATGCCTACAATATTCTGTTGTGCAGCAGCAAGCAAGAATTTCATTGTCCTATCTGGGGCACATGACAATAAACTCTCTTAACTTGACTTGATCAGTATTATGCTATTCATGGGAAAAAAATAATATTGGGGTTGTAAAACCCCATCTTTATATTTAACTAATGGGTCGTGTTTACTTTGGTCCCCAAAACATAGTACAGACCACTTTTTAAAGAAATTAAAAGGGGAATCAATATTGAAAAAATTCATAAGCTCCAATTGAATGACAAATACCATTCCTGCAAACGTAAGATTTTCATGATCTCTTTCTTGCTTTGACACACTTGAACATGATTAACAAGGATGACATACCTTCCACCAGGTGGGTATAGGTTTCAAGACAAGGGCTTGCTGAGTAATGTACATTGGACAACCATCTAAATGTCATCCAGAAAATGCAAGGTTGTTAACGGTGACAGGCATGATTGGAAACAACCCATGTCCCCAATACACACAATCATGTTCACCTCATCAACCTTCCAGGTACTGCAAGCTTAGAGATTTTCAAAAGTGCACATTTTTATTTCTGTAGCAATTTATCAAATGTTCTCCTAACGTCCAATGATAAACATTAAATAAAATGCAGGGAATATGTAATATTGTAATATATATATATTTGCCATCTCCTATTGTCTCAGACCTGTCCCGGTGCTGAGTTAGACCTCAGTTGTAGTTCATAGAAACATAGAAAATAGGTGCAGGAGTAGGCCATTTGGCCCTTCGAGCCTGCACCGTCATTCAATATGATCATGGCTGATCATCCAACTCAGTATCCTGTACCTGCCTTCTCTCCATACCCCCTGATCCCTTTAGCCACAAGGGCCACATCTAACTCCCTCTTGAATATAGCCAATGAACTGGCGTCAACTACCTTCTGTGGCAGAGAATTCCACAGATTCACCACTCTCTGTGTGAAAAATGATTTTCTCATCTCGGTCCTTAACCTTGAAGGTTAAGTCACCCTCCTCTAGCTGTGATTCCCAACAGATGAGGCAAGGCACCACTATTGATTAATGCACCACTTAGTTTTAGTTTAGTTTAGTTTAGGGATACAGGGCGGAAACAGGCCCTTCGGCCCACCAGGTCCGCGCCGACCAGCGATCCCCACACACTAACACTATCCTACACACACTAGGGACAATGTTTACATTTACCAAGCCAATTAACTTACTCTCGGAGAAAACCCATGCAGGTCACAGGGAGAATATTCAAACTGCACAGACAGCACCCATAGTCGGGATCGAACCCGGGTTTCCGGCACTGAATTCGCTGTAAGGCAGCAAGTCTACCGCTGATCCACTGTGACCACCTTATTCCAGTAAACACCAGACGAAATCACCGCTTGTTCGGTACGTTCAAAGATTAGACACAAGCTGGAGAGACTAAGTAATGTCATGACGCACACAGCGCCTGGAGTTTCAATACCTGGATGCACTGTGTTACTCTTCCATCGTGACCTATTGTCAGGCTGCTCTCTAATGCTTGAAGAAATAAAGCTTTCAGGTTAGAAGGTGAGGAGCTGTTCTAAACTTTTATTACCAGGGACACCTCTGTGTAAATGATGAGTTTATTCATAGGTGATCACAGCAGGTGGTCCAGTTTGGTGTCTGAGTTCCATTCTGTATGGTATGGTACTTTATGAGCTCACCGCTCAGCCCCATCTTCAGTGGTCAAGCCTTTGCCATCTACTCCCTTATCAAAGCAAAGGTACCAAACCAGGCTACCCCTTTGATCTAATGCTGAACACCACTGCATGTATGAGTGACCTGGCCACAACTAGTGGCCTTGATTCAGTTCATAAAATGGTAGAAGAATGGAGACTTATTAAATCACACTGAAAGTTACAGGTCAGTCTGTAATTTTTCTTTCCACCGGCACCACTTATCTGATCAGTATTGGGGAATCGTAACATCAACAGGACTATTGCACATAAACATTTCTCCTTTTAAGAGTACCTAGTTTAACAGGCAAGTTTGACAGTAAACACGAGACATGTTAACCAAGAAACAATACATCAGCAACATTAGACTTACTTTGCTTGTTGAAGGAAGATTCGCTTCCTCCCCCAATCTGCAGATTAAGCTAAATATAATTGGAAGAAAAATGTTAAAATGCTTGCACATTGGTTTTGTTCGGCACTGTAAGAAAGGTTAAATCAAAGAGTGTCATTTGGTCATCCTTCCTGTTTTGGTGTAACCCAATATAATTGGACCTTCTTCTTGCGTATGGCGTTTACAGCCTAAAGTTGTAGGACAACTTGTTCTATTTGATCTGATTTGATTCTGCACGCCAGGTTGATCGCATTCGTCAAAACATAGTAGACCACCTGAAGGTTGCAATGTCCCAACAAAGTGGGATTGCCAGGAGATGGTCTCAGACGGCCCTGTCAGTGCTCTCACAGTTTTACAAAATGATTTTTATGTCCATTGCATGATATCCCAAGGGGTTTTAGAGCTCTCAATGGAAATGTAGCTGCCAATTCTGACACAGGAACATGTATGTACAAGCTGCAATGGGGAAGGTCTCTGGTCCAGGACGTTGGGGAAAACTACACACCTTTTCTTTGATGCATCGCCACAGTACGTTTCATTTCCACTCTTCAGTGTATCTACAGGTTCATTTTCGGGCTCCAGCTCTCGGTTCCACCCAAGCCTCACGCCACAATTTTTAGCTCAAGATTTTGGAATGGGATTTGAAGCCAGAACCTTCTGACAGAAGCCAAAGTTCGACCAAATAAATGTGTTGCAGCAACAAACTGGGACTCAAAAATAGACACAAAGTGCTGGAGTACTTCAGCAGGTTAGGCAGCATCTCTGGAGAACATGAATAGGTGATGTTTCGAGTCGAGGTATGATCAAACTGGAACTCATCTAAATTACTCTATAAAATAGTGTCTTGTAACCATTTCAACAGTGCATAATCAGTTCCTGAGATGCCCACTCATTGTGCTTCTACACAATACCGCACCAAATGATATAACTTTATTTATCCCAGGAGGGAAATTGAACCACCTCTGACCCATTCCATACCTCCAAATAATTTTCCCTGTTCAATGATCAGATTATTCTTCTGCATGGCCTGGAAGTGAGCTATAGTAACTTTCAGTAGTTATTGTTTGTTTAAAAAAAGAATCTTGCCTTTAAAACCTTGTGCACAATTTTCCTTACGCAGACCTACAGTTTCTATATCCTGATAACATCTCTTGCAGTTTTAAAATAATTCAGGAACGTATGGGTGATTACTGGCGACTACCGGATAATAGTAAGATTAAAGGAGAACTTACCAGTTTGAAGTTTGATCTTTATTTTATGAGGAGTTACGATGAGGGATTATGTGAAGAAGCCCCGCCAGGCGCATGCGAGTCATACTTCAAAGCAGTGGCGTGAAATCACAGTAACTACAGTCGAAGTGATATCGTAAGACTCAGAAGACTAGAACTACCAGATGATCTTTGCGATTATGAGGGTCGGGAGCGGAGGGCACGTAATCCCTGATCGTAACCTCATAAAATCAAGATCAAACTTCAAACTGGTAAGTTCTTGTTTAATCTTACTATTTTACTTCGGAGTCACGTGAGTGACTACAGGAAGATTTCAAAGCTTTGTGATTTCATGCCGTAGACACAGTTCCATAAGACACACTGCCTTGGTTGACACAGGATAAACAAATAATGTATTGAACATTGTTTAAAGTATACAATGAACGTCTTAAACAATAAAAGAACAGTAAAAACCCCTCTATCGCAGGGGAAATTACAAAGGAGAACTCAAACAGAACCCAAAACAGCATGCCCAAATCTTTGCATTGCACAGATAGGTTTACCATAAATCGTGAAAAAGGTTCCTTCACTGGACCATCCTGCGGTGAGGATTTGGTCTAATGGCACGTCCTGCGCCTTTGCTGCGTACATTGACGCCGCCCTGGTGGAGTGATTTAAACACATCAGTGTCTACTCCAGCATAATGCAAACCTGTTTCGGCCATCTAGAAATAGTTTGTACCGACACCTTTGTATGAGGTTTTATGTGGCTGATGAGCTTCGCTGTTTCAGAGCCTCTGAGACTCTTGATGACCTTGATATATTGGCTCAGGTGTGTAACTACACATAGTCTTAGGTCAACGGGTATATTTTAAGCTTATTTTGGTTCCAGCCATCCCTGGCCTGCTTTGTTTGATTAGATCATATACATAAAACGTAATATTATCTACAGAAGAATGCATGCGGTCCAGTATTAACTTTTGCAATATCTGGACCCATTGCGCTGCCACTAGCACCATGAACATGACCACTTTGAGCGCTAACTTCTGGAAAGGCAGAAATGTAATTGGAGCCCATTGCCAAAGCAGTGTGAGAAATATACCCACATCCCAGACTTCCAAATATCTAGGTCTGGGAGGGTTTTGTTAAAATACCTCTTGTGAATCGGGCCACCAATAGATGAGATCCGACAGTGTTGTCCGGACTCTTGCCCTAAATAGGAGGACAAAACACTTCGAGCACTATAAATGGCACTATAGGTTAACTGCTCGTCAAAAATGCAATGTAGCAAGGAACTGCAATACATCCGGTATGCCTGCAACATGATAAGATATATTTGACTGTAAACAGAACATCTCCCATTTCTCAATATGAGATACATATCGTTTTTTAGTACTATCTCTCCAGGCCACCGTAATCACATCGACGGTCCTACTCGATAGTCCGAGTTCCTGGAACAGTCTGGTCAGAAGATACAAATCATCAGATTAATACGCTCATGTAAAGGGGAACTCTCCTCCTGTCCCAGTGTGAACCAACAAGTTGCTGTAATTGGGGATAATCATGAATGGCGGTGTCATCAATCTCAGAACCAACGGGAACCATGGCTGTGTGGACCAGTTAGGAACTACCAAACGCCTAAGCGTAGTCGTGCTCCAGTTTGTTGACATTGACTAATGAGGCAGAATGGGGAAAGCGTAAGAACGTACATCCCCAACGTAGCGAGAATGTATCCTCTGCTACTGCCCCTGGATCTGGTTCCCATGAGACGTATTTAGGTAACTGGTGATTTAACCCGGATGCAACAGATCAATGTCTGGCAATCCATACCGGCTGACAATCATTTTGAAACTTTTGGATTCATCATCCATTCTGTGTTGTCATTGAATTTACGTGACCTGGTGTCTGCCAGGTTTCACATTATCTCTACCTGGTAGGTAGATATCTGAGACCCAGATGTTTCTCGTAATGCACCAGTGCCAGATGAGGTTAGCCAGATTGCCACAGAATAATGACCTAATTCCACCCATGTGATTGATATGTAACAGCTGTGGTATTATCAATTTGAAGCTGCACATGCAAATCATGCATTGTTGAGCAGAATGCTTTAGGCCATAGAATGCACCCAGCTATTCTAAGTAGTTTACCCCATTCCTTTGCAGGATTAATGCCTCTTTCACATTCCATCTTCCGCCACAGCTAGACTCAATATCAGTGGCTCCCCATCCTGAAGCACTCACATTAGTTTGTAAACCGAAATGAGGAAAACATTCTTTACACAGAGAGTGGTGAGTCTCTGGAATTCTCTGCCACAGAAGGTAGTTGAGGCCAGTTCATTGGCTATATTTAAGAGGGCGTTAGATGTGGCACTTGTGGCTAAAGGGATCAGGGGGTATGGAGAGAAGGCAGGTACGGGATACTGAGTTGGATGATCAGCCATGATCACATTGAATGGCGGTGCAGGCTCGAAGGGCCGAATGGCCTACTGCTGCACCTATTTTCTATGTTTCTATGTTTCTAAACTAAAGGTTATTGAGTCAGAATGTCTCCAGTACATCGCGAGACATTAGTTACAGTTTTGGCCATAGGCAAAGTACTGACATGTTAATTAAATCAATGATGAACCCCAAATAGCCAATCATTTTAAATGGTACTAATTTGGATTCAATTTAGATGGGTGAGGAACCTAACCTCTCAACAGGTGTTTGGTAGCTGAATATTATGCATCTTTCATATCTAAGGTTGACGTATAACACCCTTTTGATACCAGTTGCAATACTGAATTTTTTCATTTTAAAACGTTTATACTGGACCTAAGAGTTAAGTCTGGTTAGGCCCAGAACGACTCGACACCCACCATCGTTCTTTCGGCTGGGGAATATTGGACACAAATTATTGAGGCTGATATGCTGTCCTTTCAATTACACCTTTTTTGGAATACAAAACCAATTTCATCATTCACCTGTAGAGTTAGTGGTATTGAAAACCCAATACCCAACTAAATGTATTTTGTACGGGTGGATGTACTTCCGAGATAACCTCATTCGAGACCCCCGGATACAGTCCAGTATTAATATATCTGATGTTTATGTAGCACCATGTATCATAGAACAATTGCTACCTTCCCCGACCAGTGACTGATCTCTAGAGGATATATCCTGTATTTTCAATTACCCCTTCCTGTTCTGAAAGGGTATGGTTTTTGAGGTGGCCTCAGGAGGAGTTTTGATGAGGCCGATTGTCTTTGCCTCATCGTCCAGGTCTTTTCCTGGATATTAGAGGATCTGCACAAGGCTGTGAACTGTGGGTTAAGCGTAGGCTGGATGGTTATTCGTGAATAATTCATTCTTAAAATGGGCATTACACAGCAGGGTCCATATCCTGCTGTGTTTTAGATAGTGGCCTTGTACCATTTGCCCAAACGCCATTACTCCTGCTCCAACCAGTTTTTTAGGACTTTTGCAGCCTTAACTCATGCGCCCTCATGATGCGCTCCTTTAGAGCGATGCACAGTTAACAGGTGTTTGATATGTCTTGCGAAGTTTCCTCCATTATGGAGTCCTGGAGCTGGTGAGAGGCCATATAATTAAATGGCTGGACAGATAGTCATCCGTGGCTTCACCAGTTCCCGCCGGTATGGCAAAATTGCTGGCCACATCCAGCACACCCGGAGCAATAGTTCATGTGCTTTGGTGTATGCACATAAGCAGTGACACCAAACTTCAGGGTCAGATTCATACTGCCCTGGCTTCTCCCAGTTCATGCTCACGGGAGGCATCATGCAGCCCTAAACAAGGTGCTGCTGGTATGGGTCCCCATGCAGACTCGTAGGCATATTATCCTTCATATGTGTACAGCTCTTCTGCTTAACGTACCTCTGCTAGAGGTTGCTGTTGAAAGCTGCTGGGGACCCTGGGATATAAATCCTGGCTATAACACCTCCTTGTTGTTGTCATTTTGGCTATGAGGTGTTCCACGTTGTCCAGATGTCCCCAATGTTCATTTTTGGGAAGGAAAAATCTTTCTGCCTAACTCGTCAGAGTTGACAGGCCTGGACAATTTACTCTTGGCCTGCCTCTCACCAGGAGTGGCCACAGTGCTTTAAAGCACCAGAGTTGCTGCTGCTGGCTGAACTGCCAGTGGCTCTAAAGTCAGCGTCTCAAAGCCATCGTCATCTGCTGACCGCAGCCTTAATAAGTTGTTTCGACATTATGATGACCCTGGCAAGGGTAATTAATGGATGCTGGACCTGTCCAGCGACGACGTGTTCATCGGCGGGACAACGGGCAAACCTCGCCGGCGGTCGGTCACGTCCCCGAGCAAATTTTTCAAGAGGGGACTTCGCCTTTTGATGTCTGGACTGGGCTCTTTGCACCATCCGCACGACACTCTCAATTACTCCAGCGCCGCCTCCAGTTTTTTGAACCAGTTATAGCTCGGGAGTTTGGAAATAATTCTGCATAGAATGTGTGTCATTTTCTTACATTCTACAGCAGTCTAAGTGAAAATAAAGCATAGAATAATGCTCAGTGGTTGCGGATCCAGGGTGGAGTAGATGGCTAGCGGGGATGTCTGTCTCTCTCCCCCCCCCCCCCCCCCCCGTTGTTGAGGAGACACAGTGAACACTTGCTCCGTCAGCTTGCTGTTGGGGCAAGCCGGCTACTTTTTCCCATCTTTGCATCACACGCAGGCGGTGTAGCAGCAGAACGGACTAGGGATGCCTTCTCTCCGACCCCTATCCACCTTCCCATGCGGACTGGCCGCAGGTAGGTTTTACTTTATAGGCGACATACTCGCCTTTTTCTCATTTTTAAAAAATATTTTCCCTTTAGGAAAGTGTTCCTGCTGGCTCCTGTAACCAGCCTTACGGGACCTAGTAAACCGCAGCAAGTTTTAAAAAACACACTTACCTGCAGGTGTTTTACTTACCGCTGGTGGAGCTGCGCTCTCCAGCCTGTCGGTGCGCCAAACACGTCGGACATAAATGACGCGCAGACGCTCTGGGCTTCTGGCTGTGCTTCTTCACGTAGTCACTCACGTGACTCCGAAGTAAAATTGAATTCAGTGGCCCATGCTCAGCTGCAGCCCACATTCTCACCAACCTTTTGATTATTTTGCCTCTTACCTGCACTGAGGTAATTTACAGAAACTGCATAACTGCCAGCATGTCTTGGTCACGAAACAGGTGCCTGAGTTTCTGATGATAGATTAGTGCATATTCCAAACAAGCTGAAATTTACAGTGTGCTGAACTGGTATTGTTCTTGATTTACCGAGAACACAAAGAGTGGAGGTGCTCAGTGGATCAGGCAGCATGTATGGAGGACATCCTGCTGAGTTACCCCAGCACTTTGTGTTCTATGCAAGATCCCAGCAGGTGCAGTTGCTGCAGTTCCACATTGTTGTTGCTTTTACGCAAGATCCCAGCAGGTGCAGTTGCTGCATCTCCACGTTGTTGTTGCTTTTACGCAAGATCCCAGCAGGTGCAGTTGCTGCATCTCCACGTTGTTGTTGCTTTTATGCAAGATCCCAGCAGGTGCAGTTGCTGCATCTCCATGTTGTTGCATATTGCTTTTAAGTAAGCAAATGTTCCAAAGCACTTCACAGAAACCCTACTCATTTGACACAGAGCCATAGGAAGGGGTGAGAGTGCACCACACAAAGTCAATGCAGGGTTGCCAATATTGGGTGAGAATTGGGAGTGAGAAATTGCGAGAGACCAAGCCCGAGGGAGCGTAGCGAACGGGGGGGGGGGGGGGGGTGTTGTGGGAGGAGGGTTATTATCTTTGGATCAATGGAAGGGGGATGTAAATTAACTACGTTCCAAGAAGCTCTCTTTAATTATGGTTCAATAACAGCAAAAAAAAAAAACTTAAATTTTGGAATAACGCAACCACGCCAACGTTCAAAATGCGGATTTCAAATCTGTTGGAAATGCTACATCTTGAAGAAATGAGATTCCTTCTACTAGGCAAAGTAGACCAATTCTTAAAGATTTGGTCTTCTTTTATCGACTTCTTACAAGCATATGGTGCAACATAACATAACCTTAGAAATTAAATGGTTCAGAACCGGGTGTCGTATGGGTGAAGATACTAAATAGGTATCTCTCCCCTAATTTCTTTTCTTTCTATTTTCTTTTTTTTTCTCAATCTCCTTAGCCTCTTATCTCTGCTCTCTGTCTCTCTCGCTATCTGTTTCTACTCTCTTGTCTATCTATCTCAACACCCTTTATTTTCCTTTTTCTATCACTGCTCTTTTATTATTAAATTAAAAATAAGAAGTTGTACACGAATGGTAACGTGTATGTATGTATCAGGTACTTGGGTACCACATTACTGTACTTACTTCTAACAAAAATAAATTAAAAAAAATAAAATTTAAAAAAAAAATGTATGGAAATCAGAATATAATCAAGTACTTGGCCCATGTTGACCAACCTGGGTCTCACTGCACACCTGGTACTACTCCTGGCCCTGACTCCAGTTGCATACCTTCTCTCATTCCTGTCCCTGAGTCCAGCCTTATACCTGGCCCCCATTCTACCCTGATCTAAGTTTTGACAATTTTGTTGATCACAGAATTTCTCACCACAGAGCGTGAGAAATTTCTGATCAGTGTGAGGGCGTGAGAATTTGTTAAAATGCGTGATTCTCCCGCTCAAAGCGTGAGAGTTGGCAGCCCTGCAGAATGTCAGGGAGAATGCCTGAACCGAGACAGTTAAAGCAAGGCAGTGACTGGGGAACGATTGAATACAATGTGGAGCAGACAACAGAATTAGAAGCAGGCAGATTTCTTGGAGAGATTCGGAGTGGAAGCAATTACATGGATAGATGGTGGAGAGATTTGTAAAGAAGGATGGAGAATTTAAAAACTGAAGCAAACGTGGGGCTGAGAGGTGAAGGACATTGATGTGAGACAGGGCAATATTGAGGAATCATAGAAAGGATTAAATAACGTATGAGCCACCTGTGTTTGCCTCTTGTCTCAAGATAGTCAAGGGTTTGTAATTGCTAAATAGGCCGTTCAGTGGGAAAGAAATAACAAGGTCTGCTCCCTAGGCTGGAAGCCCCAGAGGAATGTGAGAGAGAGCTAATAGATTTGCTGCAAAGGTAATCAGAGCGTGATGTCTCCAAGGTGCCCAACAATGACACAGGGAGCATAATGTCAGGCGTGGCTGAACATGCGAGTGGTTGAGGTGAACTGAACCTCAGCACACTCGTGCAATTGCTACACCTCATTCTCAAAAACTGTACAAAGATGACAAACTTCATACAATTAAGCACAGTGTGTGGACCACACATACAAGGCGATTGGCTTCTTAAATGTTCACTATACCCATACCTCATCACAATCCTGCATACAACAATAAACTTCAAAACACACATTTGATTGGAAAAATGTATTAAAGATATTGATCATATTTTCAAATGTTGTATTTGTTTTTGAATCCTTAAAGCAGACTTCTGACTTCTTTATTGCATTGTTGGACTTGCTTAAATCACAACCGGTGTGAATAGGTGTGCATGGATGCGAACCAGTGCGTGTGCACAGATGTGAGCGGATAGATTGGTGTGCATACAGGTGAGCTGGCTTGGGGAAGAGCGTATGAACATGAGCGCGGATAAAAGGGAGCAAGGGATTGACAGACAGCTGCCACAACAGTTGAAATCTGCAGAGTTCCCTGTAATTTCTGTGAGTAATGACCTGGTGGAGGGAGATAGGAATCTGCCAGATAGGATGTATCAAGTGGCCCAGATTAATCCAAGAATTGGGGCATAGTGGGCTAATGGGGCAAAGTTGTACCGGTGGTTCTGAAGCTAACGATGCCAGCACATAGAAACATAGAAACATAGAAAATAGGTGCAGGAGTAGGCCATTCGGCCCTTCGAGCCTGCACCGCCATTCAATGTGATCATGGCTGATCATCCAACTCAGTATCCCGTACCTGCCTTCTCTCCATACCCCCTGATCCCTTTAGCCACAAGTGCCACATCTAACGCCCTCTTAAATATAGCCAATGAACTGGCCTCAACTACCTTCTGTGGCAGAGAACTCCAGAGACTCACCACTCTCTGTGTAAAGAATGTTTTCCTCATTTCGGTCCTAAAGGAATTCCCCCTTATCCTTAGACTGTGACCCCTTGTTCTGGACTCCCCCAACATCGGGAACAATCTTCCAGCATCTAGCTTGTCCAACCCCTTAAGAATTTTGTAGGTTTCTATAAGATCCCCCCTCAATCTTCTAAATTCCATCGAGTACAAACCGAGTCTATCCAATCTTTCCTCATATGAAAGTCCTGACATCCCAGGAATCAGTCTGGTGAATCTTCTCTGTACCCCCTCTATGGCAAGGATGTCTTTCCTCAGATTTGGAGACCAAAACTGTACGCAGTACTCCAGGTGTGGCCTCACCAAAACCCTGTACAACTGCAGTAGAACCTCCCTGCTCCTATACTCAAATCCTTTCGCTATGAATGCTAACATACCATTTGCTTTCTTCACTGCCTGCTGCACCTGCATGCCTACTTTCAATGACTGGTGTACCATGACACCCAGGTCTCGTTGCATCTCCCCCTTACCTAATCTGCCACCATTCAGATAATAGTCTACCCTCATGTTTTTGCCACCAAAGTGGATAACCTCACATTTATCCACATTGTACTGCATCTGCCATGCATCTGCCCATTCACTCAGCCTATCCAAATCACCCTGCAGCCTCCAAGCATCCTCCTCACACCTAACTATACCCCCCAGCTTGGTATCATCTGCAAATTTGGAGATGTTGCATTGAATTCCCTCGTCCAAATCATTAATATATATTGTAAATAGCTGGGGTCCCAGCACTGAGCCTTGCGGCACCCCACTAGTCACTGCCTGCCATTCTGAAAAGGACCCGTTTACTCCTACCCTTTGCCTCCTGTCTGCTAGCCAGTTCTCTATCCACATCAATACTGAACCCCCAATACCGTGTGCTTTAAGTTTGTATGCTAATCTCTTATGCGGGACCTTGTCGAAAGCCTTCTGAAAGTCTAGATATAACACATCCACTGGTTCTCCCTTATCCACTCTACTAGTTACATCCTCGAAAAATTCTATCAGATTTGTCAGACATGATTTACCTTTCGTAAATCCATGCTGACTTTGTCCAATGATTTCACCACTTTCCAAATGCGCTGCTATCCCATCTTTAATAACTGACTCTAGCAGTTTCCCCACTACCGATGTTAGACTAACTGGTCTGTAATTCCCCGCTTTCTCTCTCCCTCCTTTTTTAAAAAGTGGGGTTACATTAGCTACCCTCCAATCCTCAGGAACTACTCCAGAATCTAAGGAATTTTGAAAAATTATCACTAATGCATCCACTATTTCTGTGGCTACCTCCTTGAGTACTCTGGGATGCAGACTATCTGGCCCTGGGGATTTATCGGCCTTCAATCCGTTCAATTTACCCAACACCACCTCCCGGCTAACCTGGATTTCACTCAGTTCCTCCATCTTATTTGACCCCCGTTCCACTGCTATTTCCGGCAGATTATTTATGTCTTCCTTAGTGAAGACAGAACCAAAGTAGTTATTCAATTGGTCTGCCATGTCCTTGTTCCCCATGAACAATTGCACATTGCACATTGTACTGCAAGTTTTATTGCTGTCCTCCAGGGGGCAGTTGCCACCACAGTTATCAATGCACAGAATGATCTGTGACTTTCTGACCAGAAATGTCGGGACATCTCATGTTAAAAGAGGGAGGGCTGGAGAGAGGGGGGGATGCAAGGGGGTTACCCGAACTTCAAGTAACCCTTGTTCCTTCCCTCTCTCCATTCCTCCCACACCCAAGTCGTAGCAGCTTCAAAGTGGTCTTGTTGAGACCAGGCCGACCCTCCTTCACCTATCCAGTGTGGCCAGGACCCCCGGCCGTAACGTGAGGAAATAAGAGACTGCACATCTCCTTGGGCCAAGATCAGACGTTTCAGAGACGAGGGAGTTGCAAGATGGCGCTGGAACGTGGCGACTCTCTGCGTGCTGTTCCACAAGAGGATCTATTGTCCGAGTGTACAGTGGGGTTGGACTGGATAGCCCACACAACAAACTGCTCACTGAATAGGGTTCAAGCAGTTTAGCAAGTGACAATCTGCCTGCACCCCCTTTGTGTGGCTTCATCTGGCCCAGGATGTGTGGTGGGAATCAGCTGCTCAGTCCACTGGTGGGTGGTATGGAGAAGACCTCTAGCACGCTCACAACTTGGCTGGTGCCAGACCAACATATTCACAGTTGCTGTATTTTGTTAATACCTCACCAAACTTTTAATTCACCTTTTTGTAACTACGTTACACAATAACGCCTCAGATTTCAGGGAAGTATAGGAACTGGAGTCCTGGTGAGGGCACAGGGAGAGTAGGAACCACAAGAGTCCCGGCTGGAAACATTGTCTGTCCATTCTCTCCACTGATTCTGCCTCACCCTCCGAGTTCCTCCAGCACTTTGTTTTTTGCTCAAGATCCCATCACCTGTAATCTTTTCTATCAACATTGATATTGATATTGACATAAATATTGATAAGCGATTCAAAAGCAGATTTGCTGACAAGGTCTCCATTTCTTCAGAAAGTCTACATAAGCCAAATGCAAAGGCAGAGCTCATTTATATTCATGCCAGACAATGTTTCATCAACAGCAAAGTCTGAAAATTATCGTTCATGATTTATTACAGTTTTATTGATTTATATTGGGCCACATAGATCGGGTAGATGCTCTGTGACTTTCTGACCAAAGGACAGAGTCTCTTTCCCAGAGTAGGGGATTAGAGAACCAGAGGACATACTTTTATGGTGAGGGGGAAAGATTTACTGGGAACCTGAGGGATAACGTATTCACACAAAGGGTGGTGGGTGTACGGAACGAGCTGCTGAAGGAAGTAGTTGAGGCAGGTACAATTGTGACTTTTAAGAAACATTTAGACAGGTGCAGGGAAAGGACAAGTTTAGAGGGATATGGCCAAAACGCTGGCAGGTGGAACTAGTGTAGATGGGACATGTTGGCCTGTGTGGGCAAGTTGGGCTGAAGGGCATGCATTCACGCTTAAGACTCTATGACTCTAAGACGTGAAGAAGTCAAATTGAAAGCAACATTTACGCAGCATTTCTATTTTATACAATGTACCAATCATTTACACAGGGAAGAGACAGAGAGATGGGAATGTGAAATGCGAAGCACTTTATTATGGCAATTCTCCTGCTACAATATTCCACCCCATCAAAGGTGTCCACAGGAAGACAGCTAATATCATCAAAGACACACAGCACCCAGACCATGCTCTTATCTCACCACCACCTATGGGAAGAGGGTTGAGGAGCCTGAGAACTGTCACCTACATGTTCCAGAACAGCTTCTTCCGATCAATCATCAGGCTCAAGAACCACCCGCACAATTACAACCACAGCATTTGCTCAGCAACAGACCACCATGGACTTTGCACCAATGGTGCCCCCACACACTAATGGTGCCCCCCACACACTAATGGTGCCCCCACACACTAATGGTGATGGTGCCCCCCCACACACTAATGGTGCCCCCCACACACTAATGGTGCCCCCCACACACTAATGGTGCCCCCCACACACTAATGGTGCCCCCACACACTAATGGTGCCCCCCACACACTAATGGTGCCCCCACACACTAATGGTGCCCCCCACACACTAATGGTGCCCCCCACACACTAATGGTGCCCCCCACACACTAATGGTGCCCCCCACACACTAATGGTGCCCTCCACACACTAATGGTGCCCTCCACACACTAATGGTGATGGTGCCCCCCACACACTAATGGTGATGGTGCCCCCCCACACACTAATGGTGATGGTGCCCCCCCACACTAATGGTGCCCCCACACACTAATGGTGATGGTGCCCCCCCACACACTAATGGTGCCCCCCACACACTAATGGTGCCCCCCACACACTAATGGTGCCCCCCACACACTAATGGTGCCCCCACACACTAATGGTGCCCCCCACACACTAATGGTGCCCCCCACACACTAATGGTGCCCCCCACACACTAATGGTGCCCTCCACACACTAATGGTGCCCCCCACACACTAATGGTGATGGTGCCCCCCCACACACTAATGGTGATGGTGCCCCCCCACACACTAATGGTGCCCCCCACACACTAATGGTGATGGTGCCCCCCACACACTAATGGTGCCCCCCACACACTAATGGTGATGGTGCCCCCCACACACTAATGGTGCCCACACACACTAATGGTGCCCCCCACACACTAATGGTGCCCACACACACTAATGGTGCCCCCACACACTAATGGTGACGGTGCCCCCACACACTAATGGTGCCCCCCACACACTAATGGTGATGGTGCCCACCCACACACTAATGGTGATGGTGTCCCCCACACACTAATGGTGCCCCCACACACTAATGGTGCCCCCCACACACTAATGGTGCCCCCCACACACTAATGGTGCCCCCACACACTAATGGTGCCCCCCACACACTAATGGTGCCCCCCACACACTAATGGTGCCCCCCACACACTAATGGTGCCCTCCACACACTAATGGTGCCCCCCACACACTAATGGTGATGGTGCCCCCCCACACACTAATGGTGATGGTGCCCCCCCACACACTAATGGTGCCCCCCACACACTAATGGTGATGGTGCCCCCCACACACTAATGGTGCCCCCCACACACTAATGGTGATGGTGCCCCCCACACACTAATGGTGATGGTGCCCCCCACACACTAATGGTGATGGTGCCCCCCCACACACTAATGGTGATGGTGCCCCCCACACACTAATGGTGATGGTGCCCCCCACACACTAATGGTGATGGTGCCCCCACACACACTAATGGCGATGGTGCCCCCCCACACACTAATGGTGCCCACACACACTAATGGTGCCCCCCACACACTAATGGTGCCCACACACACTAATGGTGCCCCCCACACACTAATGGTGCCCACACACACTAATGGTGCCCCCACACACTAATGGTGACGGTGCCCCACACACTAATGGTGACGTTGCCCCCACACACTAATGGTGCCCCCCACACACTAATGGTGACGGTGCCCCCACACACTAATGGTGATGGTGCCCCCCCACACTAATGGTGCCCCCCACACACTAATGGTGCCCCCCACACACTAATGGTGCCCCCCACACACTAATGGTGCCCCCCACACACTAATGGTGCCCTCCACACACGAATGGTGCCCCCCACACACTAATGGTGCCCCCACACACTAATGGTGCCCCCACACACTAATGGTGCCCCCACACACTAATGGTGCCCCCCACACACTAATGGTGCCCCCCACACACTAATGGTGCCCTCCACACACTAATGGTGCCCCCACACACTAATGGTGATGGTGCCCCCCCACACACTAATGGTGATGGTGCCCCCCACACACTAATGGTGATGGTGCCCCCCCACACACTAATGGTGCCCCCCACACACTAATGGTGATGGAGCCCCCCACACACTAATGGTGATGGTGCCCCCCACACACTAATGGTGATGGTGCCCCCCACACACTAATGGTGATGGTGCCCCCCCCACACACTAATGGTGATGGTGCCCCCCCCACACACTAATGGTGATGGTGCCCCCCACACACTATTGGTGATGGTGCCCCCCACACACTAATGGTGCCCACACACACTAATGGTGCCCCCCACACACTAATGGTGCCCACACACACTAATGGTGCCCCCACACACTAATGGTGACGGTGCCCCCACACACTAATGGTGCCCCCCACACACTAATGGTGATGGTGCCCACCCACACACTAATGGTGATGGTGTCCCCCACACACTAATGGTGCCCCCACACACACTAATGGTGATGGTGCCCCCCACACACTAATGGTGCCCACACACACTAATGGTGCCCCCCACACACTAATGGTGCCCACACACACTAATGGTGCCCCCCACACACTAATGGTGCCCACACACACTAATGGTGCCCCCACACACTAATGGTGACGGTGCCCCACACACTAATGGTGACGTTGCCCCCACACACTAATGGTGCCCCCCACACACTAATGGTGACGGTGCCCCCACACACTAATGGTGCCCCCCACACACTAATGGTGATGGTGCCCACCCACACACTAATGGTGATGGTGTCCCCCACACACTAATGGTGCCCCCACACACACTAATGGTGATGGTGCCCCCACACACTAATGGTGATGGTGCCCCACACACTAATGGTGATGGTGCCCCCACACACTAATGGTGCCCCCCACACACTAATGGTGATGGTGCCCCCACACACTAATGGTGCCCCCAACACACTAATGGTGATGGTGCCCACCCACACACTAATGATGCCCCCACACACTAATGGTGCCCTATCTGGGTTCGCCTAGAATATCTGATCATTTGTTGTGCATTTATTTGTTGTGTTGTTGTGTTTAATGCTGCAGCAAGCAAGGATTTCATTGTTCTGGTCCACAATGTGACAATCAAACACTCTTGACTGTCTTATGAGCCAAGAACTATACTTTTAGTGTTATTGGCCATCAATGCACAATAACCAAGAATAAAAGCTTTATTCTACTGAAGCTTTTGGCCCTCTACCATCTACCAGAGATGAATTTGTCGATCCCTGGTGGACGCCTTCAGATCATTTTATATTTCATTTGTGCTCCTCCAATCTGAGTTTTGATCAGTCAACCAAATTCTCATCAGTTAAAAGATTACGGCTCACCTCCTTCGCAAATGTTATTGACTTCGTCCTCCCTCCATTATCTTGCTTTACTCTCAAGGCAGTGATTTTGTGTAGCAAATATGCTTTGTCTTTTCCTTCCTAAAAGGAAAAAACACCTTTAACCAACCAACATATTGCGTCTCAGCAGCACATGGTCACTGGTTGAAGAAAACCAGTGCACTGAACACAATGGCAGAAACTGTTGGAACCATTGGGTAGATCGACCTACAGTACAAGATGTTGGTCAGACCACATTTGGAGTTTGGTGATCAGTTTTAGTAAACCCTACCATAGGAAGGGAAGATTTACGAAGATGTTGCCAGGGCTCGAGGCCCTGCGGTATAGGGAGAGGTTGGGCAAACTAGCATGTATTCCTTGGGGCACAGGAGACGGAGGGGTGATCTTATATAGGTATAGAAAATCATGAAGACAATAGATAAGGTGAATGTACAGCATCTTTTACCCGGATTAGGGGAATTAAGAACCAGAAGACATTGGTTTCAAGTGATAGATTTAATAGGATTCAGAGGGGTACATTTTCACTCAAAGGATAATGAACACATGGAAGGAACAGCCAGAGGAAATAGTGGATCCTATAACAGTATTAAATAGACACATGGAAAGGTGCGTGGAAAGGAAAGGCTAAGATGGAAATGGGCCCTAATGCAGGCAAATGGGATGGCGTAGATAGTCAGCAGGGATGAGTTTGGCTGAAGGGCCTGTTTTTGTGCTGTATGACTCCATGACCAAGGTCAAGCAGCATCACATCCATTCCGAATCCATACACTAATTTCAAATACATATCTTTTTTTTCCCTAGGCATTGAGGTTTTGAATAAAAGGTTCCCAATCTACTGGGAAATAGTCTTTCCATTACAATTATCAAGTATGGGCCCTAGCTATGCCTGCTTGTTCCTTGTTCGAGACGTACCGGGGCCCCATCCCCGACCTCTACCTCCACTACATCGACAACTGCATTGGTGCTTCCTCCTGCACCCACACACAACTCACTGAATTCATCCATTTCACCACCAACTTCCATCCGGCACTCAAATACACCTGGACCATTTCTGACACTTCCCTACCATTTCTTGACCTCACTATCTCCATCGCAGGTGATAGACTTCTGACCGACATCCCTATAAACCCACTTACTCCCATGGCTATCTAGACTACACTTCTTCCCACCCTACTTCCTGTAAGGATTCCATCCCCTACTCCCAATTCCTCCATCTACGCTGCATCTGCTCCCAGGATGAGGTGTTCCACACCAGGGCATCGGAGATGTCCTCATTCTTCAGGGAATGGTGGTTCCCCTCCCCTACCATAGATGAGGCCCTCACCAGGGTTTCTTCAATACCCCGCAACACTGCTCTCTCTCCCCATCCCCCCATTCAAATTTTCCAATGTTCTATAAACTCAGGATCAGTTCCTGTGGATTGAAGGGTAGCTAATGTTATCCCTTTTTAAGAAAGGCGGGAGAGAGAAAACGGGGAATTATAGACCAGTTAGCCTGACATCGGTGGTGGGGAAGATGCTGGAGTCAATTATAAAAGATGAGAGTCACACATTTGGATAGCAGTAACAGGATCGGTCCGAGTCAGCATGGATTTACAAAGGGGAAATCATGCTTGACTAATCTTCTGGAATTTTTTGAAGATGTAACTAGGAAAATGGATATGGGAGAGCCAGTGGATGTAGTGTACCTGGACGTTCAGAAAGCATTTGATAAGGTCCCACATAGGAGATTAGTAGGCAAAATAAGGGCGCATGGTATTGGGGGTAGAGTGCTGACATGGATAGAGAAGTGGTTGGCAGACAGGAAACAAAGAGTATGGATTAACGGGTCCCTTTCAGAATGGCAGGCAGTGACTAGTGGGGTATCGCAAGCCTCGGTACTGGGACCGCAGCTATTTACAATATACAGCAATGATTTGGATGATGGGATTCAAAGTAACATCAGCAAATTTGCAGATGACACAAAGCTGGGTGGCAATGTGAACTGTGAGGAGGATGCTATGAGAATGCAGGGTGACTTGGACAGGTTGGGGGAGTGGGCAGATGCATGGCAGGTGAAGTTTAATGCGGATAAATGTGAGGTTATCCACTTTGGTAGCAAAAACAGGAAGACAGTTTACTATCTAAATGGCGTCAAATTGGGAAAAGAAGAAGTACAACGGGATCTGGGGGTCCTTGTTCATCAGTCCACATTGTTTGATATCAGGAACATGCTGCCAGGGGAGGTGTGGAATCAAATATGTTTACTATGTTTAAGAGGCATTTAGAGGGAAGCTGAATGGTCAAGGCATAGAAGAATGTGGATATAATAGAGTGATGGGGAAAATGGTCAGCATGGACTTGTGGGCCGAAGGGCCCATTTTGGTGGTGTGTGACTACGTACATGTGCGGAGAAGACTTTATATAAGAGGTGGACATTTATTATAAATTTTTTAATCTAGCAGCATATTCTTTGCTACAATTTGTGTAATTGTTATTTGGAGTAATATAAGTGATTTGAATCAGACAATTTTCCAAAAGCTATTTCAATAGGTTTTAAAAGATTAAAACATAGTCTGGATCAAAACCTTGTTGTTTTGATTTTAACCAACAAGAGATATTCTGTCCAGCAGAATAAAATGCATGGCAGATGAAGTTTAATGTGGATAAATGTGAGGTTATCCACTTTCGTATCAAAAACAGGAAGGCAAAGGGGAAAAGGGGAAGTACAATGAGATCTGGGGGTCCTTGTTCATCAGTCTATGAACTTAAGCATGCAGATACAGCAGGCAGTGAAGCAAACGTACGGCATGTTGGCCTTTATAACAAGAGGAACCGAATATAGGAGCAAAGAGGTCCTTCTGCAGTTGTACAGAGCTCTAGTGAGACCACACCTGGAGTATTGTGTGCAGTTTTGGTCCCCTAATTTGAGGAAGGACATTCTTGCTATTGAGGGAGTGCAGCGTAGGTTCACAAGGTTAATTCTTGGGATGGCGGGACTGTCATCTGCTGAGAGAATGGAGTAGCTGGGCTTGTACACTCTGGAGTTTAGAAAGATGAGAGGGGATCTCATTGAAAAATATAAGATTATTAAGGGCTTGGACACGCTAGAGGCAGGAAACATGTTCTCTGGATGCTTTCAAGAGCTAAATAGGGCTCTTAAAAATAGCGGAGTCAGGAGATATGGGGAGAAGGCAGGAACGGGGTACTGATTGGGGAAAAAGTACTGGCGGTGGCGGTGGCATTGAATGGCGGTGCAGGCTAGAAGGGCCAAATGGCCTACTCCTGCACCTATTGTCTATTGTCACTCGTAACAAGGGCAGAGTCCCTCTAGTCCTCACCTTCCACCCTACTAGCCATCACATACAACAAATAATCCTCCGTTATCTTCGCCACCTCCAACGTGACACCACCACTCGCCACATCTTCCCATCTCCTCCCCTGTCTGCTTTCCACAAAGACCGCTCCCTCCGTAACTCCCTGGTCAATTCGTCCCTTCTCACCCGTATCACCCTCTCCCGGGGCACTTTCCCTTGCAACCGCAAGAAATCCTACACTTGTCGCTTTACCTCCCCCCTTACTCCATTCAAGGACCCAAGCAGTAGTTACAAGTGCGACAGAGGTTCACCTGCATCTCCTCCAACCTCATCTATTGCATCCGCTGCTCTAGATGTCGGCTGATCTACATCGGTGAGACCAAGCATAGGCTTGGCGATAGCTTCGCCGAACACCTCCACTCGGTCCGCAATAACTTTTTTTTTTATTTCAAAATAGACTTTATTCAAGTAATAAATATTTACAATACATCAACCGTGCGAAAAATCCATCCGACATTTTCGGAGGCTATACAAATTCTTCCATGCAGTCTATATACATTTTTCAAATTTTACTAATTAATCCCCCACCCGTGCCACTCATGTGGCCCCCCGGCATGGGATACCTTCCCTTATTTTGAGGGGCGTCTCCACCATACAGTGCCCCCATGTCCAGCAGCGGAAGGACCTTAGACTGTGGCCCTCCCCCACCGAGCCTTGGCGTTGGCTGCACCGAGCTTCAGTGCGTCCCTTAGTACGTACTCCTGCAGTCTGCAGTGGGCCAGTCGGCAACATTCCCCGACGGACATCTCGCTCTGCTGGGTGGTGAACAAAGCTCGGGCAGACCAGAGAGCGTCTTTCACCGAGTTGATAACCTTCCAGCAGCACTTGATGTCAGTCTCTGAATGTGTCCCTGGGAACAGTCCGTAAATCACAGAGTCCTCTGTGACAGAGCTGTTTGGAATAAAGCGTACCAGGGACCCTTGCATTTTTCTCCAGACTCTTTGGGCAAATCCACACTCTGCAAAGAGGTGGGCGACCGTCTCCACTCCATAGCAGCCGTCCCGAGGGCAGCGTGCGCTGGTAGTGAGGTTCCGATGGTGCAGGAAGGATCTGACTGGGAGGGCTCCCCTCACCGCCAGCCAAGCCAGGTCTTGGTGCTTGTTGGTGAGTTCTGGCGATGAGGCATTTTGCCAGACAAGCTGGGCAGTCTGCTCAGGGAACCACGCCACCGGGTCCATCGAGTCCTTTCCCTGCAGTACCTGCAGGACATTCTGTGCTGACCACTGCCCAATGGACATGTGGTCAAAGGTGTTGGTCCGGAAGAACCTTTCCACAGACGACAGATGGGGCGGCAGTGACCAGCTGACTGGCACATTGCGTGGCATCTGCGCCAGGCCCATCCTTCGCAACACCGGGGACAGGTAGAACCTCAGCAGGTAGTGACACTTGGTGCCCACGTGCCTTGGCTCTACACTCCTCCGCAATAACCAACCTGATCTCCCGGTGGCTCAGCAATTCAACTCCCCCTCCCATTCCGAATCCGACCTTTCTGTCCTGGGCCTCCTCCATGGCCAGAGTGAGGACCACCAGAAATTGGAGGAGCAGCAACTCATATTTTGCTTGGGCAGTTTATACCCCAGCGGTATGAACATTGACTTCTCAAATTTCAGGTAGCCCTCACTGTCTCCTCCCCGTCTCAGCCCTCTGGCTCCTCCTCCTTTCTTCTTCCCGCCCCCCCCCCCGCCCCCGCCACATCAGTCTGAAGGAGGATTTCGGGCCGAAACTTTGCCTATTTCCTTTGCTCCATAGATGCTGCCTCACCCGCTGAGTTTCACCAGCACTTTTGTCTACCTTCGATTTTCCAGCATCTGCAGTTCCTTCTTAAACAATTATCAAGTACCTGCTTTTCATTGCTCTGCAGCATTTGTTGTCATCTGAGATACCAAACAAGCAAGAAAGGTATAACAGGGAATAGGTAACAAAACATTGATCTCTGAATACTTCTCCACTGATCACATGCAATATTTTCAATGGAAGGCAAACTAAATTGTAAAAAACCTCAGAAGGCTTTTGACAAGGTCCCGTATAAGAGATTAGCATACAAACTTAAAGCACACGGTATTGGGGGTTCAGTATTGATGTGGATAGAGAACTGGCTAGCAGACAGGAGGCAAAGGGTAGGAGTAAATGGGTCCTTTTCAGAATGGCAGGCAGTGACTAGCGGGGTGCCGCAAGGCTCAGTGCTGGGACCCCAGCTATTTACAATATATATTAATGATTTGGACGAGGGAATTCAATGCAACATCTCCAAATTTGCAGATGACACCAAGCTGGGGGGTATAGTTAGGTGTGAGGAGGATGCTTGGAGGCTGCAGGGTGATTTAGATAGGCTGAGTGAATGGGCAGATGCATGGCAGATGCAGTATAATGTGGATAAATGTGAGGTTATCCACTTTGGTGGCAAAAACATAAGGGTAGACTATTATCTGAATGGTGGCAGATTAGGAAAAGGGGAGATGCAACGAGATCTGGGTGTCATGGTACACCAGTCATTGAAAGTAGGCATGCAGGTGCAGCAGGCAGTGAAGAAAGCAAATGGTATGTTAGCATTCATAGCGAAAGGATTTGAGTATATGAGCAGGGAGGTTCTACTGCAGTTGTACACGGTTTTGGTGAGGCCATACCTGGAGTATTGCGTACAGTTTTGGTCTCCAAATCTGAGGAAAGACATCCTTGCCATAGAGGGGGTACAGAGAAGATTCACCAGACTGATTCCTGGGATGTCAGGACTTTCATATGAGGAAAGATTGGATAGACTCGGCTTGTACTCGCTGGAATTTAGAAGATTGAGGGGGGATCTTATAGAAACTTACAAAATTCTTAAGGGGTTGGACAAGCTAGATGCTGGAAGATTGTTCCCGATGTTGGGGGAGTCCAGAACAAGGGGTCACAGTCTAAGGATAAGGGGGAATTCCTTTAGGACCGAGATGAGGAAAACATTCTTTACACAGAGTGGTGAGTCTCTGGAATTCTCTGCACAGAAGGTAGTTGAGGCCAATTCATTGGCTATATTTAAGAGGGCGTTAGATGTGGCACTTGTGGCTAAAGGGATCAGGGGGTATGGAGAGAAGGCAGGTACGGGATACTGAGTTGGATGATCAGATTGAATGGCGGTGCAGGCTCGAAGGGCCGAATGGCCTACTCCTGCACCTATTTTTCTATGTTCTATGTTTTCTAAAAAGGTAGTAACCTAAGTATTTGAGATTTGTTGTTTGTCATATCAGTGTAAAGTTGTATTGTGTTAGTTTTATAGTCCTTAACTAATCAGCATTCTAAATAATTCTGCTTAATTCAATTGTGGGTTTTCTATGTAGAATTTGCAAATAAATTATTCATCACCAATGAAAGTGACAGCAAATAAGAATGAATGAGTTAATTTAACCCGAGCAGCAGTCAGGAGGGAGAAAATAGAAATCTTAAAACATGGTTAGATTGGCAATTTTAACAGAAAATTATTGTAACTGGAAGGACTCAAAGTTTGATTTGTAGTCAGCATTGAAGTAAATAAAAATGATTTAACAATGCAATGTTGAACTTGTCTGGCCCTTGTGATATGTGAAACATAGCTGCCAGGCAACTACTCTGAACCAATCTGATGACCGCTGCTGGACATCACATCTGCTATTTTTGGAACAGGGCTCATCTTTGTACCTCCCGCCATTGTATAGGCATGTATAATTGACCATGTACTGGGGAAACTGACCTCACTGAAATCCAGCACCTTTAGGGGAGTAGAGAACATAGCTTAAATCACAGCTCAGTCCATCAGACGCTGAGATTCTACACATGGCTTCCGAATGTGTTTGGAGTCTGTTTCCCTTGCATATCAAGAAAACATTCTGACATTACTACAATACTGCGAATACAAAGATACATAACTGGTAATGAAAACAGTGGAACATTTTAATTATAAATGATGGCTTAGAAAGCAAAAGTACAGAAATGAATGCAATAAAGTCTCGTACTTACATTGATAATTTGCCCTCGTAAGAGTTTTACCATCAATTTACGCCCATCTATAATTTGCCAATACAGGTAGATAAAAGCACTTGAGAAAAAAATCAAAATACATAATTAGCGGTGTTACTTTAATTTGTTATTTTTAATGATACATATACAGTTGTTTTGTGTCTGGGTGATGCCTTGGTGTGGTTGCAAGTGGTGTGTAATGGGGCACCATATTAGTGATCCTTTTGCATCCAAGTAAGTTGTTAATTCAGGGATCCAGCCATGCAAACATGAAAAGTCAAGAAGTCATCAGAAAACTGTGCACACTGCAACAAACATGAATTGTGTGGTATTGCACCAGAAAGGAAACAGCAACCACTTTTGAAAATATTATTCACAATGTTTCAGTACAAATAAATTGACAACAATCCAATGGGCTTTCCACGGTATTAAAACTGGCCACAAAAGCAGTGTTATTTACATGTGTAGGTACAAAGCAGAGGATCGTTGTCCTCGGGTGTGCACGTGTCATTTGTATTGCAATGTACTAGCCTGAGACCAATGTCTCAAAATGAAATGCAGATTAGCAGCATATTCTTTAACACGGAACAGCATACAAATGATATGACTATAATCCAATAATTATTGTTTCTGATTTTGTTGCCGTGGTACCGGATGTGATGTGCACATAGTGAATACAAGCAAACACTGGGCAATACCCAGCTAATCTGTATCCCAAAGATGGACACAAAAAGCTGGAGTAACTCAGCGGGACACGCAGCACTCTGACCCACTGTGTTCCTGCTTTTTGTGTCTATCTTCAGTTTAAACCAGCATCTGCAGTTCCTTCTTACACATAATTTAAGGTTCAGCACATTTTTTCAATTTAATGTCAGCAAAAGTAAAATAAGACTTTTGTTGCAGTATCTGCGTCAGCTATCTCCCCTGGCGACAGTCATACACTCACCACCCTCTATGTGAAAAAGTTGATCCTCAGGTTCCTATTAAATCTTTCCCCACTGACCTTAAATCACATTTTTCATTGGAATTACTCAATAACCTTGGTTAAAATATTAACATATTTTAAAATTAAAACATTAACTTTGTTACACTTTCCACAAGGACTTCCTAACCCGCTGAATGTTCCCAGCAAAGGCAATTTCCTTTTATTTCAGAGTTTCAGTGCCTTTAACTGTTTGATTTTTAATCCAATAATTTGCTTTGATGATTTGATATCAATTAACAATATCAAATGTACCTTTTGACACCTGAAGGAAGTCTTATGAGATTCAAGAGAATGTTTATCACTGAATTATGTTACCGTAGGATGTATACTTACAATACAATGATCGATAGGGTGAAGTAGAATAGTGGGCTCAGAAGCATGTTTTTGTAGACCCATGAGAGCCACTCCAGTCGGGTCATCCTCTCATTAATAAAATGAGAGACTGAATTATAGGCAATGGTTAATCCTCTGAACGGCCCACAGAACTTAGAAGGTCTCAGTCTGAAGAAAATAGTTCAAGATGTACAATTAGCAGCACAGCAAACATAGCAACGATAGCACGCAGTGGGAGAGAGCACAGTAATGATAACACGCTGGTAGGGAGCACAGCAATGATAACTGTGGGCGAGACCATTTGGGCACTATACACATTTGAGATTGTGTCATTATTCTTTGCAGCTAATGCGTATTTTAACTGAAATCTATAATACTCAAGTATAATATAATTAATTATGTTTGTTACATTTAATTCTAAATTATTTTGAACCCTTTTATGTCAGTCTTCAGAACACGCATCTTGGATCAGAAGAGAAACCTCATCCAACTGATCATATTATGCACTAATAAGATGCATCAATTGGCCCATAATTTGCCATCAAAGTATGAAGGCCAATGGTGTTGTCAGTACTCAGTACAGAAGGCATTTCAGAGTTCAACTCAATATCCAGGGGTGACTGTTGGAGTTGGGACACCATTGGCAGTGCCCAAGAGCACCTTGCTGCCTGGTTCACATCTGATGCCCCGCAAGAGAGGAGGCTGCCGCATTGTACAGCAGATATAACACAGACACAGGCAGATTTCACCCCCGATAAATGTGATTTTCATATCTTTATTAGCTGCATTGAAATTAACACCACTGACACCTTATTCCCAGATCCATGGTAATAACTACGAAGGACCTTGGTACCATCAGTACTGTAACTGTAGCTGGATTTACACTAAATGGTGCATACTATACATTGAGAGAAGGTGCAGTGATTATGGATTCAATAAATGCAACATTTATATAAAGTAAATTAAAAGAAAACACAAAACGTAAATGCTGGAAATTGTAAATAGAAACATAATGAAACAGAATCACACAGGATACACGAGACAGAAACAGGACATTTGTTCCACGAATCACAGAATATAAAAGCACAGACTGGCTGTGTATAACCGCAATCCAATGCTTCTCACTCCCCTCCCTCTCCCCATTTACAGGACACTTGGACAAGTACATGGATTGGAAATGTTAAGATGGATATGGACCAAACGTGGGCAAATGGGACTAGCTTAGATGGGGCAAATTGACAGCATAGTCGAGTTGGGCCGAGGGCCTATTTCTGTGCCGTATGACTATAATTGTCATTTGATCTTCTCTCTATTTAAAGCACCTCCAATGAGAATGGAGTGAGAACCAAACACAACTGAAATGTTTGGAAGAATAAAAATGTCCCGTTGACTCTTTAGTGGTTACTGAACGTAAATGGAGAGAAGTCTAACAGTGTTCTCCCCTCCCACTGACATCTAGTTTCATGCTGCACACATTATTCTGCTTCAGGGTATTCCTTATAGCCTGAACGTATGAACTTATTATTGATGGAACTATAATTATGTGGCAGGGGCATGGACTGGACTTTAAAATGTTTTGTCAGTACTAAAATAGTTTATTTTTAAGTCAAATGTATGTATGTTACTGGACAAATATTATAAAATATTATATCCCTTCTCGACCTTTAAATGCAAACTATTCATTGTGCACAATAAACCTCCACAAAGTGTATAGATAGTGGTAATCTTGTGACATTATGAAAAAAAGATGCAACTTACTTCCACACAATCACACTTATCAGGCAAAGAACCCCAATGAAGGCAGGGAAGAACAGGAGGGAGATGAAGATTGTGGTCATGTGGCTAGCCTGCCAAGCCATGCGTGGTGGCTGACAATTCATCATCAGGCTCACCTGAACACAAGGTCACAAACATTCATCAGCAATGCCTCTCTCTCAACACCGTAGTAAACACGTTCACTAGAAACACATCCATTTTAGTTCCATTATACATGTAACATTTAATAATTGATCAGATGTTACCACAAGCCACAGAATATACCAATAAACAATTACTTATCCTACACACTTTAAAAACAATTAGCAATAATTTAGCATCTTTATAATGTTTCAAATGAGAAGATGTAAACACATTAACAATTTCAAGATAACATGTATAGTTGGGAATAATTACGTGTTTAACTGGATGATACAAAATTACTGAAGCTGTAAATGTCCAGAGACACACAATGCAGTAGAAGTTCTGAAACTTGGTCAATTGGAACAATGGAACTATTTACCATACCTTCTTAACATGAAACGTAATGATAAACTTGATAATTTGTATTGCTGGTAAAAGAGGTGCAAAGAATAGTCCAAACCTAAACCAAAAAATAAATGAGGAACATTGGTAAGTGTAGAACAAAGTAAGCATCTAATCTATGCATTTTTAAGGTTAATTTCATCTAAATCCACTCACCACCCAAGTGTTTGTGCATAGATTAACGATAACACATTCCTTGCAATGTCAAATTCTGGCATTCCGAGCTTTGGGTAGCAATGTGTCCCTATCACACTGAAACCAATTTAAAATCAAGAGTTAAATTGCTGGTATTCCATGAGAAATGGTGATTGTTATATAATTCTATATTATTTAAAACATTACCAGTAAAATATTGAATATGTGCCAACTATATTATAAACACGGATTAATTTTCTTATGAAGTAAGGAAAAGGATTAAAAGAGTAATTCAGGGAGCCCTGAAATAAGTAAATATCTGAGAATGGACACAAAAAGCTGCAGTAACTCAGCAGGACAGACAGGCAGTACAGAGTTGAGTTACTCCAGCTTTTTGTTTAAACCAGTATCTGCAGTTCCTTGCTACACTAAATATCTGAGAAGAAAGTTCCATATTTGGCCACAATATTACAATGTGGAATGCTAGCCATTCTGCTGCAAGGACAGTGCAAAATAAAAATCAGGTTAATGGAACAACTTGTGAAAGTCACGGCAGCAGCACACAGAGATCACTGCAGCAAAGTGGTTACTGGATACCGGCAGCTTGACAATCAAGTTCATGTAGTTACAGAGAAAAGTTGAACAAGTTAGGTCTTTATTCTTTGGAGTGCAGAAGGTTAAGGGGGGGACTTGATTGAGGTCTTTAAAATGATGAAAGGGATAGACAGAGTTGACGTGGATAAGCTTTTCCCATTGAGGGTAGGGAAGATTCAAACAAGAGGGCATGACATGAGAATTAAGGGACAGAAGTTTAGGGGTAACATGGGGGGGAACGACTTTACTCAGAGAGTGGTGGGTGTGTGGAATGGTCTTCCAGCAGAAGTTGTGGAGGCAGGATCGATTTTAACATTTAAAAGTAAAGTGGATAGGTATATGGACAGGAAGGGAATGGAGGGGTATGGTCTGAGTGCAGGTAGATGGGACTAGGGGAAAATAAATGGTCGGCACAGACTGGAAGGGCCGAGAGGGCCTGTTTCCGTGCTGTAATTGTTATATGGTTATATGGAATAATGATTTTATCCTTCTAATTTGTAAATATTTTGCCTCAACAGTGTTTTATAAATCTATTAAATCTTCCCTATTCAGCAAATGAATAATCCCAGCTCTCATTTGACTGATTCAGTAAAGGTGGGACCAGAGCAGTAATTAACAGTGGTGAACCTGCATTCTGAATAAATAAAAATACAGGAAACAAGCTCATGAAATGAGCAAGATAAAGCCCCTGTCCCACTTTCCCGAGTTACTCACAAATTCTCCAGAGTTTTCCTCTTGATTCAAACTCGGAGAATGTTCGTAGTGAGTCCTTAGGATTCCGTAGCGAGTCCGTAGGCTTCCGTAGATATTTCGTATCGGCTTGTAATGCCAGCCGTAGGTACTCGGGGCATCAGGTAAGTTGGGACGTTTTTTCAGCATGATGAAAAATGTCCATGAGTTAAAAAAATAGCCCCGAGTACCTACGGCTGGCTATTACCAAACTCTCCGAGTTTGAATCACGGGGAAAACTCTGGATAATTCGTTAGTAACTCGGGAAAGTGTTGATGCTTTCAATGCTAGATCTGGTGAACTAGGAAGTCACTGGGAACAAAATAATGGCAGGAGCTGCTTGGACCGGAGAACATTACACAGAAAGCAGAGCTTCCATCGTAACGAAGGGCTGGCAAAAACACCAGCAGCCTCTCCAAATGTAGCCGAATGGCATCCCTCTCCAATAATTTCCCAACCATCGCGTTACTGGGCTTATACCAGCTGTTCTTCTTCAATAACATGAAAATATTGGCTCTCGTCAGGCACAACATCTGCAGACAACATCAATGCAATAATCTCCATAAGGGCCCCAGCCATCTCCTCCCTTCCTTCCCACAGCAACCTGGAAAAGATCTCAACCAGTTGTGTGAATTTATCAACCTTTATGCATTTGGGGGGGGGGGGGGGAGGACAGTTGGGGGTAGGGGGGGACGGGCAGGTGATGGGGGCTGTTGGGGGTGGGGGCGGCTGTTGGAGGGGCAGGTGGACAGTGGGGTGGGGGGCAGGTGGGGGGGGGTGTTGTAGGATAAATTCTCATCGTCCAGCACTGGACCTTGTCCATCTTTCAAATAACAATCAAATTGTTTGAAATAATTACTATGTGAAGCCTAACACTATTTCTCAAACTTTAGGACCTACCTTCGGATGAATTCCCCGAAGAAGGAACTAAACAAAGAGAAGATGAAATCCGTCACGACAAGTCGGTAGAGATCTTGACCCACAAATGTCTCCCAACACTGAGGATGAAACAAAACGTCACATTCACAATACATTTTTCACAGGCATCATGTATCATAGGCAAGTCCAAATATGAAATATTTAATCAACAGAATAAGGGCTGGAAGTTAATTGGATTGGTTAATGTGGAACTCACCTCCATATTATTTGCAATTGTCACCAGCCAGTAGTAAGACAGAACTCCAATCATTGACATTTTCAGCAACACATTTCTGTTTGGGAAGAAGTTATGATTACAATTTGATACGTTTACTTACACAATAAACAAAGTGCAGCAGGTAAGGCGGCATCTTTGGAGGGAATGGACAGGTGATGTTTCAGACCGAGACTCTTCATCCTCACTTCATACAATAGTACCTCAACCTCCGATTCAAATTCTTCTGTTCAGTAGAAAGTGTAGATCTGCTCACAGGTACGTGCTGACACACCTGCAGCATCTGGTGCCAGTGACCCAAGGAGAATGGCTCCCCTAAAGTCTCTGTACTGCAACCAGTAACACACGGGCAGTCCCCAGATTACAACAGGGTCCTGCGCCTGAGAACCGTTTGTAAGTCGGGAATGTACAACAATGTGAGGGAGAGGAGAGGATCTCAGTAACGCTGTGAGGGGGAGAGTTGGCCTCACTGACTCTGAGTGAGGAGTGAGTCTGACCAGTGCACCCAGTTCTGCTCGGCTCCACCCTGCCCCCCCCCCCCAACCCCCCCACTGTCGAGCTCCAAGGGCTAGGGGGGAGAAAGCATGAGGGAATGCCCCATTTCCACCCTGCAGAAGATGCCTGTGTCCCCACAACAGCTGGCAAATCCACGCTCGTCATCCCGCCAGTCTCCCACACAATCCCTCCTATGTAAGTGATGTCTGTAAGTCTGGGAGAGGAGCTGAAATTGCTGAAATCAATGTTGAGTCCCTAAAGTAGCAAAATGGCCCGGTGGGAAGATTTGGTGATGTTCACAGTGTCCCTTGTAAATTGTGTGGCCAAGTTCTGCAAAGATGTCACCAATCTAGGCATTCTTCTTCCCACACAAGGAATCCACCTAGTGTGGACTGAATGCTTGGATTGGGTCCCTCGATGGACGAAAAGCAGGAGAAGGGCTGGTGTTGCACCTCCTGACATTACGTGGAAAAGTGGTGAGAAATGGAATGATTGGAGGAGACACGTTCTTCTGCTTCTGTTATTTGACCAACATCCAGCTCCAAAGTTATGGTTGCCCAAGAAAATGTAACTTCTATCCGATAACAGACCTTAACTTTTTCTCTCCATCCTTCTTTCTGCAACTTAAAATATAGTTTTTCCAGATCTTATTAACCCGCCATTTAGTTTAATTTAATTTGGTTCAGAGATACAGCGGGAAAGCAGGCCCTTCACCCCACCGAGTCTGTTCTGACCAGTGATCCATGCACACTAACACTATCCTATACACATACTGGGAACAATCTACAATTTTACTAAAGCCAATTAACCTACAAATTTGTTTGTCTTTGCAATATGGGAGGAAACTTGAGTACCTGGGGAAAACCCACGCAGTCACAGGGAGAAGGAACAAACTCCATACAGACAGCACCCGTAGTCAGGATCCAACCCGGGTCACTGGTGCTGTATGGCAGCAACTACACTGCTGCGCCACCGTGCCACCCTGTGTTGACCATGTCTTTCTCCATAGCTGCTGTCTGATCCACAGAGTATTTCTAGCATTTTCAATTTTTGTTTCAGTCATTTTAATGTACAAATTTGATTGCTATAAAGCATTTACAAAATTTCACAAGAACCTCAATAGTTTTGTTTTTATTTCCCAAGTTTGAAATGAAGCAAAAGTACCTTACAATAAGGACATAGATCTCATGCCACGGATATTTGAATCTTTCCATCAGACCGAGGAAAGAGAAGAATAAGGGTACGAATAGATTGATGCTTGCCACCAGACAAGGCAAGATCAAGGTTATTACTTGTTTCTGCAAGTCTTCTGTTCTTGGATTTTTTTCAATAACCTGTCAAATATATAAATAAAATCATTTCATTTAGTATTCTAAACATTTTTAGACTATTATAGTCCTACACATTATGTATTGTTGTTTCGAGAAGCCATGATCTGAACACCTCTGGGTTTATGTACACCGGTCCACATTCTCATTCTTCGTGCTCAGATTAAACTGCAATGGGAAACAGTTCCATCCAGCACACAACAAAAGTCAGCTCAGTTCCTTTTTCCTTTCCTACAACAAACACTAAACCTAGATGACGTTTGCTGTTTTTATATCTTTCCAATGGGGTTCAGGCATTCTGGAATTCACAGGTTTGCTCACCAGTTGATCGGCCAAAGTGTAAAGCTGCAGCGATCTGGACATCATCTTCCCACCAGCTGATATCATGGCTAATCCGATGCAGTCAGAGTGTTTTACAGGCTCCCACACATGTAGGAGGCAGAGGGTCAGACACGACCCAGTGAAGGGAATGGAACAAGAATGAGATTGTTTGCATCCAAGTTGAATGATTCCCATTTGCTCTGCTTCTGATAATGGCTGAGGATATTGGCCTTTTATTCCATTCCCAAACCATAATCCCCAGAACAATCTGACATTAACTGACTCAGCTGAATTTCCCATTAGCTCAGTATTAAATCTTTAATTCCCCCACTCCTCTAACTTCACCCTTGCCGGGAAATTAAAATATACTGGGGAAACAACTGTGCTGCAACTTTGCATTTTTTTACATCCTAAGATCCATTCTTTAGCATTTAATCTTACATACGAAGAATGATCACTAAATTTCAATCTGGTTCTCACAGCATTTCCAGCTTATTTTCAATGTGAGTGCATCTCATGTAGTTCAGTCAGAGGATGGGGGAAACAATGGCAACAACACCTCAAGCACAACACACCCATGGCCAGGAAAGTCTCTGTGATAGCAACGTCCTCTCTGCAAACCATCAACAAGTTCGGACTTAATGACAACTCACAACTCTTCATGTGAATTATCTTAGGGCCCTTCCCAAAATAATAACATTTATCTAATATGATTTTAACATTTCAGAATTAACTTCAGTTAAAGATATAGAAGATATTTATTTTTAAATATTTTAGACAATAGACAATAGGTGCAGGAGTAGGCCATTCGGCCCTTCGAGCCATTCAATGTGATCATGGCTGATCATCCCCAATCAGTACCCCGTTCCAGCCTTCTCCCCATATCCCCTGACTCCGCTATCTTTAAGAGCCCTATCTAGCTCTCTCTTGAAAGCATCCAGAGAATCTGCCTCCACTGCCCTCTGAGGTAGAGAATTACACAGACTCGCAACTCTCTGTGAGAAAAAGTGTTTCCTCGTCTCCGTTCTAAATGGCTTACTCCTTATTCTTAAACTGTGGCCCCTGGTTCTGGACTCCAGCAACATCGGAAAAATGTTTCCTGCCTCTAGCGTGTCCAAACCCTTAACAATCTTATATGTTTCAATAAGATTCCCTCTCATCCTTCTAAATTCCAGAGCGTACAAGTCCAGCCGCTCCATCCTCTCAGCATATGACAGTCCCGCCATCCCTGGAATTAACCTTGTAAACCTACGCTGCACTCCCTCAATAGCAAGAATGTCCTTCCTCAAATTAGGGGACCAAAATTGCACACAATACTCCAGGTGTGGTCTCACTAGGGCTCTGTACAACTGCAGAAGGATCTCTTTGCTCCTACATTCGACTCCTCTTGTTATAAAGGCCAACATGCCGTACGCTTTCTTCACTGCCTGCTGTACCTACATGCTTACTTTCATAGACTGATGAACAAGGACCCCCAGATCCCGTTGTACTTCCCCTTTTCCCAACTTGACACCATTTAGATGGTAATCTGCCTTCCTGTTTTTGATACCAAAGTGCATAACCTCACATTTATTCACATTAAACTTCATCTGCCATGCATTTTATTCTGCTAGACAGAACATCTCTTGTTGTTTAATACCAAAACAATAAGGTTTTGATCCAGAATATTTTTAAATCTTTTAAAACCTATTGAATTTGCTTTTGGAAAATTGTCTGATTCAAATCACTTATATTACTCCAAATAACAATTACACAAATTTTGTAGCAAAGAATATGCTACTCGATTTCAAATTTTATAATAAAAGTTCACCTCATATATAAAGTCTTCTCCGCACATGTACGTAGTCACACACCACCAAAATGGGCCCTTCAGCCCACAAGTCCATGCTGACCATTTTCCCATCCACACTCCATTATATCCACATTCTTCTATGCCTTGACCATTCAGCTGCCCTCTAAATGCCTCTTAAAGATAGTAAATGTATTTGATTCCACACCTCCCCTGGCAGCATGTTCCTGATATCAAACAAGGTGGAATGGCATGCACCTCAGCTCTCATTTAAAATGCCTTCGCACACCATAAGCAATAAAGTTTAATCTTGCCACATCACATGGCATTCCTATCAGAGTTAGTGATTCATGAAGTTGCACAAGATTTTTTAAGACTATCCCAAGATTGATTCGAACCCACATCTCAGATCTTCAAAAGGAATCTTCAAAATAAAACCCGCATCTTCATGATCATTCACTGGTGCTCTATCGAATAAACATCAAATATTTAAAAGAATTTGCCATAAGCTCTCTAAGAACAAAATAACTGGTTATACATATTTCTGAAAATACTCACTTTCCATAATCTAGGCAGATGGTTCTTTCCTGTTCTACCTGCCAATGAAACCTCTGGTTGCAAAGAAAATTCAGCAGCTTTTTGCTCCGTTGCAACAATTTGTCCCCCAGCATCCATTTTTTCGATTAACCAATTTAGCCATAATTGAAACTGTACATGATCTCCTAAATACTCTAGGCAGACGGTACTACTAGCTCTGTACTGGTGAAACCAGAGACTCTAAAGCAGAAAAAAAAGTGAGGATTATCAGTCATGTGTCTCCAGAATGGGTCCGGTAATTTTTTTATGCAAATCGCCTATTCCACTTGGCGATATAATACTGTACAGAAACAGGATAATGAGAATAATGGTTAGTGCAAGAGATAATAATTCAGAGGAATTCCATGGATTAAATTACATTATACCTTAATAATTGGAAGTTTTGTTTGTCGGATTAATTAAATTATCACTGTAATCTAATGATTTGTCTGTCGCGACCCTGTTTTCACCAATCTTTTCACCACCACGCACAAGAAGTGCAAGTCAGACACCATTGTATCAGTTGCCAAAACGTGCGTTCAGCTCTGGCTGAACAACTTCTAATCTTTTATGTGGACTCGATAAGAAGAAGAATTGTTTTTATATTAAATAAATCTGTGAAAGCTGAAGAAAGACACAAAAAATACTGGAGTAACTCTGTCGGGCAGGTAGCATCTGTGGAGAGGAGGAATGGGTGACGTTTCGGGTCGAAACCCTTCTTCAGACTTATCTTTGATTTAAACCAGCATTTGCAGTTCTTTCCTACATATATTGAAAGCTGAATGTACAGTAGCTTTGTGATAACTCTGGTAATAGACTAACTTTCAACTACCTTTTACTGTGAAACAACCAGACATGGAATGGCAGCAAGAACTGAAATAAAAATGATAATTGCTCATTTCTAAGCTTCCCCCCAGTCTAGTTTCAGTAAAAACACTGAACCAAACACTTGAATCAACTACATTTTATTTTACAAAAAGCGCGTCACAGATCACACACTGTACCTATCCCACCGCGGGTTCGATCCATGCGTCTGCCTGTTCAAGCCCTCTAGGCCTCGCTCAGACAGAGGCACTCCAGAAGGGTACGTGGTCCTGAGCTCTCTTCCAGAAGATCGACCCCGAGCCTCGTTTTCATGGACTTTTATATGTCCCGGGACCTCGTTAGGCCGAACCACACGGGGGTGGTCTCTTAATCACCAAATTACATATTTTGATTAACCCCATACATAACAGGCATTTCCCTAAACCAATAATACAACAGTTCAATACAGATTTTGAGATGAAGTCAACTTGGAAACATTTACCCTGATTAACAGAAAACTCAGACAAGGCTCAACATTCCATCCAATCAACATTTAGCAAAGTCAGATTCTGCAACATTATTTACAACTATTTACAAGGTGCATGTCTGGTTTGCAGCCATCCAATCCATTCTATGCGTGTTGTGCCAGAAACAGGCTTTCCATTCTTTGCTTGCAAATTGTACCTAAGCTCCGGATGCTCTGCCACCTCTCCGCAGCTTGTCCCAGCTCTGCAGAGAATCATTCCAATTTGACCAAATCTTCCAGCAACTCTGAAACCTAACCCCATTTTGAAGTCCTAGCTGGTCCAATTTAGCCAGGATTAACACTCCTTCCTTTAATCATAATGATAACCCATTATAAATGATAACCAAAGTGGCTCAGTAATCAGCTAACCAGATATACATAAGTGTGCTTTACATTTCCCATCCATCAGTAGCACAAGATGATGTTGTTTCTTCTCAGAATCTTGTAAAGCGTCCCAAGTTTTCATGGACATGACTTCACAAGTCCTGTCTGAGGAGTCTTCACCTCCCGAGTGTTCGTGGGCACGAAATCCCTCCATCCATGTTCCTGCCCAGTCTTCCATCACCTTCCACAGTCGAACCTAAACCCTCGAAAATCCTAAGACGCTTGGGACAAAGCAAGTTACCATCATGCACTCATGCTTCTCCACACATTCGTTATTTTTATTTCACTTGAACCTAGTGGTATTCTATTATCTATTGAACCTATTCTATTGTATTCACTAACCTACTCTTTATTATTCTAGGATTGACACTATTAATTTCATTCTAAGTCCAATTAAAAATTCCAAATCCAGGGACAATTTCTTTCCACCTTGATAATACAAGCCTCTTTACCATCAAGGGTTAAACAATTCAAATCCATCGGGCGAATACACATCGGCTCAGCTAATGGCAATACATTCCTAGTTTCCCCCTACAGTTAACCAAGTCTGTCCTCCATTTTCTCTCATTGATGTATGCACTCTTCACTATGAGAACTAGTTACTTTGCTAATTCTCCACAATGTTGGTTTTTTATTCGATTAGCTCATATTATGTTAGCTTTTATTCTATTGGCTTTATTGTCTAGGGGTTCCCGCTCTTATGGTTCTCAACCACTGAATGATGTCTTAATCCGGTCTCTCAAAGGGAAGTCCTGTTGCTCACAGTTCCTCTTTTGACCATGTCCAATTATTTTCCAATTCCAATTCCCATTTTAAGTTCCAAGTTTAATTCCAATTTTAATCCCGATTTTAATTCAACTCATATTCCCTAAATAATTCCATTTCACCAGATCTTCTCAAGTTCCATCCTTCTTGGTGCCCTTTGAACAATCCTTTCCATCTTTGTCCGCCTTTCTGAGGACAAGATAATAACAATGTCAGTTAATAATCAAACTCCAATTAGTCCTAAATCAGATTCCACAAGTCTAATCCAAATCTTGAACATTTTTAAAGTCCCTCCAATTCATCACCGCAAAATTTCGAGACCGAATCCAACATTTATGAATTTATTTTCTAAACCCGATAATTTGGACGTAATTCAGGTAATTTACCCCAAACCACAGAGAAATATGTTATTCGAAATCAATCCTTTAGAGTGAGGTTTGTCCCAGAAGTCATTATAAGTCGTTGATGTTATTTCCTTCAAAGATGTTTAAAGTGTTGTATATTCTCCTTCCTTTTATTCTTCCAGCAGCTTGGTGATATTAATGTTGGGCTCTAAGGTAGGTCCTTTTTTCTTCCTTTCTAATGATGGTGTCTGTCACTAGGGAGTGGAGATACTGAGGAGCATGTCGCTCTACCTGCTGGCCTGCCCAAGTGTGTTAAAGGGGCAGGACAGTATCAATTCTTCCTGCTGGTCACCTTTTTCTGGGAAGCTACATTACCTTTCACTGCCTTCTTCCCGTTCTTAGGGGTCTGTATATTCCTTTACCTCACTCCCCAGATATTCTCTTGTTGACACACTGTCCTGCAGGCACAAAACTGAGCAATACATTAGTTCAATTAGTTACATTAGCTAATGTAACCCCACTTTTTAAAAAGGGAGGGAGAGAGAAAACGGGGAATTACAGACCAGTTAGTCTAACATCGGTAGTGGGGAAAATGCTAGAGTTAGTTATTGAAGATGGGATAGCAACACATTTGGAAAGTGGTGAAATCATTGGACAAAGTCAGCATGGATTTATGAAAGGTAAATCATGTCTGCCAAATCTTATAGACTTTTTCGACGATTTAACAAGTAGAGTGGATAAGGGAGAACCAGTGGATGTGTTATATTTGGACTTTCAGAAGGCTTTCGACAAGGTCCCACATAAGAGATTAGTATGCAAACTTAAAGCACACGGTATTGGGGGTTCAGTATTGATGTGGATAGAGAACTGGCTGGCAGACAGGAAGCAAAGAGTAGGAGTAAACGCGTCCTTGTCAGAATAGCAGGCAGTGACTAGTGGGGTACCGCAAGGCTCAGTTCTGGGACCCCAGCTATTTACAATTTATATTAATGATCTGGATCAGGGAATTGAATGCAACATCTCCAAGTTTGCGGACGACACTAAGCTGGGGGCAGTGTTAACTGTGAGGACGATGCTAGGAGGCTGCAAGGTGACTTGGATAGGTTGGGTGAGTGGGCAAAGCATGGCAGATGCAGTATAAGGTGGCTAAATGTGAGGTTATCCACTTTGGTGGCAAAAACAGGAAAGTAGACTAATGGTGGCCGATTAATAAAATGGGAGATGCAACGAGACCTGGGTGTCATGGTACACCAGTCATTGAAAGTAGGCAGTGAAGAAAGCGAATGGTATGTTAACATTCATAGCAAAACGATTTGAGTATAAGAGCAGGGAGGTTCTACTGCAGTTGTACAGGGTCTTGGTGAGGCCACACCTGGAGTATTGCGTACAGTTTTGGTCTCCTAATCTGAGGAAAGGCATTCTTGCCATAGAGGGAGTACAGAGAAGGTTCACCAGACTGATTCCTGGGATGGCAGGACTTTCATATGAAGAAAGACTGGATAGAATCGGCTTGTACTTGCTAGAATTTAGAAGATTGAGGGGGGATTTTATAGAGACTTACAAAATTCTTAAGGGGTTGGACAGGCTAGATGCAGGATGATTGTTCCCGATGTTGGTGAAGTCCAGAACAAGGGGTCACACTTTAAGGATAAGGGGAAAGCCTTTTAGGACCGCGGTGAGAAAATCATTTTTCACACAGAGAGTGGTGAATCTGTGGAATTCTCTGCCCCAGATAGTAGCTGAGGCCAGTTCATTGGCTATATTTAAGAGGGAGTTAGATGTGGCCCTTGTGGCTAAGGGGATCAGGGGGTATGGAGAGAAGGCAGGTACAGGTTACTGAGTTGGATGATCAGCCATGAGCATATTGAATGGCGGTGCAGGCTCGAAGGGCCGAATGGCCTACTCCTGCACCTATTTTCTATGTTTCTATGTTTCAATATCTTCTTTTACCCACTTCCATTCCTCCTGCACAGTAAGTTATTATCTCTTCCCACGCTAGCTACAATGTTTCCTTGCCATACTTCCTCCTTTAGTGAGAATTCTCTGAGAGTCAGATTTGATGTATCTTTCCCGGTTAGGAAGGGGTAATGTTACAGTACTGTTTCTTAGGCCAGAGGATGCCTTTTTATCAGATGGTATTGTTGCTACTGGCAGGTCAGAGCCATTGAAATGGGTCGGACTGATGGACTGTCTCTTCCCCCTGATCCATCTGCCAGTGACCTCGTCCTCTACCTTCAGAGTCACTGGAGCTTCGGTGCCCCCTTGGATTCTCTTGGTTTCCTTGACCCCGTGGCCTCCTTCTCTGTCCCCTTCCTTCCCGATGATATTCCTTCATGGGACACGACCGACTTCAGTGCCCAAGTCCTCCGCAACTAAAACATTGATCGGGCTGGATTGCTCTACAACCTCGCCAGCCAAACCTAGGAAAGGTTGGTTCTGTAAATGGGAGGTTTATCCAGGCCTTGAGGTCTTCTTCCTCCTTATCCCCATTCATTCTTATCTCTTTTATTCGCACCTCTAATCTCGGTGCTGCCATTGAACCAGGCTGCCTTGATGTTTGATTGTCTGTGGTCTGGGGAACATTTATACCTGATGCGAGCATTTCCCTACAAACACATTGTCTACAGGGAGTTCTTCCTAAATTCTCTTCTGTGGTGACTTGTTCCGATGCCATAATATTATTTATGTCCGGATCAATCCACCCATATTCTCCCCTTATCTCACCCCCTGAAAGGCTATTTGTTTTATCCCAGTACCTCAAGAAGGATTATTTTATTCTTTCATTACTGGAATCCCTAATTAATTTCAGCACCCATGTCGATGAAGTCTTCTTGCTAGCTCCTGGGTTTCCCTTATTATTATCCACCACCTGTGGGGCAATCCCAGGAGATAGATGATCTCTTCCTGATGTTTCCATGTTAGATTTAAATTTAGGCCGAGGAGCCGAAGTTAACGTTGACCGTTCCCGTGTGCCCCGTTCGAAAGCTGCACATGCTTCCTCTGATTTGGGAACATGAGAGTTTTCTGAGGGACACTGTGGCTCTATATCTACTCCGAAAAACTCTGCCCAGTTTAGAAACATAGAAACATAGAAATTAGGTGCAGGAGTAGGCCATTCGGCCCTTCGAGTCTGCACCGCCATTCAATATGATCATGGCTGATCATCCAACTCAGTATCCCGTACCTGCCTTCCCTCCATACCCTCTGATCCCCTTAGCCACAAGGGCCACATCCAACTCCCTCTTAAATATAGCCAATGAACTGGCCTCAACTACCCTCTGTGGCAGAGAGTTCCAGAGACCCACCACTCTCTGTGTGAAAAAAGTCCTTCTCATCTTGGTCCTAAAGGATTTCCCCCTTATCCTTAAGCTGTGACCCCTTGTCCTGGACCTCCCCAACATCGGGAACAATCTTCCTGCATCTAGCCTGTCAAACCCCTTAAGAATTTTGTAAGTTTCTATAAGATCGCCTCTCAATCTCCTAAATTCTAGAGAGCATAAACCGAGTCTATGCAGTCTTTGTTCATAAGACAGTCCTGACATCCCAGGAATCAGTCTGGTGAACCTTCTCTGCACTCCCTCTATGGCAATAATGTCCTTCCTCAGATTTGGAGACCAGAACTGAACGCAATACTCCAGGTGTGGTCTCACCAAGACCCTATACAACTGAAGTAGAACCTCCCTGCTCCTATACTCAAATCCTTTTGCTATGAAAGCTAACATACCATTCGCTTTCTTCACTGCCTGCTGCACCTGCATGCCTACTTTCAATGACTGGTGTACCATGACACCCAGGTCGCGCTGCATCTCCCCTTTTCCTAATCGGCCTCCATTTAGATAATAGTCTGTTTTCCTATTTTTACCACCAAAGTGGATAACCTCACATTTAGCCACATTATACTGCATCTGCCAAACATTTACACACTCACCTAGCCTATCCAAGTCAACTTTCAGTCTCCTAGCATCCTCCTCACAGCTAACACTGCCCCCCAGCTTAGTGTCACCCGCAAACTTGGAGATATTGCCTTCAATTCCCTCATCCAGATCATTAATGTATATTATAAATAGCTGGGGTCCCAGCACTGAGCCTTGCGGTACCCCACTAGTCACTGCCTGCCATTGTGAAAATGACCCGTTTACTCCTACTCTTTGCTTCCTGTTTGCCAGCCAGTTCTCTATCCACATCAATACTGAACCCCCAATACCATATGCTTTAAGTTTATATACTAATCTCTTATGTGGGACCTTGTCGAAGGCCTTCTGGAAGTCTAGATGCACCACATCCACTAGTTCTCCCCTATCCACGCTACTAGTTACATCCTCGAAAAATTCCACAAGATTCGTCAGACATGATTTACCTTTCGTAAATCCATGCTGACTTTGTCCAATGATTTCACCACTTTCCAAATGTGCTGCTATCCCATCTTTAATAACTGACTCTAGCGGTTTCCCCACTACCGATGTTAGACTAACTGGTCTGTAATTCCCCGTTTTCTCTCTCCCCCCCTTCTTAAAAAGAGGGGTTACATTTGCTACCCGCCAATCCTCAGGAACTACTCCAGAATCTAAAGATTTTTGAAAGATCATCACTAATGCATCCACTATTTCCGGAGCTACTTCCTTAAGTACTCTGGGATGCAGCCTATCTGGCCCTGGGGATTTATCGGCCTTTAATCCATTCAATTTACCCAACACCACTTCCCGACTAACCTGGATTTCACTCAAGTCCTCCTTTGACCCGCGGTCTCCTGCTATTTCCGGCAGATTATTTATGTCTTCCTTAGTGAAGACGGAACCAAAGTAGTTATTCAATTGGTCCGCCATATCCTTGTTCCCCATGATCAACTCACCTGTTTCTGACTGCAAGGGACCTACATTTGTTTTAACTAATCTCTTTCTCTTCACATATCTATAAAAAACTTTTGCAGTCAGTTTTTATTTTCCCTGCCAGTTTTCTTTCATAATCTATTTTTTCTTTCCTAATCAAGCCCTTTGTCCTCCTCTGCTGGTCTCTGAATTTCTCCCAGTCCTCTGGTATGCTGCTTTTTCTGGCTACTTTGTATGCATCATCCTTTGCTTTGATACTATCCCTGATTTCTCTTGTTATCCACGGATGCACTACCTTCCCTGATCTATTCTTTTGCCAAACTGGGATGAACAATTTTTGTAGTTCATCCATGCAGTCTTTAAATGTCTTCCATTGCGTATCTACTGTCAACCCTTTTAGAATTGATTGCCAGTCAATCTTGGCCAATTCACGTCTCATACCCGCAAAGTTACCTTTCCTTAAGTTCAGAACCATTGTTTCTGAATTAACAATGTCACTCCTAATGAAGAACTCGACCATATTATGGTCACTCTTGCCCAAGGGGGCACGCACAATAAGACTGCTAACTAACCGTTCCTCATTACTCAATACCCAGTCTAAAATAGCCTGCTCTCTCGTTGGTTCCTCTACATGTTGATTTAGATAACTATCCCGCATACTTTCCAAAAAATCCTCTTCCTCAGCGCCCCTGCCAATTTGATTCACCCAATCTATATGTAGATTGAAGTCACCCATTATAACTGTTTCGCCTTTGTCGCACGCATTTCTAATTTCCTGTTTGATACCATCCCCAACTTCACTACTACTGTTAGGTGGTCTGTACACAACACCCACTAACGTTTTCTGCCCCTTAGTGTTTCGCAGCTCTACCCATACCGATTCCACATGCTCTAAGCTAATGTCCTTCCTTTCCATTGCGTTAATCTGCTCTCTAACCAGCAACGCTACCCCACCTCCTTTTCCTTTCTCTCTATCCCTCCTGAATATTGAACATCCCTGGATGTTCAGCTCCCAGCCTTGGTCACCCTGGAGCCATGTCGCTGTGATCCCAACTATATCATACTTATTAATAGTTATCTGCACGTTCAACTCATCCACCTTATTACGAATACTCCTTGCATTGAGACACAAAGCCTTCAGGCTTGTTTTTACAACGCTCTTACCCCTTATACAATTTTGTTGAGATGTGGCCCTTTTTGATTTTTGCCCTGGTTTTGTCTGCCTGCCACTTTTACTTTTCACCTTGCTCCCTATTGCTTCCACCCTTGTTTTACACCCACCTGCCTCTCTTGGCATATTATTCCCTCCAAGGTGTGAAGACCCTTTCTAATTCTTACCCAATTTACCCAATTTAATTTCCGTTGGCACCTCCCCTTTAAGAGCCGTTTCAACAGTCTCCTTTTCGAAAGACGACACTCTCTCGCTCTTGCTCCTGCTGCAGGGTTATTAATTTTCCTTGGCCCCGCTCTGAAATGTCCTGAGAAGGCTCAGGTACATTATATTCTCCTATCCCCAATTTACAAGCAACCATTCTTAGCTTGGACAGTAAAACAATATCTTTCTTCATTTTTTCTTTTAGTGAAGAATGCTTTCCACATCTGAATTAACTCGTTTGCTTCTTCACAATTCCCATAATTTCTAACGATTGTCTCGATATAGCTTATACCGATCAAATACTTTATTCCACCCAACGGCCAAAGTTGATCTTTCAAAAGTGCGTTTAATTTCCCCGATGATCCCCTCCACCTATCTGCTTCATTTGGAAGCTCCCCGCAAATTATCCTTATCGGGCTTTCCAATCTGTTTGATCGATCCTTCTCAGAGACATTCCCCTTCTGGGAACAATGGACAAAACACAAATTGCAAAATAAAGGTTCCAGACACTAACACCTCTTTCTCCCACTACTTCTCCCAGACTCCAAGGTCAATGGAATCTCTCTCACACAATGGGTGACGATCTTTCCGATTCACACCCGCTCCAGTGATCGCCTCCTTTCAACTATCTCCCAATCACTCCTATTTAATTATTCACTCCTATTCAGTCTCTCCAACTCTCTGATCAGTTAAATCACAATCGCTGCATTCAATTCCAAACTTTCAAACAAAGGGGCTAACTGCCACTCGCAATCTCTCACGCAGCAGCTTCTCACACAGCAGTCTCTCTCTCTCTTAATTAACTTTAAGGTGACACCAGGGGCAGAAATCCCGGGGGTGGGGGGGGGGGGGGGTGCAACTGGGGGCGGGTCTGCTGATCAATGGCGCCGATTGGACGAGATAGATGTCGGTCAGCATGTAATGGGGGCGGGACCATGATGATTCAGCGCAATGTTTGGAGGAGAGAGGTGTCGGTCAGAGGTGGAAGTAGGGGATGGGACTGAGGATAGAGCACGGTGATTGGAGGAGGGAGACGTGCCCAGGTCATAGGGTCACAAGTGAAAAACACTCTCGGCAGCCCTGGACACAGACCTGTGCCTCATCCACAGGCAAGATCGATCCCGGGTATCCGGCACACAATCGCTGCCAAACCGCCACTGGACCATCCCCGTCCCCACACCCGGGGGTGGCCAGAGACGTCGGGAGTCAGACGGGACTGGTGCCTCCAGGCAGCGCAAAGAAGCAGTGCTAAATCCAGCTCAACTCTGCCTGTCCCGCCAGGTTAACCTGCAGCCCTGCCGGGATTTACGGGAAATATGTCATCAGTTCAGGCAGGGTTGTAGCTAACCCGGTGCGACAGGCAGACTTGAGCTGCATTTAGCACTGGATTGAGCTGAAATTACCGTTCACAGGGCCTCCGAAGCCTCGCGTGTGTGTGAGTGTGCGCATGCGCGCGCGGCCACCAAGATATTGCACCCCCGTCCCCCTCATTTTTTGATAGCGATTTCCATGCCTGGGTGACACAAACAAATAAACCCAAACCACACCAACAAGACTATAACTAAGAATGAAAATATTCCCCCAATTATCAATAAACCAAAACACACCCTAATATAAACTATAATCATACAGTAAATCCCACTTTAATCAATCCTCCTCGTGGCGCAATCAATCAGCAGGATGACTCCTCCCCCGACGCAGCGATCGAAGGAGTACAACCCCTGATCATACCACCCTGATTTAGATTCCCACAAAACAATCTTAAACAAATGCAAATAACTAAATTATACACTACGAATATCTAACTTATACACACTCTCGCTTCAAGTTTTAAATCTGTAAACACTCGCGCAAGCAGCAACACAATGACGGTCCGTGGACTTAACACGTTCTAAATCTTAACTCTTAATTACTCTAAATTTATTTACATACAGAGAATATTTACAAAATCCAGATAACAATACGAAAAGCTATTTTTTACAATTTACAAAATGATTTAAAGCACTAGCACACAATTCACGAGCATGCGCTCTCGACGCCGCGTCACGCTGGTATCAGGCCGTGAGCCTCTCCCTCTGATACTGAAGATTTTCCCCTTCCTAGTTTACTCTTTGCTGAGGGGTACTATTCCCTAAATTATTACTTTTCCTCACGAATGTTATTATCCCTCTGCTAGGACTGGACTTCCATATGAGGACCTCTATCCCTCCTCTCTAAGTTCGACAGAATTAGTACCCTTCACTATTCGGATTACTTTTCATCACGTAAGGAGGCTCCCAACTCTCAGGTACTCTTCCCTATCAGGTACTAATCTATAATCGACCAGAGGGTTACTCACTGTTGAACAGCCGCTATTAGGAATCGATCACTGACATGCACCAACTTCGAAGTTCTATATACAGGAATTTGGATCCCACCTTAAGGGCCTGTCCCACCAGCATGCAACTCTATGCGATGAACGCGATCAAACTAGAAGCGGGGGCCGCGCGGAGGTCGGGTGATCCCCTGTACAGGGCCGTTCCCACCAGCATGCGCCTGCATGCGGCAAGCGCAACCAAACCGGCAGTAGGGGCTGCGCGGAGGTCGGGTGAGTGGCGCAACGCGGCGCAAAGTGAGGCGAACTTGGAGCGAAGTCCAAGGTAAGTTCGCCAGGACAGAGAGGGGCACACAGGGAGGGGCACCGCGGCACACACACACACAGGGCCACGGAGCCACACACATAGAGGGTCACGGAGGCACTTACAAATAGGTTCACGGAGGCACGATGTCGGGGCGGTGTGTAAATGTTGAGGCGACTGTGAGCCGACAAGCCGTTGCCGCACGGAATTTTTGGACAGTCGGTTTTTCGGAGCCCCGCGCGGTGTCGGGACGAACTCCGCACAATTCCGCACGGCTCCGGCGATCGAAGTGGGACCGGCCCCGCGACGCCGGATGGCTGAAGCGACCACGTTAGGTCGCGCTAATCGCATAGAGTTGCATGCTGGTGGGACAGGCCCTTTACGCAGAACTTCAATATGAAATCCAGTATTGGAAATTTCGCTGAAAATTTAAACTTGAACTCTAACTCTAAGTTTTAGTGCGCATTTTTTTTACTACGCGGTCTCACGAATCATCTAATATTGCAAATTAAATTCTTGAACAAACTAGAGTATTCCGGCCAATCTATACCCAGTTTGTCCAAGCTCGGTACCACTTGAAGCTCCTCGTCCCAAACTTCAGGGAGAGGCTCAGATACTTACACACAGACACACCCTCCGTTAAGTACCGGTGATCCAGCGCCTAGCCGCTTCGCGCTGTGAATTATCGATGCCGCTTTTCGAAGTGCACCTTTTCAATTCGCGCGCCTGGCAGCGATCTGGTTGAAGGCGAGACCCGTCTTTTAATACCCCACCTAATTCGGATACCAGGTCTAACCCTGAGCCACTCCTCGCTCGATGAAGCGCGTTTGGCTCTTGGTAGCTGCAGTCTGCCCAACTACGACCAGTTTAGGCCTCTAACCAAGGACCGGTCCTCTAATCCAACCCCACCAGGGCCTCTAACCCTAGCCTGGTTTTATAGGTCTCCAACCTAAAGGCATGCAAACCACTCCCACGTGCTTGCCCTACTCTATTCTAATGATTCTGATTAGACCCTTTCCCAAGCTCGTGAATGATCGATCCACTCCGACTAGCAAAGTGCCGAAAATCAACGCGAAAACGCACAGCGGCGCCGATTTCTGCACCCGCGATCGAAACAGCTCAACACCCTTGTGTTTGGGGGTCTTTTGAGATCCCGGACAAGCCCCCAATGATAATTGCTCGTTTCTAAGCTTCCCCCCAGTCTAGTTTCAGTAAAAACACTGAATCGAGCACTTGAATCAACTATACTTTATTTTACCAAAAGCGTGTCACAGATCACACACTGTACCTATACCACCACAGGTTCGATCCTTGTGTCTGCCTGTTCAAGCTCTCCAGGCCTCGCTTAGACAGAGCCCCTCCAGAAGGGTACACGGTCCTGAGCTCTCTTGCAGAAGGTCGACCCTGAGCCTCGTGATCAAGGACGTTTAGATGTCCCGGGACCTCGAGAGGCCGAACCACATTGGGGTGGTCTCTTAATCACCCAATTACATATTTCAATTAACCCCATACATAGCAGGCATTTCCCTAACCCAATAATACAACAGTTCAATACATTGTATTCACAACAGACTTTGAGATGAAGTCAACTTGTATACATTTACCCTGATGAACAGTAAACTCAGACAAGGCTCAACATCCCATCCAATCAACACTTACCAAAGTCAGACTCCGCAACATTATTTACAACTATTTACAAGGTGTATGTCTGGTTTGCAGCCATCCAATCCATTTAATTCATTTTGCACCAGATTGACAAGGTTTGCAAGGCTTCCCAATCTTTGCTTGCTAATTGTATCTAAGCTCTAGACACTCTGGAACCTCTCCGCAGCTTGTCCCAGCTCTGCAGAGAGTAATCCCAATTTGACCAAATCTCCCAGCAACCCTGAAACTTAACCCCATTTTGAAGTCCTAGCTGGTCCAATTTAGCCAAGATTAATAAAAAGATCTTTATAGAAATCACATTACAGTAAGTACTGTAGAAGCCTCCATACTGGGTAATGAGTATTGCTGGGAACAAAGTGAAAGTACATACCTCAAAATTAGAAACAGAATAGGAATAAACTCCAAAACAGCAGGCGTAGGTTGTACCTAACGAAATAATCCAAGCTATCAGATGAATGAAATATCTTACAATCCTTTGGTTTCTCGTTAGTTGTCTCTTGTAACGCATCTTGTGTGATAGCATTTCCTGCAGAAGATAGTGCAGTCTTTTAACTCCACGAATGGTGCAGAGGTACTCATCATCATCATCATCATATACATATTAAAAGTCTGATCTTGTACGTGTATATATATGTGTGTGTGTGTGTGTGTGTGTGTGTGTCTGTGTCTGTGTGTGTGTGTGGAGTTGTCTTTACATCTTTGCAAAAATACTACGCAGTAACGATAACATTTTTACATATTCCGATTGACATATTTCCCCTTGAGGCCGGGGTCACCTTATTTGAACATTTTATGCTTTATTTCTCGACATTCTCGACTCATTATTGATTAAAAGTCTAAAAAAAGTCAAAAGACTTTAAAATTAAAACAACCAGCTTCAACTGATTAGGTCACAATGGCTCCGCTGGCAGTGAACAACCTCAATGAAGATTTCATCCTATATTTGACACGTTATTCGCGATTAAAGCTTTAAAATTGCCAACTTTCACAAGGTTCTTACATATTCTGATTCACATTTTCCCCTCTAGGCAAAGTCACCTTCACTGAACATTTTATGCTTTATTTCTCGACTTTTTTTTGATTAAAATTTAAAATAATCAAAATACTTTGAATTCGGCTCGAAGGGCCAAATGGCCTACTCCTGCACCTATTGTCTGTTAAAACAACCAGCTTCAACTGATGACATCACAATGGCTCGATGGAAACACTCTGAAATGTTCACCTCACAGGAAGGGGAGGGCGAATTGTCATTGCAACACACAGGGCAAGTGCAATTGGGGGCTACGGGTAGGGAACGGTTGCATTGTGGGAGTAGACCCAATGGATCTGCACTTGTTCTAGTACACTTTAAAATTCCATCATATTTACGAACAATTGCTCATCTTCCCTGAAGACATTTTAGTTGTATACATATTAACGCATCAATATGTAGGGAAGAGGGCATAAAAAGATTGGGTAAATACCAGCATTTCATGTTCCATGTTTGGTTTGATCGTGGACTTCATCATTAATAATGTAGCCAATGAAATCATCATTCTGAAGATTTGTCAAAGGTTTGTCAAAATGGAAAAATTATGATTTTTGTAGGAAGGAACTGCAGATGCTGGTTTAAACTGGTTAGACACAAAATGGAGTAACTTGGCAGGACAGGCAGCACCTCTTTCGGGTCGAGACCCTTCTTCAGACTGAGAGTCAAGGGAGAGGGAGACAGAGATAAGGAAAAGTAAGGTGTGAAAATGAAACATCAAAAGAGATGTTAAAGGGAAATGTAGATTAGATCACCTGGGAGAAGGTGACAACATAGCAAATAGAGATAAAATGTAATCGGGGACAGTCAGACTGGTCAGAGAACTGGGATGGAGGAGGGATGGAGAGAGAGGGAAAACAAGGGTTACTTGAAGTTAGAGAAGTCAATATTCATATTGCTGGCGAGTAAACTGCCCAAGCAAAATATGAGGTGCTGCTCCTACAATTTGCGCTGGGCCTCACTCTGACAACGGAGGAGGCCCAGGACAGAAAGTCAGTGTGGGAATGCGAGGGAGAGTTAAAGTGTTTGGCAATGGTTCACCCGCATCTCTTTTGATGTCTCGTTTTCACACCTTACCCTTCCTTATCTCCGTGTCTCTCTCCCCTGACTGTCAGTCTGAAGAAGGGTCCCGACCCAAAACATTACCCAATCCTTATCTCCAGAGATGCTGCCTGAGTTACTCTAGCATTTTGTGTCCATTTTCAGTTTAAACCAGCATCCTCAGTTCCTTCCTACAGAAATGATCATTCTTCCAGTTTGACAAACCAATAGACAATAGACAATAGGTGCAGGAGTAGGCCATTCAGTCCCTCGAGCCAGCACCGTCATTCAATGTGATCATGGCTGATCATTCCCAATCAGTACCCCGTTCCTGCCTTCTCCTCATATCCCCTGACTCCGCTATTTTTAAGAGCCCTATCTAGCTCTCTCTTGAAAGCATCCAGAGAACCGGCCTCCACCGCCCTCTGAGGCAGAGAATTCCACAGACAAACCAGGATCAGGTATTCCCACAAATGGGGTGTCCCATTCACCTTTCTCTCAATGGGGATCACACATCTGATGCTGTTAGATGACAAAACCAAATCAATGCCTAAGAGGGAATAATGAACAGGCAGGCCAAATCTAGGGGAAATGGTTTGTTTCTGGAAACACTTTGGAGCTAAAAGTTCATAATCCTTTGTTTCTTTTCTTTATTGTAATTCCTCCTTGGCCTTAATGCTTTGCAGTGGACCATTTTGCCACTAGCATTAACCTATCCATGTTTACACAAAAAGCTGGAGAAACTCAGCGGGTGCAGCAGCATCTAAGGAGTGAAGGAGATAGGCGACGTTTCGGGTCGAGACCCTTCTTCAGACTGGGGAAGGGTCTTGACCCAAAACGTCGCCTATCTCCTTCACTCCTTAGATGCTGCTGCACCCGCTGAGTTTCTCCAGCTTTTTGTGTAACCCTCGATTCTCCAGCATCTGCAGTTCCTTCTTTAACAACCTATCCATGTTGTTTATTACTGCAGACATTTTAAGGAAAACAATCTGAACTAAATAACCAGAGCACCTGAAATTGACGAGTGCCTTTAGATCAGTATAAATAGCAAGCTGAATCCAGTATACATGTAATGGTTTGGACACTAATCCATGCTACTGTTACTCTCATATCAACATATCATATTCAGAACATCAGTCAAACAAACTTTATTGTCATTTAGAAATACATTGATATATGCAGTTCCAAACGAAATTACGTTGCATTTGGCTCCCTGTGCAACACAATAAATTAACAGAAGGATAGACATGGATAAAATGGATAAAAAGGATAAAAGGATAAATAGACAATGGTGGCAGCCCATTACATGGCATTCAGGAGTCTGATGGCTCGTGGGAAGAAGCTGTTGGAGAACCTTGATGTTCTGCTCCTTATGCTGCAATATCTTTTGCCCGAGGGCAGCAGAGTGAACAGTCCGTGATGGAGATGTGTGGGGTCTTTTATAATACTGCTGGCCTTAGACACGCAACGTTTGGTCGCAATATCCCCGATTGAGGGGAGAGAAGTCCCGATGATTTTTTCCGCTGTCCTCACCACTCTCTGCACGGACTTCCAGTCAGAGGCTTTACAGTCCCCAAACCAGACAGAGATACAGCTGGTCAAAATACTCTCAATGGTGCCCCTGTAGAAAGTAGTGAGGATGGGATGGGGGAGGTGAGCTCTTCTCATCCGGCGCAGAAAGTGCAACCGCTGCTGTGCTCTCTTAACTGTTGATGAGATGCTATTCGACCAGGTCAGACTGTTAGTGATCTGCACCCCCAGGAACATGTATTATTAGCATCAAATTGTATCATCGAAAAATTGTGACATTTTTCATACTGCATTCATTGTTATTCATTAAAAACAGATTTTGATTAAAAAAAACAGTAAATCACTTTGCCAATACGTGTAATTTAATGACAATGGCTACTGAAGTTATTATTCCAGCTGTCACCCACATTGTGACGTTATTATTCCAGCTGTCACACACTTAGGGACTGGGTGGAGAACATGCACACCTTTAACTGTGTGCTGAGGCTCCTTTTCTTCAGCTGCACGGTTTTCTCATTCGTTATGTTGTAATCCCATGAACACAGAAGCTTGGCTGCCTCACCAGAGAAAGTGCCGATTGCTATGAAGTTTTCACTGAATGACTTTGCCATGCTGCAAAAGAAAAAATAATAAGTACACAGACCCAAACAAGTTTTTGCTCTGATTTAGGGACAAATTTTAAAAGACATTTGGACAGCTGAATGGATAGCAAGGTTTAGAGGATTATGGGTCAAATACAGGTAAATGGGACTAGCCCAATATCTCAACTTGGTCAGCATTGGCAAGGAGGGGTGAATGGCCTGTCTATATGCTGTACAGCTCCATGACTATAACATACAATGAGAGAGAACTGTTTGAACTGTCTCCCCTACAAACAGAATCACAAAAATAACAGTGTATCTGAAATTATTACGTAAACAATTAAATACTCATCAAATAACTCTTCAGGAACCTTTGAGCCATAATATATGCTTTGTGCATATTCCTCTGCTTGCTGATGTTGGCCTATAAATATACACATATACATGCCCATGCACAATATATATGGGTGTTTCCGTAAATACAGCACTCAATAGTGAAACTGAATGTCTCCCAACTGCCAGGATATTTTCCAATGTAATATTCCTATTGTATCATATCCTGTATTTTAAGTAGTATAGATCATGGTGTATAGCCAAAATGAAGCAAAAATAAATCTGTTTTTACAAAGAAAAATATCAGATATGTTCCTGTGTTCTCTTGCCTTTTTTGTGACATTTTTCAAGCAGGATTTCATCAAATCCTTAGGCTAATTTACACCAGAAAGATTCAATTAATTTTGCAATTAAATAACTCTATATCAGCTAAATTCTGATTATGCTTATGATCTTTATCATTTTCCCCCCGATTAGATGTTTTTCTGATGCCCCAAGATTTTGCAGCACAACGTGAGTGGCGGTGTTCATTTGGTCAAGTGAGAAATGTATGAATTAAAAGCAGAGTAACCATTTTTATATTTATTGTTTCCTTTTTTATTGTTTATATTTTGTGTTTAAGCTTGCCATTGAAATAGAACTTAAAATTATGAGGTAAAAATCTAGTTTGCTGACCTATTTTAGCGAAGTCTCATTCTGTTGTCCCGTTTTTTTGACGTCATCAATGCTTTTTTTTTAATAACATTTTTTTGATATACTCGTCACAATTTAAAAAAAATCAAACAACGCAGTTTGAACGACCCTGACCTGAACTACGGGCCTCGTGATGGGTTACGTGCACACATTTTGTAATGGAGCTTAGGAATCAGTGTAAGAGACAGTGTCCCATTTCGTTCATTTCACGTAAATGTTGCTTCTTGTTTACTACGGAAATGTTTAAATTCCGTTAAACTTTCATTGCTTGTTGCTATGTTGTTGTAAAGTGTGTGCACTGTAGCGAAATGAATCGGAACAAAGGACAAAGGATATTTATTGTCATATACATCAATTGGTGTAGTGAAATTTGAGTTGCCATTTGCAGCACGCCAATAAAAATAAGACACAACTTTAAAGAAGAATTTAACATTGAACATAAAAACACCCCCCCACAATGGTTCCCACTGTAGGGGAAGGCAGCAAAGTCCAGTCCTCTTCCTCTTGTTCACCCATGGTCGAGCCTATTGAGGCATCTGCAGTCGCTGCGATGGCGGCCCGATGTTACAGTCCCTCTCGCCGGATGATGGAGCTCTGGAGTCAGGAGAACACTCTCAGCAGCTTGGAGTGTCTGGAACGGCCGCTTCCTGCCAGAGACCACGGCTCCCGTAATCCACAGGCCGTGCTGGTCGGAGCTCCAACACTGGCGATCTCGGCGAAAGATCCCAGGCTCCGCGGTGTTTAAAAGTCAGCGCCGCCCGTGGCTGGACGCTCCGCACCGACAGCTCCGTGATGTTGGAGTCAGCGGTCACTGCACTCCGGAGCTTACCACATGGCGGCCCTCGGTAAGTAATTGCCTGCTCCGCACTGGTACTTCAGCGCTGTGCCGCCACTCCAGTCCCTTTGGTCGACCGCAAGGAGGTGGTGACGATGCGGCTCGGAGGAAAGCCGCATCTCCAACCAGGTAGGGACTAGACCTCCAAAACAAAACTTTTTAACATACTAAAAATTTAAAAAAGGGAGAAAGGACGGACAGCTGCAGGCTGGGCAGCCACACTCGACGACACCCCCACTCCAAATTTGGTGAAGTGATATGGTCCCAGATAAAGCTGTCTTATTGAAAGTATTCTTCCCGTCAACACAGATGCTTTTGGTTCCGGGCAAATTTTGAGTGAATTAACATCGAATTTGATGAAAGGTTACTATATTTTTTCTCATTTAAGTATATTAAAATATTAATAATAATTTGTCAAAATTTTTAAATATTAAATTTTGGTTGATTTTGATCACAAATTAGCTCAAAAGGTTCACATGTAGGGCCATTTTTAATGTGGTATTTTGTTATAATTCAATAACTTTCAAATTTGGCCTCCCATGTCACAGGTTGGACCCTTATTTACGGAAACACCCATATATGTCTATATACACACACATATATATATATACACACACACACACACACATATATATATATATATATGAATATTGATTTATCTAACTTCCGGTAGCCTCGGCATTCCCTCTCTCTCTCTCTATCCCTCCCCCACCCAAGTTGCACGAGCTTCTCGTTTTCACTTAACAAACAGCGGCATAATGGCCAGTTTCCTTTATCAATGTTACTTTTTTGCATATCATTCATTCATTGTTCTTTATCTCTCTGCATCGCCGGTATCTCTTGTTTCTCTTTTCCCTAACCAGTCTGAAGAAGGGTCTCGACCCGAAATATCACCCATTCCTCTCCAGAGATGCTGCTTGTCCCGCTGAGTTACTCCAGCATTTTGTGTCTATTTTCTATGTATATATACTGTATATATATATTTTACTTCATGCTTATTTTGGTAACATGAGCAAACTTCAGTCAATAAAGTGCTTTACATAATGGCAATGAACTGAAAGGAATAGATCCGATTACCTGAATACTAGAGACAGAAAGCACGTCAGCATGCAGAACCCAAAGGTGAGGAAATAAGCAAGTTGCATGTTATATATTCCTGCTGCATGGCTTACATGAATACTGTCATTGGTGTAAACCCCATAATAAAACACTGTATGTGTAAAATAACCCTGCAAGAAAAATGAGTTATCAACATTAGCAAAATCAAGATCAATTTGGAACCAAACAACAGTCCATACAACCTCCGTACTGCTTCAGCTCATGAGACCAGTGCAGACATTTGAAAGCTGCTGCACTACACAACTCGAATGAGGGAGATTCTTGTTTAAAACAGATGAAAATAACACCAACATGACTACCAGGATTTTTAAACAAATTCAATATTACATTATAAAAACAAAGATAATTTTTATCTTTTTCTCACGTAATTGATCTATGTTTCATCAGTCCGCTGCTGGCTACTTTTACAACTGGGATAATCAGTTGCATTACTTGCCCTTTTCAGTCTAACGATCTACCGCTTCCACATATGTTCAATTTACTTATGAAATGCGTTAAGGCACCTGGCTTGGTGTCTCACACCTGGCTCAGTATCACCTTTATTTAAAAAAATCAGCTCCCAGCAGAAACAATAATTTGAACAATTTGTGCATCAAAGTTCCACATGTGTCAGAACTGTTCTTTAATTCCTACTTAACCTAAACAACACAATTGGCAAGAGTTTCCCCTTTTTAAATACCTAAACAACATTGTGTCCAGTAACTGGCAGAGCAGTCATTCACAAAGAGTGAACACAGAACGGTACAGCACAGGAACAGGCCCTTCGGCCCAAAATCTCTGTGCCCAACCTGATGCCAAGTTTCTTCCCAGCTGTTATCAGGCAACTGAATCGTCCCACCACAACCAGAGGGCAGTCCTGAACTACTATTTACCTCATTGGAGACCCTCGGACTGTCCTTGAATAGACTTTGCTGGGTTTACCTTGCACTAAATGTTATTCCCTTATCCAGTATCATCTATATACACTGTAAATGGATCAATTATAATCATGTATTGTCTTTCTGCTGACTGGATAGCACGCAACAAAAGCTTTTCACTGCACCTCGGTACACGTGACAATAAACTAAACGGAACTGAAGACCAACTCTTATCTGCCTGCATATAATCCATATCTCTCCAAATATCAAAAGTCTCCTACTATCTGCCTCATCTACCACATTTGGCAGGGTACACAAGCACTCTTCACCCTCTGTGTAAAAACCCTGCCCTGCACATCTCCTTTAAACCTTGCCCTTCTCTCACCTTAAAGTGATGCTCACTAGTATTTGATTTTTAGATTTTCTACTCTATCTATGCCTCCCATAATTTTATACCCCTCTATCAGGTCTCCCCACAACCTCTGGTATTCCAGAGAAAATAATCCAAGTCCTACCTCGCCCTATTGACAATATGCCCTAAACCAGTCATCATTCACCAGTAAACTCCCTTTGCACCTTTCCAAAGCATCCACATCTTCCTATAATGGGGCACCAGAACTGCATGTAATGCTCTATGTGCGGTCTAACCAAAGTCCTATAAAGCTGCATTATGACTTCCTGACTCTTATACTCAATGCCTTAACCTCTAAAAGCAGGCACATGTCTGCCTTTTATTAATCACTCGAAGATGAGCCACATTTAATTGACCAGGCACAAAACAGCGTGCTGAACACAGATTAAATCATACGTGCTTTAAACTGCTTTAATCATACAAGTATAAAAAAGTCAAGTCAAGTTGATTGTCATATGCACAGGCGCAATGCTTGCTTGTAGCAGCATCATAGACACAGACTTATGAATAAATAACATGTCAATTACAAATACAATTCTGCAAGACAATAAAAAAGAAATAAGCGGTGAAAAAAAAAGACATTAATGCAAAACATAAGTAGAGAACAAAGACAAGTCCATGGTAGTGCAAGACATGTCCATAGTGTTCCATTTTCACAGCTGAAACATAAATTAACTTTGCTCATGTACATTTAAAAGTTTCCTTATATTTTGAGTTATGCATGCAAGGAAATTACAAATTGCATAATGAAATAGTCTTCTCCGGTCAAATAGATCACCAAGCAGTAAAGAAGTTTTAGTCTTCTGTTTAAAACTAACAAATGAATTGCACAGAACTGCAGGGGAAGGTTTATGATCTTCTGTAGTGGGTATGGGAATAATGAAGCTTAAGTTCACATCAGTTCAACTGAAGTCAGCATGATAGCAGTGGAGAAACCTGTATACAATATGGCCCATGCAGTATTACAAAAGACACATTTGGGATGTCTTCACTCAGTTGTATGTGTGAACATCCTTGTTACTTGGCATGGAATACAAATGGTGAACATCAATAGTTTCCCATTAATTTCATCAAAGGTTGGTCACTATTTGCAATTCATTTTACATAATTCTTCTATTTCCAAGACCTATCTAACTTTATGTTTTGTTCCTTTTAAAAGTAAATAAACATTCTAAATATTCAATTGAATTGCTATTGTCAAATGAAGTAATAAAGGTGGCTTACTATCCTGACTCTTCTACTCATTGCCTCATCCACTCTTGATTCTATTGTATTCTCTTTCCACTATCAGTATGGATGGTTGAAGAATACTTACTGCACCACTGAGAAGCTCTAAGCCTGTGAAAGAGTGGTTGTTGTGAACCAAAGCAAAGAACTGAGGAATGGTGATGAAGCTGAAGTTAATGAGGAAGGAAAGGATGTTGAACGTAAGGAGCCACTTGAGGAAGGTGAAGTAAGAGAGAACTCCTGTTCCGAACTTGCCCCCAATAAGTTTCAAGGATCTATGCCACGGATGAATTGAATGGAAAATTTCAATCATGTTTTCACGGAAGCGTCGAAGAGTCTGTAAAAGAATGAGTATAAAGATGAAACATTAACATCTTATGGAATCTTCGCATTTTCGAGGAAAATATACTTTTTTCTTGGTCTTGCATTGAAAAATATCCACTGCATTCACACTTTCCTCTCATTGTTAACATGTCTCTGTTCAATTCCAAGTCTTTGAAACATTTGAATTAATTTTGTTTATAATTCGATGAGATACAATAACAAAATTATTTATAATAGATCAATTTTTTCTACTTTTCCCTCCAAAAAGTTCTGAATGGTATTTGCATTTCCTACAGAACAAGCAGTTTCATTGCATTTCTTTAGCCTTATCACCAATGCAGTGCATATGAAGACAGGCCGGTGGGTTTTCTAAAGTTGATGTAATTTTAAATATAATCAGTTTGGAGAGCATGCAAAAAAAAGCTTTTCACTCTACCTCTGCTCATGTGGCATTTATAAACCTGAGCCTAAACCTAAAACTAATTCTCAGCACAGGTTGATGGCAGCTATTCTGGTGTAATTAAACACTAAATGACATGCTGTATCTGTGTAGGTCATAGGGGAAGAACAAATGCTTTCAGTTAAAATAAATTGGCCTGTGTACTCTAGTTAGATAAACCATTACATTCCCTAAAACACAGAGAAATAGGACTGCCGAGTAGAGTGCGGAATTAGGATTTAGCATGAAACAACAGTAAAGCTTCATCTTTATTAACTGGCGTGGAAAAGTTGCATAGGAAATGCTCCGAAATTGTCCGCACAGAGACTACAGATGCTGAAATCTTAAGCTAAACAGAAACTGCTGGGGGAATTCATCATGTCAGACAATATCTGTGGACGGAAATGTGCAGACAACGTTTCAGGTTGGGACCCTTCTTCAAGGTTTGTGTAGAGGTCAGTCAGCTGGTAGAAACACCATTCTCTACCCCTGCCTATCCAAATCTATCTTCTATCTTGACCACTTCCTGTCTGCGCTGCATATTGATTTTAGAAAAAACGCTACCATATACGCTGTGATTTTTGGCTATCTTGCTCACAGTCCTCCACTGCTGAGGCAGCCCCGAGAATTTTTCAGATCGATAAAAAATAAAAAGTTATGAATGTTAAAAAATCTTGAGATCAGCTGATTGGACATCTTGCATGTCAATCACCATGATGAAGGTAACGCCCCTTCCGGGCAGCCAGGAGTATAAAGCCCAAATGGTATGATTTGAATTTGGTGACCTGCACTCTGCTCGAAATGGTATGAAATTGCATTTGAATTTGGTGGCTTGGTATTTCAAGGAATAGCCATGAGTGAACTGTCAGCCCATCAGCCGTGATTCACTCAACTGCCAACCCACCAGCCGTGAGTCAACTGCCAGCCCACCAGCGGTGAACGCGTGAGTGAACAGCCAGCCCACCAGGCCTGAGTGACTGAGCTGCCAGCCCAAGAATCCAATGGCCCACAAAGTCCATACTAGCCCTCTGGAAACCAGTCCCTTTGGCCCACAACACCCATACTAGCGCTCCAGACTGATTCCTGGGATGTCAGGACTTTCATATGAGGAAAGATTGGATAGACTCGGCTTGTACTCGCTGGAATTTAGAAGATTGAGGGGGGATCTTATAGAAACTTACAAAATTCTTAAGGGGTTGGACAAGCTAGATGCTGGAAGATTGTTCCCGATGTTGGGGGAGTCCAGAACAAGGGGTCACAGTCTAAGGATAAGGGGGAATTCCTTTAGGACCGAAATGAGGAAAACATTCTTTACACAGAGAGTCGTGAGTCTCTGGAATTCTCTGCCGCAGAAGGTAGTTGATGCCAGTTCATTGGCTATATTTAAGAGGGCGTTAGATGTGGCACTTGTGGCTAAAGGGATCAGGGGGTATGGAGAGAAGGCAGGTACGGGATACTGAGTTGGATGATCAGCCATGATCACATTGAATGGCGGTGCAGGCTCGAAGGGCCGAATGGCCTACTCCTGCACCTATTTTCTATGTTTCTATGTTTCCAGAAAGTTCCCGCCCCCCCCCACCCCCTGGCCACCAATATTGGAATTGGTGGAGAGGTGGAATATTGCATTGGGGGACCAGCCCTCCCATGTGAACACTTAGTCTTGTTAACTAATAACAATCTAAAGAGCCCAACATGCACAGAATTCAATATCTAGAGTCCTGGATTCAACAATTCCGTTATACCTGCTCCTGTTAATACTTACAGATAATATTTTAGCCAGCAGCTGGGTGCAGCTATTTATCTGATAATCTCTTTCCATTGACTTTGGCCCAATCTCCATATTTACCTGGTCTCTGGAAAAAAACAGTGGAAATGAACAATTTCAACATTACAAATATTAAAAAAGTATGAGTAAATTATATAAAATCCACACTTGGAATATGTGTCTGGATCGAAACCCAGTTGAGTGCATTCATCCACAAAGGAGCATTTACAGATTCTAATATCATCATCGGCTCTGCGAAGAAAGACTTGGAAGAGAAAGTTTATTAGAAACATAGAAAGAAAAAATAGGTGCAGGAATAGGCCATTCGGCCCTTCTAGCCTGCACCGCCATTCAATATAATTGAGGCTGATCAGTATCCCTTGCCTGCTTTTTCCCCATATCCCTGGAAATGAAATTAAATGAGTTGTTCGGCCTGCCTGAAACCACTAATTTCGGCCCACGAGGCCCCTATTAGCCAAAAAAACAGTCCCTTTTGCCCAAAATGCCCGTATTAGCTCAGGAGGTGCATTTTGGCCCAAAAGGCCCGTGCCTGGCCAGAAAAAGTCCAGAAAAAGTGCCTTTCACTGACCTTCGGCCCATCAGGCCTGTACTAGCCTAGGAGTCGCTTCGGCCCATCAGTAAGTATTCCCCCTGCAAGCAAGCATTAAACCTCACCCCAGTCTCCCCCCCTTCATTTGCTCCCTGTGAAATCCAGGCCAGGATAGACTTTCCTCCTTCATTGCTGTGATCTGCAGAAAAAGATGAAAAATGTCTAAAATTGATTCTCCACCCTCTGCCCTTTCTCTCTCTCTCTCACAGTCTCTCACCTGCTTTGGGCAGACTTTCTGGCCGTTTCTGAACTGCCAGCCCACCAGGCCTGAGTGACAGCTGCCAGCCCAAGAATCCATTCATCTCACAATGTCCATACTAGCCCTCTAAACCAGTCTATTTGGCCCACAACACCCATACTAGCACTCCAGAAAGCCTCCCCCCCCCCCCCCCCACCCCCACCCCACTGGCCAGCAATATTGGAATTGGTGGAGTGGTGCAATATTGCGTTGGGGGACCAGCCCTCCCATGTAAACATGAGACCCAATGGGTCCCACGGAGTCTAGTCTATATTGTAAATAACTGGGGTCCCAGCACCGAGCCTTGTGGCACCCCAATCATCACTGCCTGCCATTCTGAAAAGGACCTATTAACTCATACTCTTTGCTTCCTGTCTGCCAACCAGTTCTCTATTATGTCAATATCCTACCCCCAGTCCCGTGTGCTCCAATTTTGCACACTGATCTCATGTGGGACTTTGTCAAAGGATTTTTGAGAGTCCAGATACACCACATCCACTGGCTCTCCCCTATCCATTCTACTCGTTAGATCGTCAAAAAATCCCAGAAGATTAGTCAAGCATGATTGCTCCTTCATAAATCCATGCTGACTTTGACCGATCCCATCACTGCTTTCCAAATGCGCTGCTATAACATCTTTAACAATCGATTCAAGCATCTTCTCCACTACCTATGTAAGGCTAACTGGTCTATAATTCCCCATTTTCTCTCTGCCTCCTTTCTTAAAAAGTGGTTACATTGGCTACCCTCCAATCCACATGAACTGATCCAGAGTCGAGAGAAAATTGGAAATGATCACCAATGCATCCACGATTTCTATGGCCACCTCCTTGAATACTCTGGGATCAGAATCAGATTTATTAGCCAACTATGTTTTACAACATACAAGGAATTTCACTGGCCAGGTCAGTCATACAATTAAAAGCAACAGATCACCCAAAAACACACTTTAACATGAACATCCACCACAGTGACTCTTACACATTCCTCACTGAGATGGAAGGCGAAATAAAGTTCAAGTCCTTTCCCTTAGTTCGTCCTCGGTCGTGGGCCTCGAGCCCCCGTTGACGGGACGGTCTTGTCTCCCGTAGCTCTAACTAATTACTCACGGCAGCTCCAGAGATGCTGCCTGTCTCGCTGAGTTACTTCAGCATGTTGTGTCTATCTCCCCACTGAAGAGACCTTCAATTGGAAGCACCACTGTCCAAAATCTAGTCTTTTAAATCATTCGTAATATTAAAAAACTATTGCAAATGAAAATTAAAAAAAACCTCAAATATCCAGCAAGTCAGGCAGAATCTGTTGTGCGGAAACACAATTCAGATCTGAACACAAAAAGCTGGAGTAACTCAGCAGGTCAGGCAGCATCTCTGGAGAGAAGGAATGGGTGACGTTTTGGGTGGAGGCAACAAGGGTCTCGACCTGGAACATCACCCACTGAGTTGCTCCAGCTTTTTGTGTCTATCTTTTGATTTCTTGAGGTTGGTCCTCACTATTCTCTTATCTAAAGACATGTTTCCTCCTTCTTGATTGCGTTCTGCTTTCTGTCATTCTGTTCTGCATCTTGGTCAATGCCTGCAGAAGATTAAGTTCATCATCATGAGCATGAGCGCTCACCACCTGTTGTACCTGCCTCCTAACATCCAGTTCTATTGGAAACGTTGCAACCAGATGTCAGAAGATGAGTACAGCTGGCAGTCAATGGTTTCATAAGTTTAGTTCTATTGATCCAGGGTTTTTAAATGATACAGGGGCCAGATATGTGCAATGAACACAAAGTACAGAACGCATAGTAACCAAAAGGTCAACAGAATGTTAATAAAAATCTCATATTTAATTTATTTCTAAGTTCAGCCCCTTGGAGGGAATGACTCTTTACTTTTATGTGTATGGTCACCTTAGAGCTAAAGCAATGTTTAATGCTGGTGGAACGTTTATTGCATATTGACTTAAGGCAGGCCCTTGTATTCATACACCAGATACAATTTTTAACAAAAGTTTTTTCTCTTCACGTATAGTTGAGCATCGTCATTTGTTTAACATGGCATCATTTTTACGATCCAAGAGCTTTTCCTTCAAAGGCCACTTCTCCCCTTGCTGAGATGTGCTATTTTACTTTGAGGAGAACACAGTTCTCTTGGAATTGTTACAACCTCCACAGACGACAACAATCTCTCCCTTCAAGAATAGAACAGTCCCTCACTGTCAATTACATGTAACAAAATCTGCAGTTGCAGTTCCAATTTCAAGTTACATTTATTGTCACATCACCAATTGGTACAGTGAGATTTGAGCTATCATACAGCCATACAAAAAAAACACAATACACGATATAGAGTTTAACATGAACAGTTAACAAGTTCCAGTACCCAAATAGGTAACCCTGTGAATTGACAACATTATCCCTTCAGTCAGCATCCGTGTGTGTTTAAGACACCTGATAATGCTGCTACATTATCAAAACTAATATGTGTAAGAAGGAACTGCAGATGCGGGTTTAAACCGAAGATGGACACAAAAAGCTGGTGTAACTCAGCTGCTAACTAATTAACCTGCTGAGTTACTCCAGCTTTTTGTGTCTATCTTTGTCAAAACGAATCCCTGAGAGAGGATGAAGCCAATCTAGCATTGCAGGAAAAAGGGAAACACTACAAACTCTTCAAGGGATGATTGAGGTCCACTGAATTATGCCCTGAAACAGTTTGAAACTGTAAGGGTATGACCAGTGACATTTATTTTGTTGAATGACAAGATGTTCTTCATTTCATTTCGGAGTCACGTGAGTGACTTCGTGAAGAGCCCGCCGGCGCGCATGCTCGACATATCGTCGTACCGCGTTGCTTCGACGGCTGACGGGGGAGCGTGCTCCTCGCCAGCCCTTCATAAGGGAACCACGCAGGTAAGTATGCTACCTTAAGTTGGTGGTTCTTGTTGTGTTTGCTTCACAGCAAGAACATGGATGGGAGTTTGAGAGGCCAGAGATCGGGGAAAAGTCGCCGGCCAGCAGTTCCGGAGCGAGAGTTGTCGGGGGTACCTGCAACGCAGACCGGAACGAGGGCGGAGATGTCGGTGAGCTCTGTTTTTTCAGGTCCGGACCCGCCCGCACACCACAGCTCGGAGGAGTTCGACGAGGAGGAGTGTGGTGTGCCGCCAGAGCAGGACGACCCTGCCATGGCAGTCAGGTCGTCAGCAGGCTTGCTGACGGCCTCGAGCAGAAGGGTCCGTGCGGCTGCACGGCCCGCTTCACGAAGCCCCCTGAGGAGGGGAAGGGCAGGAGCCCAAAAGCCTAACCCTGTCGGGGCTAAGGCTCTGCCTGTCGCCAAGGAGCGGTCAGGTTCCAGGACGGGACCCGGGGCAGCTGTGAGGTCCAGCCGTCGCCCCCCAACTTCCGACGCCGGGACGAGTCAGTTGGGGGTCCCGTCACGGTCGCCGAGCCCCCCATGGATGGGTGGGCGAGACCATGCGTCGGCAAGGTCCACGATGTGGGCAGCTGGCAAGCCTGCACGGGCCCAAGGTATCCAGGCTTCGGCTGGTGCCGACACCATGCCGCATCTGTCCTTAGAGGCAACGGCTTCCGCTCCCGCTACACGGAGGCGGTTGAACACGCCCGTGCAGGAATCGCGCAGTTTCGCCTCGGCGGCTGTCGACGACAACTACCGGCACCGGCAGGGCCTCGACGAGGTGCGGGCCGATGACAGGAGCCCCGGCCAATTTTTCAGAGCTGGAGGACTCCGACCACCTGAGTGTTCAAGGTGAAGGGCGTATTGACCGTATAGAGCGGCTGCTGGAACGTCTCATTCAACAACAACAGGCATCCAGCAGCGACAGGCACAGGGCTTCATCACCAGCTTCATACACCAGCCTGGAGCAGCAGGACGAGGAGGCAGTGGTCGATCCCATCCCACCCCCGCCTGAATTACCGGCGGAGGACCTCCTCGATGTGGCCACCAAGTTTGCAGCCCCTCATTCCTTGGGGCTTCCTATCAATACAAAACTGGCAGCCACTGTGGACTTCCTAAATAATCACCAGCTTCAGGAGGAAGTTCTACTACAAGCCATGAGCCGTCACAAGGCTCCATCAAACTGCAACTCCCTCAACGTGCCTGTGGTCAATACGCCAATATGGGGCAACATCAGTGCGGCTATCCGTCAGCAGGAGCTAAAGATTCAGCGGATCCTGAAACTCCTCACGGCCGGGATTACTGCCTTTGTGCGGTCGGTCGACGGAGAGGAGCTTAATTTGGACCAGGAGGATGCTCTGGCGCTTCTATGCGCTACTCAAAACGAAATCAACGGCTTTCGGAAAAATAGCATCCGCCCAGCGCTCAACCCCAAATTTGCAGGGTTGTGCAAACCACCGCCGCCGCCGCCCCGTCAGCTCTTTGGCGAAGACCTTTCCAAAAGGGTCAGAGAGCCTGATGAACAAGCCAAGACCGTGGGGCTCATGCGCTCTCAGAGTGCCCCCACGCCATCGAGCTCCAAAACTCCGCTTGGCCGCTCACGAGGGTCTGCCAGCATGTCTACCAGGAATTACCCTCCAGCTCCAAACAGATATCAACCACCCCAACCACAGGGGTCTTTTTTAGGACAGGCTCGGCAGAAGCCGAGATGGAAAATGAGGACGCCACGACCTCAAACCAACCCAGCACCTCTACGTCCACCCACTCGTGTCAGGGACCGCCGGTAATCACAGAGGTGAGGCGGTCTGGTTCTCTTTTTTCTCTTTGTTTAACTTCACATGTTGGTGGGCGTTTGCGGTTGTTTGCGGGTGCATGGGGTGATATTACCAGTGATGAGTATGTGTTACGGAATATTCAGGGCCATAGCATTGAGTTTATTAATGGGGACATCCCTCCGTCTCAGCATAGACCGGGTCGTATGTTTAAACTAACGGCTGCGGAACAGTCCGTAGGCTATAAGGAAATTTTAAGGCTGGAACAGAAAGGGGTCATAGAGAAAACGGTTCATGAACCCGTTGAATTTGTTTCCAATATTTTTACCCGACCTAAGAAAGATGGAGGCTGTAGAGTCATTATTGATCTAAGCACTCTGAATAAATTTGTAACATATACTCATTTTAAAATGGACACGTTTGAAACGGCCAAATTATTGATCTCACAAGGGTGCTTTATGGCATGTATTGATTTACAGGATGCGTACTATGCCGTACCCATGCAAAAATATTACAGAAGGTTCTTAAAATTTATCTGGATGGACCAGCTGTGGCAATATAGGGCGTTGCCTAATGGGCTCACCACAGCCCCTCGATTATTTACTAAATTGGTGAAGCCAATTATGGCTTATTTAAGACAACGACATCATATCGTTATGGCCTATTTAGATGATATTTTAATTATCGGACACACCTTGGAATCAGCTCAACAAGGGGTTGCAGCTGCGGTCAATTTGTTCCAACAGCTTGGGTTCATTGTTCATCCAGAAAAATCTAAGTTCTGCCCCACCCAGGTAATTAATTATCTGGGGTTCCAGGTGAATTCCATTAGCATGAGAGTCACCATACCAATTAACAAAATTGAGGAGGTAACACAGGTGTGTACAGACTTAATCAATACTTGTATACCATCGATTCGTCACACAGCTACTGTCATTGGCAAGATTGTGGCTTTGTTTCCGGCAGCCCGGTATGGACCTCTGCATTATCAAAACTTGCAGAGAGCCAAGATCGCTGCGCTGCGACGGCATGCTGGTCATTATGATCGATCAATGCAGCTGCCGCCTGCAGCATTGGATGAGTTACGATGGTGGGTTTGCCACATTAGTAACTCGTTTAAAACTATTATTGAGGCGAAACCGATGATATACTTACAAACTGATGCGAGCTCTGATGGTTGGGGAGCTACGAATCAACATTCTAGTTGTGGGGGCCGATGGGATACCCTTGAGAATACAATGTTGGTATCACAAGGGATCAACTATTTGGAGCTGCTTGCAGCGTTTCATGGACTTCGTGCATATTGTTCCAAGATCTTTGGAGCACATATCCGGCTCCAAATAGACAACACCACAGCGGTGGCGTATTTAAACCACATGGGCGGTACCAGGTCAGTTTCATGTGATAAATTGGCTAATTCAATTTGGATCTGGTGTGTCAAGAGAGACATTTGGATTTCAGCCACCTATTTGCCAGGTGAGCTTAATTTTGTGGCGGACGCCAGGTCACGCAAGTTCAATGATAATATTGAATGGATGTTACATCCTGAAATTTTTGCAAAAATCACAGCCAAATTTGGGAAACCGGACATTGACCTTTTTGCGTCCCGGTTGAACCATCAGGTACCAACCTACGTCTCGTGGGAACCAGATCCTGGGGCTATAGCGTTAGATGCATTCTCGCTAGACTGGGGGAATTGCTTTTTCTATGCATTCCCTCCGTTTTGCCTCATCAGTCGGGTATTACGTAAAATTCAGATGGATGGTGCCAAGGGAATCCTTATCATACCCGACTGGCCTACACAGCCGTGGTATCCGATGGTCTTTGACACGCTCAGTGAACCTTGGGTCCGTTTGCAGGGTAGCCCAGAATTAGTTACTCACCCTGTTTCAGGGGAGCCACATCCCTGCCATGGATATTTAAATTTGTTGGCTTGCAGATTCTGAATCGGCCTTTAGTTGGATACGGCCTTTCTACCCGGACCATGGATACCATTGCGGCGTCGTGCCGAGAGTCTACAAGGCGAAGATACCGCTCTCACATCAGGAAGTGGGAAGCCTTCTGCAGCCGCTCTCGCATCACCTACGATGCCGTGACTATAACCGACGTCCTGGAATTCCTCGCGGGGTTGCACCATGATGAACACTTAAGCTACAGTGCCATCAACAGCGCCAGGAGCGCTCTATCATTCTACCTCAATATTGAGGTGGGATCCAACAGGCTAGTGTCCAGGCTCATGCGGGGTATTTTCAATACGAATCCGCCTACACCACGCTACAATATCACCTGGGATGTCAGGGACGTTTTAACTCTGCTCAGGACGTGGTCCCCCATGGAAGGGCTCCAGCTGGACAAACTCACCATGAAGCTGGTGATGTTACTAGCGCTGACTTCAGCACAGAGGGTACAGACACTCCATAAACTACGTGTCGACAGAATGATGTCTACCCCCACAGAAGTAGTTTTCTTTGTTGACGAGCTACTAAAGCAGCATAGACCTGGGTGCACAGGGCTGCAGCTGAAGTTCCCGGCATACCCCGCAGATGCTAGGCTATGTTTAGCCTCCCACATCCGTTACTACGTCAAGGTGACGGCAAGCATCAGAGGAATGGAGAGATACCTGCTTGTCACTCATAAGAGACCTCACCATCGAGTGACAACACAGACGATATCCAGGTGGCTTCGAGTCGTCTTGGGTAAGTCAGGTATCGACACTAATGTGTTCAAATCTCATTCCACCAGGGCTGCATCGACGTCGGCGGCGAGGGTCATGGAGGTGCCCATGGACCATATTCTCGCCACAGCAGGATGGGCTAATGAAGCGGTGTTCCAGCGTTTCTACAACCGGCCCGTCGCTGCGCCTCTACAGTTCGCAGAAGCCGTGCTAGATGCGGGGCAAGAACGTGGAGATGTCCCCGAATAAGGGTTTTTTTGATTTGTTTGTTAATAAATATGATTTGTTTTGCAGTATGGACTAGTCAGCACGTTATTCCTCCCATCCATCCCTGGTAGTGGTGTGACAGCATGGACGTGGTCCAGGGCGTGTCATCACAGAAGCTTTGAAGTCTTCACGAAGTCACTCACGTGACTCCGAAATGAAATAGTAAGATTGAACGAGAACTTACCAGTTCGAAGGTTGATCTTTATTTCATGAGGAGTCGAAGTGAGGGATTTCGTGCCCTCCTCGCCCAACCCACAATCGCCTTCATCTGGTAATCTTAGTCGTTTTCATTCTTACTATGTGAAGTCATTTCTTTTGATTGGTTTCTGTGATTCCACGCCGCTACTTTGAAGTATGTCGAGCATGCGCGCCGGCGGGCTCTTCACAAAATCCCTCACTTCGACTCCTCATGAAATAAAGATCAACCTTCGAACTGGTAAGTTCTCGTTCAATCTTACTATTCTACTCCAGTCTTAAATGTAAAAATTATGAATAACTGAGGCTGTAGCAAAATAAATTAGAAGTAATCATTGTGTGCTCACCGAACATGTACTGGTATTCACACAAACAGAACACAGCCATATTTAAAAACCACCCTTGAAGGACTTGTACCTGATCTCTCGTTTCTCATGCAAGCCCACTGTCAATTCCAGGATGGCCCTTGCCCGTTCACTGGGTGATAAGGTCACCAGTTCAGCAATTATCTCCTTCCTTTCTGCATAAAATCAAATTAAAATGATTTATTTCCTTTCACAAGGTCAGGTGTTGACATCACATTCTTTCCTCTAATGGTGTAATTGAGGATATTTACCCAGCGCGTGTGAGTTTTTGGACAAATGTTACCTGAACACATTCTACACACCTTCTGTCTCTTCATCTCTCAGCTCACGTTCTGGTATTATATCCTGTGCACTCACACCAGCCAAGGATGCCATCCGCATTGCAGCACCAATACTTATGCGCCTCTTCCCTGATAATAACACACTGCATCAGAAATGATTCTATCAATTCAATTTATTTACTTCAAACTTTCAGAATGACATTCTCCTGATATATTGTGTATGGTTTACCAGTGATCTGGAGAAACTTGGTCTGTAATCTCACAGAACCTCAAATAAACATTAAAATACCTTTTAAATATAATGGTAGACAAAAATGCTGGACAAACTCAGTGGGTGAGACAGCATCTATGGAAAGAAGGAATAGGCGACGTTTCGGGTCGAGACCCTTCTTCAGACTGATGTCGGGGGGGGAATAGAAAGGAAGAGGCGGAGACAGTGGTCTTCTGGGAGAGCTGTGGAGGGGAAGGAGGGAGAAAGCAAGGACTACCTGAAATTGGAGAAGTCAATGGAGGAGGTTCATGACAGAATGGTCGGATTGGGAATGGGATGGGGAGTTGAAGTGGTGAGCCACCGGGAGATCAGGTTGCTTATTGCGAACGGAGCGGATGTGTTGGGCGATCACCCTTGTTGATAGTGAATTCCAGATCCCTATGGCCCTCTAAAATTAGTTTCCTTGTCTACTGTCTAATCCTTTCCTCCTGGTTTTTGCCTCGTCGCCAACTGAATATTTTCCTTCCTACTTGCCCCATCTACGCTGCTGATAATGCAATACAAGTGTCCCTCCAGCAATCTCACATTTCAGGGTAGCTTCCCGTTCAGTGTTCATGACCATAATAATAAGAAAAATAAGTACTATCAATCAGAAATCTACCATTACCTCTCCAATGTGGTTCATCAAATTTGTTCAAATTTGAGAAAGTGATTTCATCGATATTTATCATTAGCCGACTGGAGATCTTTGCCGATGCATCTTCCTCTACTTTGACTGGTATCTGAGGAACATCTTGTGGAGGTGTATGCGTTTCAATGTACTTGTAATCTGGATACGTTTCTGTAAAATAGTGGTAGAAAAACCTCACCACTGCAACGCAAAGTTGCCAGAATTGTTGGAAACATTGGCATAATGTCAGTTTTTCTCCTGATGTATTATATCCATCAACTATGTCCTCCAATGGCAATCTCTCATCGGGTGTCTCTTCTGCCACCACAGTCTCATCCATTTGTTCTACCCATACTCTAATTCCTCTGCCGTCTTGGCTCATCTTCCTCACTTTCTCTTTCTTGTATTTATTTATTTAATTATTTGTTATCTCTCCACGTAGAATCACTAGATTCCAAGATGATACATCCACTGAAACCTACCCGACCATTTTTACTTTTGTCTAGAATCGCTTAAGGATACTTTCTTCTATGTTGCATAATCTCTGTGATAATAATTTGCAAAGCCTACTGTAATCAACAAAATTGGAGAAAAACGTCCAATTATTCCAAGAAAAAGTTGAGCTCTATAAAACCCAAAGAAAATCTCAATTTGTAAACAGATTTCTAACATAATAACATAAAGTAGCTAGTTAATTGATATGGTACTTCCTCAAAATGTCTCCCTGCATTCTAAAGAAAGATCAGTTAATAAATAATTTTAAAAGTACACATTACAAAAGTTCTAGAATCACGAAGGCATAATATTCAGATTTGAAACAGTCCCCAAACTAATGAAGTAATAATGTTAAAATTCATGGATACATTCTAGCAAACAAGTCTTTGGAACACGTGTATGCTCTCTACATTCTAATTGATTTCAAATGAATTGTCACCCATCAAATACAGCATTCCAATTTTTTGTTTAAGTATAATGATTTATTTTACCCAAAAGGTGATCACAAGTATCAACCTATTTGGAGTCAGCAGACATCTCTGGTTCAAATTGGCTATTACCAATTTGTCGGGGCTACATAGAAACTCAGATGCTAAACTGAGTAACTCCCAAAAACTGGTGTAGGAAAAGATAGGACACAATTTAGTGTGCTCAGCAGTTCTGTCGGAGGACAGGATTGATCCAGGAGTTTACTTTATAATTCTGCCTTTTCATCATATTTTATAATATTTTGATTGTCAAAATCTATTGCTCAGATTTGAAATTAGCAATTGCATTCATCAGCAACTGTGTGTGAGAGAATTCCAAGCCTCTGACCATCACATTATTATTTAAGATATCTATCTACGCTGTTTACATTCTCCCCTAACTTTGGATTCATCAACCTAGAAATGTTCTTGCTCTTTTTTCGGAGTGATAAAAAGCGTTCTGCATTGCAATGCCAGCATTTTAAAATACTGCAAGAAGGTCTGGATATTTTGTAACATTGCAGAAAACTTTGCCTTTGTGTCACTGAAAATGCAGAAATAAAGAACTTCCAAAGAATGTTGTACAGCAAGTGGCAGCTATTTACAGAGTTGTGAAAGTGCAACAATTGTCAGAGATGTGAGCCATGGGTTCTGGAAAAGCATCACCAATTTTTCAATGTGCAGTTAGCCTATAAATTGTAGGTGTGGAGATTAAATGTACGTTACGTGAATCCGGGTAAAGTGCCTGTCTGTGTGCATGCATGGATCTTCCTCTTCTTTTGTGTGGCGTGCACAGCTTAAAGTTGTAGGACAACTTGTTTTATTTGATCTTCCATTTGTGCACGTTGAGTTGATTGCATTAGTCAAAACAGGGCGGACCACGTGAAGGTTGCAATCTTCCACCCCCATGCATGTATGTTAACACTTGACAAATCTTTATAGAAACAAGTTTTCAAAGTTAAATGAATGTTAGTTTTATCCAAAACCGCCAACTGATACAGTGTGGGTAATTCTGCCACAGGTCTGATCATATATTTATTACATTTTGGGAAATGAAAATTAATAATACTTACTTGGCTCCAGGTTTGAAATTTGAACATTTCTGTCGAGGCTGGGAATGAATGAAGAATCTTGGAGATGACTTGCAGAGTATGTTGATGAAACAGAGCCATAGGAATCATCTGCAATTGGCTCAAACCCAGGATTAACTATCCAATGGAAACAGCAAACACCATAATTATAATTATTTCAGAACATAAGCTCTAATGGTTACAGTAATTGAATAATCAGCAGGGCAGAATACAGAAACTTTTCCATTGTTACTTTTATTCCACAGTTCACTTATACTTGACCCAGCAATTGAAAATGGTGTACAGCTTTCAACGACTAGGATGCTGAAAACACCTTCCTTAATTAACAGCATGAAACTAAATTTGTCAAAATCTCTTCAAAATAAGGTTTTTTTACAGTCTCTGTTCATGGGACCTTCTCAAACGGATTGATTTTCTAAAATACAAACCCATCCAGTCCATGCCAAGAGTGAACTGTTAACTTCCTTATCATTCAGATGGATTTATTTCACTAACCTACTAAGATTTTCTATGACTAAAGGAGCTAAAGGCAGGAGGGGTACTGATTGTGGATGATCAGCCATGATCATATTGAATGGCGGTGCTGGCTCGAAGGGCCGAATGGCCTACTCCTGCATCTATTGTCTAATTGTGAAGTTCTGAAAAACAATTATTTTACGTTATTTTGTAAGAAAGGGCAAAGATGTAATAGTTTTAAACTATTCAAACGCAATTTTGTATTGAAATGCCTATCATCAATGAAGCATTTTGAAAGGCCTACTAGTGAAGAATGTCTCCTGTTACTGTGGCCATGAGGAGAATTATGGCAGATAATCACTGCACAAGAGGTGTCTTACAAACAGCAATGACATTATATGATCTGATCGATAATGGGAAGACTTAAATGCTATCCTCAGTAAATCTAAATCAAAATCTTACTTTAAATGTGTAGGAAGGAACTGCAGATGTTGGTTTACACTGAAGATAGACATAAAATGCTACAATAACTCAACGGGACAGGCAGCATCTCTGGAGAGGAGGAATGGGTGGTGGTTTGGGTCGAGACCCTTCTTCACCATTCCTTCTTATGTTAAATGTGTTGTTTAACTACAATATTCAATGACATTCAACATTAATGTTCCAGAAAATTGCATAATGACCGATGAGATCTGGAACAGCTAGAAAGTGACAATTTTCATGGGAAACCTTTTGAACGTGCCATGGAAACCAGTCCACTCCTCTAAGAGGGCAGCGCTCTAGCTCTGATCCCTTTTGAAAGAAAGTGTAGCTTTGATGGTTCAAATGGCCTCTTCTGCTACAAACCTAAAAAGATTCTGCAAATGTATTTGCTATTTAGATAATTAAGCCATTTTAATAGTAAGATTAAACAAGAACTTACCAGTTTGAAGTTTGATCTTTATTTTATGAGGAGTTGCGATGAGGGATTTCGTGAAGACCCCGCCAGGCACGCATGCGCGACATTCTTCAAAGCAGCGGTGTGGAATCACAGATCACAAACCGAAGATAGTAAGATTAAAACTTGACCATACCAGTTGAATTTATAATAGAGGATTGGGAGCGGAGGGCACAAAATCCCTCATCGCAACTCCTTATAAAATAAAGATCAAACTTCAAACTGGTAAGTTCTTGTTTAATCTTACTATTTTACTTTGGAGTCACGTGAGTGACTTCGTGAAGATTTCAAAGCTCTGTGATTACATGCCCTGGACCACGCCCATGCTCACACACTGCCGTAATTCTGATGGAGGAAGTATGTTAACGTATTTCAGACTTGAACAAGCTGAAAAATAATAACATTTGTTAATACAACAATAACCCCCTGACTCGGGGACCAACGTTTAGGGAACAGCACTTAAAACTGAATCCACCAACGTTGCGGGAGCGCTTATAAATCAGTTATAAACCGCTGAAGTGTAGATTCACTGGCCCAGCTCGCTATTGCGAGGCCATAATCCATGAACACCGCCATAGTCCTTGCCACTGATGTGGATGCAGCCCTGGTAGAATGACATTTAAAATATTAGTGTCTTACCTGCTGCACCGAATACCACCTCGAGTCATCTGGAGATACTCTGCACAATCACCCTGTGACGTGGGTTTCCATGGCTGAAACAGACCCGTCTCCATATATCTGATGCCCATTTGCAGACGTGTAATCCCAGGTCTGTGTAGTGTAAGTAATTCTTCTATAAAGAAGTTACCTTATTATGATCCGGTCATTCTATCCAGGTTTAATTCCTGTAAAGTCATGACCTGTTGAGCTGTGTTCAGTGCCATTACCATAACCACTTTGAAGGTGACAAGTCCATCATGGGCGACCAGCTCCTGAGGAGGGTCAACACTACCTCATCCCAGTCCAATCTAGCGATAGGACGACAATGCACTCCTGGCACTGTATACAGCACTGTAACTGAGGGACACATCATAATGACGACCCATGAGTATACCAGCGCCTTGGAGAGTATAGCAGATATGTAGATGGTCTAGGTGCGACTACAGAAACCTCCCATATCCTTATGTAGGCGAGGTACTGCTTCCTACTGGACTCTCTCTGCACGATGCTGTTTGACATCCATGGTCCTTTATGTTGCAGAGCCTGGTTGCGTATCCTGCAGCACCTGTCTGATGAAGCAGAATGGAGAAAGCATAGAAACCCCGCATTTCCCCCCAATGTAGTGAAAACGCGTCCATCGCCACTGCCCCAGGATCTAGTTCTCAAGACATATGTTGGTATCCAATGGCTCAACCTGGACGCAAAGAGGTCGAAATCTGGTATTCCATATTAGGCTATAATTTTAGCAGATATTTGGAGGTTCAATCTACTTGATGTCGTTATTAATACTTGTGACCTGGTGTCCGCCACTATATTGAGCTTATCCAGAAGGTACATAGCTGAACCCATTTCTTTCAATCCACCAGAGCCAAATTAATGTTTCCAATTCATCCCAAGATATTAACTTGACGCCACCCATAAGGTTTAATATGCCACCTCAGTGGTATTATTTTGAAGACGAACATACGTATGCTGCAGATTAGTGCATTAACGTGCAGCCCTTGACATGCTTCCAGCATTTCTAAACAGTTTATACCTTGTGATTGAAGAAAGTAGACTCATGCAATCCCATTTACCGCCCCAACTGGAATGGTGTCAGTAGTTCCCCAGCCCTTGGCGCTTGCGTCGGTTTGTAACGCGACTACTAGGTTTGATGTTATGATGGGATTTAACAATCACAACCATTGCTAATCCACCATTGTACCTCAATTATGCTTTGATTGGCAGCTGCATAAGCTCGTAATTGTCCAGCATTCGCTATACATGCCGAGATTTTGCTTATTCACCCAAGCTTTGATAGCGTAACGACCCAATTATGTGGCTGGAATGTAGCTCCAATTTACCCATAGCTTAGCAGCATGTCGAAAGTCGGTTCCCTGGCGCAAGCAAGGCGGTTACATGCATCTATTATGTCTATAGCTCTGTTCCCTGGATAGTGACAAACAGAGCCCCAGAATGTATGTACCTCCCTCCTACTTGTGAGGTTATGCATGCAGCACTTCCAAGAGAACCAGGCCCCCTTACCTCCATGGTTACCGGTGGGCCTGACGTTCTGGTTTCTAGTATTCCGTCTTTGCTGGGTGCTGCTCGATCGCCTCGGTAAATCCTTGTTCCTGCAGCTGGTGTGTGGTGAGGTAGTCTATGCTGGCTCTGCCCTAACAAGGCTTCTGCTGTTGGAGAGCTGGTGCAGATGTGTTCTTGATGGCCTCGTCTTTGACCTGCTTGGGCAGGTCCTCCCCAAACAGCTGTCTTGGTGGTGTGGTGGACGTACGACCCAACCCAGCGAATTCAGGGTTAATGTCGGGCTGGATGGAGCTCTGACTAAAAGTGTGCTACACAGGAGGGCTAGAGCATCCTGCTGCTCCGCGGATGCACCTGCCCCATCGAGGGTCCTGACGAGCGCCGTGATGCCCGACGTCAATAGCTTCAGAATTTCCTGCCTCTTCATCTCTTGTGCCCTCGCATTGGAACTAATGTTCCCTCAGATGGCTGAGTCGACCCTCGGGACTTTCAGGGTAACACAGTTTCCAGGATCCTAGTACTTCGCCATGGTTTCTGAAAGCACCTGGTCTTGGAACTGGTGTGTCGTCAAGAAATTAATACTTACTGCCAATGTAGAGTGCAGCGGTACCCCTGAAATACAGGTTTCAGATTTTCGACACTACCTCCAATTTCTTCTTCTGGATCGAGAGCAGTGGGCTCTTCTGCTGCCGCTTTTTCGTCAAATCGGCCATCTCTTGACTCCTAGCAGTCCCGATGGACGAAGGTGAGATTGAAGGTGGCGGCATGTTCCGACTCCCAGACTGCTGAGACTCCTGCTCTTGCCGATCCAGGTCCCGCTGATATAGTTGCTCCACCATTAGCTCCATCCTAGTCATGCGACCGCTGCCGCTACACACGGACAACAGGTCGACTTCCCCAGGCCCTGATGAGTCGCTGGGTCTTCTGCCAGTAGGTCACACCTCAACGAAGTGGCTGACAGGTACTCGTCAGCACCCGCTCCTGCGGGGCTGAACGGCTTCCGCACGGACAACCCGCTAGCCCGGCATCCCTCGGACCTTAGCGGCCTCTCTACCTGACGAGCAGGCAGAGGAAAGGAGTCGGAACCGGTCCCCAATACCGGCTCCGTGATCCGTGCAGGCACACCGTCACCCTCACCCCCAGGGGTCTGTGACGGCGCTTGGCTGGCTTTACCCACAGCAACGGGATTGCCTAACCGTATTCTGCTGCTACCGGGGGGGCAGCCTGTTCCGGTGCAGTGCTGGTACCTCCTGCAGTCTCAACGACTCCTGCATGGACATACAGCTAGTCCGCCGTCGTTCGGACCTAAGCGGCACCTCTGCCTGGTGGGAAGGCAGAGGGAAGGATCGGTACCGGTCCCCAATACCGGCTCCGCTGTCCGTGCAGGCTTGCCGTCACCCTTAACCACACGGGTCCGTGAGGGCGCATAGCCGGCTTTACCCGTAGCAACGGGGTTGCCTAGCCGTAAACTGCTGCCACCGGTCTGCGCTCCGGCAGCCTGTTCCGGTGGAACACCGGTACCTCCTGCTCCTGCAGGGCTCCCCGACTTCCAGCAGGTCCATCACCGGCCCGCAGTCTAGCAGGTTACCCCCGGCGGTATGTCGATGCCTCCCGCTGCAGCGGGGCATGACCTGTGCGCAGCTCTCCACCATCTCTGATACCTGCATAGTAGGAGAGACAAAACGAGCCGCCGAGCGGGTCACATGTTTACGCACCTTTGCCCCACTGTCACTATGCTTAGGTGAGAGTGGTAGGGAGTCCAGGTCTTGCCTACCCTGCTCCCACGCGGTGCTCCACCATTTTGCGGCCCCATGGTCAGCCGTGGTGGAGAGACGGGTCCTGGCTGTGCAGGGCTCCCTGACCTCCGCGTTCTTCTGGAATGGTGGCCACTGATTCCCATCTGAAGTCGCACGGCCCTTGGAGACCTGCTTCGCTGTCTTCATTCTGGTCTCCATCCATCTGTAAGCAAACTCTAATACAGACGCTTAGCTATTCAAAGTTAGCATCTTACCTGAGGGTCTTTAAGAAGTATGGTGACCAGCCTCTCATGCTTTAATAACTTTTATATGCTGGCAGTCTGAACTTCTTGAAGACAATGCATACCCTGGAGTAGCAGGGCACTTGAATGTAGACAGGCCACAGTATCCCTGCAGCTGCAGTGTGGAGTCAGGCTGCCTTTGCTTGCAAGCCTACTTCTTCCTGAATGCCAGCAACCCGCAGAAATGGGCTGTGGTGTAGAGTCGGGGCTGCTGCCCATGGCAAGCACTGCAAGCCCTACTCCACATGCACACCGCCAGCCCGCAGTATCACCCCCGCGGGCTGTGGTGTAGAGTCGGGGCTGCCGCCCTGCCGTTGAAAACTTCTGACGGCGAGCCTGCAAGCCCCACTCCTGCATGTACAGCGCCAGCCCGCAGTATCCCCCGCGGCTGCAGTGTAGAGTCGGGGCTGCCGCTCTACCGTTCCTAACTTTGAACGGCGAGCCTGCAAGCCCCACTCCTACATGTACACCGCCAGCCCGCGGTGTTCCCCGCGGCCTGTGGTGTAGAGTCGGGGCCGCCGCTCTGCCGTCGCGAACTTTTGCCGGCGAGCCGGCAAGCCCCATTCCTTTTCGTGCCGCCAGCCCGCGGAGTCCCCTGCGGGCTGCGGTGTGGAGTCGGGCTGCCTCTGCCGTCCTCTGCCGGCGAGTGTATGACCCCGGACCCTCCTGGGTCAACGGGCTTCCCGACTCCAAACTATTGCAGCCGCCGCTGACTGCCGCAGCAGCCAGATCCGAGGTGGCCGCGAGACCCTGCGATAGGGCCACCTAGAAGAAAAAAGACCGCAGGTTAGTGTTTTACTTACCTGCAGGTCCCAGCAGTAGAGGAGCAACGCTCCTCCCTGCCTGTCGCTCGCAAGCAGTCGACGATATGTCGCGCATGCGTGCCTGGCGGGGTCTTCACGAAGTCACTCACGTGACTCCAAAGTAAAATTGAAATCCTTTCATATTAACTTTTATTTAAAATATGTGCACAGTGCAAAACATTTGCTAAGTATTCCAGTTTATTCTATCTCACCCTGAATGACCATTTAATAATTTATTTAATTTGGCAAAGCTCTCTCACTTTTTACAAAAAAAGTTCAATCCTGTGACAGAGATTTCTGCAAGACTCAGAAGATCATTCAGTGAAGAACATGTTACTCATTGAGCTAACAGTGCTGCAAAGATCAGATTCAGGTATTCAGTAACCATTCTTAGATAATAAATACACAAATTGCTGCCAGTGACTGATACCACTCAGAAGGTAGACACAAAATGCTGGAGTAACTCAGCGGGACAGGCAGCATTGGAGAGAAGGAATGGGTGATGTTTTGGGTCAAGACCCTCCTTCAGACTGATGTCAGGGGAGAGGGAGAATGATAGATAAGGAAGTATGAAGGTGTGAAAACAGGGTTAAGGAACAGGAAAATGTAGAATAGATGATTGTTAGCTGGGAGAAGGTAGCAACAAAGCAAAGCGAGATCATGTAATCAGAGACAGTAAAACTGGCCGGAGAACTGGGAAGAGGGAGGGAAGGCGAGAGAAAGCCAGGGTTACTTGAAGTTAGAGAAGTCAATGTACATACCGCTGGGGTCCAAGCTGCCCATTCAGAAGACTTTGGCTGAAGATTCTCATACTTTCCCTAGTCCAGATGTCATTAAACAATAAAATGCAATTTTATGCAAATGCTCAATCTTTGCCATAAGCATTCACTGATATTTAGTAATTGGCTAAATCACACAGAATTATGCCATGTCATTCTAATGAGTGATGCATAAAAATACAAAGTAAATGCATGTAATGCAAATCAATATTTAAAGATAAATTCCCATTCCAAAGAATAGGTCCAAGTAAAACAACAAACATACCATATCCAGTGTTATTCACATTTGCATTCATATGATTGAATGGAGGTGTTGATTCCCTGTGTTCTCTGCCAATTGTTGCCATTTGTATAATCTCTGGCTGCCCACGATTTCTCCAAACATCTGATGATTGAAATACATCCCACTGGTAGGAAGCTGGCAGTGGAGTTGCGCGGACTGTAGATGGTCCCTGTGTACTGTAGCCAGAAACAAAATCCGTCAGAATGCAGTACTGCTAGAGGATTTATAATGAAGGAAGTTTGCTTATTATTGGTTTACATGGACAGGAAGCGTTTAGAGGGCTATGCAGGCAAATGGGACGAGCCCAGTATGGCAACTTGGTCGGCTTGAAAAGATGGGTTGAAGAATCTGTTTCCGTGTTGTATAGCTCTATCATTCCCTGACCATCTGAATTTCTTTGCTTACTTGTGCAGGTCCCAATTCAAAACCTAGATGAGACACGTGATTAATGAACCCAAACTGCTAATCATAAAACATGTTTTGAAAACAAATTATTTATGGCAAAAGTTTACAAAAGATCTATCTTGCATCTTAGCTTTTTACAAGATGTTTCTGCCTGTACAAAGTTAATTTTAAAGAATCCATTTACTTGTTGTTACAATTTATTCAAATATATCCGCATCTTTAGGAAGTAAGGTGAAGTAGATACTAAAGAAAATGATGCTACTTCTATGTGGCCTTGTATTTTGGACAACAAGCAAACTGAGACTTGAGAGACTCCAGATGCTGGAGTGTGGAACAAAGACAAAGTGCTGGTGGAACTCAGCGGGTCAGGCAGTATCGGTGGGGGGGATGGACAGATGGCGTTTTAGGTTGGAATCCTTCTTCAGACATTATTTCTTGATTAGAAACAAACATAATTTCTCGATTTCCCTCAAGATCATAGAAATTATAAAACAAATACCTGAGAACTGTTGTAAATGCCACGCTGCATGGCTAACCACCAGAATTTAAAAGACTTGCCTAAAATAACCACACCAGCATTTCAGTGTTAATACGGCTTCTGTCAATCTCTATTTGGTAGCTATCAATTACAAGTGACATACGTTACATTTTTTAAGCAGGACAGATATTGTGAACTGCCACATATTTGCTAAAATATTACTTTACTTATAGTATATACAGTCAGGACCTCGGTGACTGCCAATCACCCCCCCCCCCCCCGGACACTTATTGTTATTTATTCAAATCATTTGCTGTGTCGCTCTTCCAGGGAGATGCTAAATGCATTTCGTTGTCTCTGTACTGTACACTGACAATGACAATTAAAATTGAATCTGAATCTGATACTCATTGTAACATCAAATCAATATGTTTTCTTACTCTATGTCACCACCATTAGTGTTTCTTCCTTAAACACTGCAATCGGGATTTGTTTGAGAGGATGTTACAAAAGGCCAAGCCCCTTAATGTCCATTAACAGTGAACATTGGACGATTAATCTTCTTTACAGGGCCTTTTCAGTGGCTGCATCAAGCTTCCAGGTGTCTCTAAACATGCAACCTACACCTTAGAATGAATATGTGAACAACATTCGCTTGCTGACATCTTCTTCCGGTGGAAAACCAACGTTTCAGTGGACTGATGCGAGTCTAGCAGCACATGGTGACATTTGTTTCAATATGCTTCTCTGGGAGTGACCCATGGAGCACAGAATTCCATGTTATCTAGCTGCTCATCTCAGCAAGGACTCACTACATCTAGACCAGAAAAAACACAGCCTTTAAGGATGTAGACAATCATCCCATCCACACCGTAGCTATCTTGAGAGCAGATTGAGGGATTGAGGCATGAAAGGCCAGATAGGGAGGGCTCCCCCACATTTATCCAAATGCGGTCTTGGTGTTTGTTTGAGAATTCTGGCAGAGGCTTGCTGCAAAGTGCTGTTGGTAGTCTACTTAGGCATCATGCCATGGGATCTACCACCTCCTTCTCCCACAGGGTCTTCAGAGCATTCCACACTGACCACTGTCAGACAGACTTGTGGTTGATGGTGTTTTTCTGCAGGGTGCAGGAGGCTAAACCATCTCTTGCTCCACAAGTCATCCAGATAATTAACCATTCTTTATACCATGATTACGTGAGTTCCTATCCTGGTGTAAATGGCCTTATTATTGAGATGGCAGCTTTGAGCCTTATTAATCTGTGGTTTGCATATGAGCAGACAGTCTGAGGATATCTGCTGTGAGGTCACTTGACAATTTCCAATTATCAGTGTGCTAAATCACCACTGCCTTTGTCCAACCAGAATGCAGGATGCTGGGCCCAGTGCTAATTCTGATCAAAAGGTGAAATACGTATAATAAGTATTTTATAAATTACTTCTCATATTCATCTAGGCCCACAAACTATTTATTCAATTTGGACCTTCACCCTTTCAAAAAAAGTGATAATTGGTTTTCTTTTGAAGGTATTTATTGAATTATGAACACTTTCAATATGACACTAGTATTTTCTCCAAATCTTGCTTATTTCTTTCAGACTTTAAAGAAAGAACACATACTTGCACGTTTATATGTTTTAATTGAAGTGGAACAAATAAACATATATTGCTATTTTCTCGTTGAAGTGCAAAGCCCTTTAGATCTGAAACCAACCCGAATTATCGTTATAGTTACCTGAATTTGTTCTTCGAATAGTCCTAGACTACACAAGTGTCATGTTGTATAATATTTTTTTTTATTTGAAGTAAATAGTTTACAATATATAGCTTACTTTATAAACTAACACCTTAATTCAGTATTACTACAAATAGCATATCAATACATAATATCTTCTATTTTTATGGAAATAAAGAAAAAGATATATAAAAGAATAAAGAAAAAAGGAAAAATAAAAGGGAATAAAATAAAAATAAAAATTTTCGCACATATATCAATTAAAAATTAAAAAGATAATTTGAAAAACAATAATATTACATATATATATATATATATATATATAAACAAAAACTAAAGACATTGTACGAGATACTATTTCATTCAGAAATATCTCTAATAAATACACAATATTATCAATTATAGGTAAGTTATTCGCATCGGATCCATAGGGTGCCCGTCGAAGCCGTGATTCCAAGAATAGCTACTTCTCTAAATACTGTATATATGGAGACCATATCAATTCAAAAGAATTATACTTGTCCAAAAGGACAAATCTAATTCTTTCCAAATTCAACGTCTCCAACATCTCTGCTTTCCACATTTTAATTGTTGGGGATAATGTTCCCTTCCAAAATTTAAGTATCATTTTTTTCCCAATTATTAAACAATAATCAAAAAAATTTCTTTGATTAATTGTAAGTACCAAATTTGGCTCCGGGATTCCAAATATTATTAATTTAGGGTCTGGGTCAAGTTTAACCTTAAGGACTTCCGAAATAACTTTAAAAATTTCAATCCAATAAAAATTCAACCGTGGACATGTTACAAAACTATGTATTAAATTTGCTTCAAAATTCTTACATTTATCACAAATAGAGGAAAGGTTAGGAAAAATACTTTTTAATTTGGTTTTCGAGTAGTGTAATCTATATATAACTTTAAATTGTATCAATGTATGTCTGGCATTCAAAGAACACCAATGTATTCTTTGTAAGCTTTCTTCCCAAGTTTCTTTCGTTATAGGTAATCCAATTTCATTTTCCCATGCTTGACGATATGTTTCAGTTGTTGGGTTCTCTTTATCTAAAATAATATTATAGATATAAGCTATAAGCTTATCCGTATTTGGATGTAAATTAAACACTTCATCTAATAAGCCTGGTCCTTTATTTTTATAGTCGTATGTGTTACATTTAATAAAATCTCTAATTTGTAAATACCTAAAATGATGTTGTGAAGGTAATCCAAAAATATCTTGTAACTCTTCAAATAATAATAATTTTCCATTTCTATAAAGGTGTTCTATTCTTTTAATTCCTAAATCCTCCCACAGTCTAAAACCCGCATCTAAGATTGAGGGTTTAAACAGTGGATTATTCCTAATTGATAACCTAAAAGAAAGATTATCCAGATGTAAGGTCTTAACTATCTGTTTCCAAATACGCCTAATATTATGAATGATAATGTTGTCCCTATAAGTCTTTTTTTGTACTTCCTTTGGTGCGAAAATAATCGACTCTATAGTGAAGGGTAAACAGTCTTCCTTTTCCATTTTTAGCCACATTGGTTCAACATCCATATTTACCCACCAAAAATTCATATTCTTAATCTGGACTGCCCAATAGTAATATAAAAAATTTGGAAGTGCCAGCCCTCCATTTATCTTCGACTTACATAAGTGTTTTTTACCTACAAGTGTCATGTTAATTACATAACAATTGGATGTCCCAATGGTCTTGGTCAAGAAAAGTTTGGATATCTTTTAGTTTGTAGGTCGATGGGTATGTTGTAACCTCCAAGAAGAATTTAGTTTAGTTTAGTTTAGAGATACATCTATTGTAACTCCAGCAGAACATTGATTAAGGTCTGAGTAAAAGCACAAGTAGCCATTTACATTGTTTCTTGGAGGTTTAAAAGGATCTCTCACTCATGGACATTTTACTGAAGTATTTTCTTCTTTGATCGGAAGTTTGAAAGTAAGTGTTAAATATAATTGAAAGATCTCTTCAGAGTTTCTATGCCAGCATGAGTGGGAACACAGGGAAATGGGAGAGAGCACAGATATGTTTCCTAATAGAATTACCATAGTGGAGATCCTGCCAACTCTCCAAATACTACCGATTTTCATCAAGGACAAGGAGATCCTTGGTATAATTTCAAGGTTGCACGATTCCTCCTATAGCTCACTTTGCCATTCCTCTCAATGACATGGCCTCTTTCATGTCTATGTGGATGGAGTATCCAGCCCCATGCAAACCTCATGGTCTCCACCCACATCTTGACGTTTTCTCTTTCTTCAGAGGTTTCTACCAATCCTACAGTTTTGATGGGAGTTAGGGAAAATTATGGATCTCTGAATTTAGTGGAAGATCCACCACATTAAGATTTTCAGATTTTACATAAATAAATGACTGAATGAGAGGACAGAGACAAGGGCTGAATGGTCACACTTGCTTCTATTATGGTCTGGCATTCTTCTTTTGTAGACAATGCTAGTTTTGGCTGATCCATTATCGATTACTGCAAGTCTGCCAATATTTAGTTTTGTGATACAGCAAGGAAACAGGTTGTTCATCCCACTGAGTAGACAAGATCACACTAGTTTTATGTTATCCCACTTCTTCCAATATTGACTAAGTAAAAGGCATTACTTACATTCTGTTCTCTTAACACCGGCATCATCCGTAAAGTTTCCTCCAAATTAAACCGGCTCATACTTTCAAAATCCTCATAACTAATTAGCGCTCCAAGTCTACCCTGTGGGGTCAACTAACAAAACTTAACTTAACCAAGATTTGAACTCTCTTCATTTCTGATCACAAACACATTTCATACCAGTGGCAGGTTTTAAAGGAATGTTAACAGTAACCTGCACAATGTTTTGAGGGTCTTTCCACATTAATAACCTGATTAACTAGTAAATAAATCCAGGATATAATTTCTAATAATTTTAGTACCCTTGTTCAACTTTTTCTAAAAATAATCCCATGTCTACACTGTGTTGCATGCTATAAAAAAGACTGAAACTAGAGTATATTGAATACCCAACACCCTTCTAGTGACCACGTTTTAATTTAGTTGACATTTATAAAAGACTAGACTAAGTGGGACCTGTAGGGTCCCAGCATCACACGGGAGGGCTGGTCCCCCAACACAATATTCCACCTCTCCACCAATTCCAATATTGGTGGCCAGTGGGGGGGGGGGGGGGGGCTTTCTGGAGTGCTAGTATGCGTGTTGTGGGCTGAAGGGACTGGTTTCCAGAGGGCTATATTGACATTGTGGGCCGATTGGGCTGGCGGCTCAGTCACTCAAGCCTGTTGTGCTGGCAGCTCACTCACTCACGGCTGGTGGGCTGGCAGTTGACTCATGGCTTTTCCTTGAAATTCCATTTCAAGCAGGGTGCAAGGCCACCAAATTCAAGTGCAGTTTCATACCATTTCAAGCAGGCTGCAAGGCCACTAAAGATAGGGAGTCGTGACCTCTCCCTCCTCCACCTTGCAGAAACTGAGCCATGCCCACACTTCTGGGTTTTATAGTTCCTCCTCCCCATCCCACCAGAAGGGCTGTGGCCTTCATGGTGCGATTGACAGGAAAGAGAGAATCTCAACATTTTTTAAACACTAATAACTCTTATATTTTTCATAGATTGGAAAAATCCTCGGCACCTGATGAGTAAGATGGCCAAAAATCACAGCCGTACGTGGCATCCTTTTTTCTAAAATCAATATAAAGCGCAAACAGAGAGTGGTGAAGATTAAACTTTTAATTATATAGAAAGCAAGGCAACTTTAATTAGGCAAGGCAACTTTAATTAGGCAACACAGCGATAGCATTTCTAAACCAAAAGCAACACAGCTTTAGCATTTCCAAACCAAAGGTAACACAACTTTAGCATTTCCAAACCAAAGGCAACACAGCTTTTGCATTTCCAAACTACATTTTCAAACCACATTAAGGGCACTAACAGGTCAGTAAAACCACTCACAGTTTAGTAGACATGTGTTCAGTGTTATTCACAGCTCTCTCACTCCCCCATCTTGCAGAGACGGACTGAGGCACTCAACACTTCCGGGTTTTATGGTCCCTCCGGAAGGGGCGTGGCCCTCAGGAGAGAGAATCTCAACATTTTTTAAACACTACTAACTCTTTTATCTTTCATCAATGTGAAAAATCCTCTTGTCCTGCGTAGCGGAGGGGGACTCTGAGTACGATGGCCAAATATCACAGCCGTAAGTGGCAGCGTTTTTTCTAAAACCAATATAACAGAACAACAGGAAGTGGTCAAGATCAGACTTTTAGTAATATAGATGAACAAATATTTCATGGATCAGTCTGAGGAAGTATCTTGACCCGAAACGTCGCCTATTCCTTCTCTCCATAGATGCTGCCTCACCTGCTGAGTTTCTCCAACATTTTTTGTCTACCTTTGATTGTTCCAGCATCTGCAGTTCTTTCTTAAACATATTTTTTATCAAATACGCTTTTTGCTATTATAAAGTTGACCCTTACTAATCTTATTCAAATCGAAATTAAAGGAATTAAATTGTCACTGAAAGGTCCCCACCCAAAATGTCGTCTGTCCATTCCCTCCACAGATGCTGCTGACCTTCTAAATTCTTCCAGGTTTTTTTTTCAGGATTTCAACATCTATAACTGATATTTCTAGCTAATCATTTCTTTGAAGTATTAGATAACTATGGAAATAAATTTACTAGAGGTACTATCTTGTCAATTCTTGAGTTGAAGCTTTCAGAACATTGCAGTCATTTCCTGCTACTTATGATGCATATGATGCAGGAAGTGGTATTAATATTATTAGTCAGAACAGGTCAGGAACACCCTAGAACTGCCCTTTAAAGAAAATATTCTACTTTCATCACACTGTACTTTCAAGTCCATGATTTCTCTAGTTGTCTTTAAAGTCCATGAACCTCAGGAACCTCAATGGAGGTTACCAAAACCTCCATTCATCACTCTGCCTGTTTCCTGTTATATTTTCTGTTCACCTGGCTGTCTTAGTTCATGTAAAAGCTTGTTTAATTAATACTTCCAGAGAGCAGAGGTAACTAATAGACAATAGACAATGGGTTCAGGAGTAGGCCAGCACCAGTGCCCCATTTCTGCCTTCTCCCCATATCCCTTGGCTCCACTATCTTTAAGAGCTCTATCTAACTCTCTCTTGAAAACATCCAGAGAATTGACCTCCACTGCTTTCTGAGGCATGGAATTCCACTGATTCACAACTCTCTGGGTGAAAATGGTTTTCCTCATCTATGTTCTAAATGACCTACCCCTTATTCTGAAACTGTGACCCCTGGTTCTGGACTCCCCCAACATCGGGACTGTGTTTCCTGCATCTAGCGCATCCAACCCCTTAATAATCTTATCTGTTTCAATATGATCACCTCTCATCCTTCTAAATTCCAGTCTATACAAGCCCAGTCGCTCCATTCTTTCAACATATGACAGTCCCGTCATCCTGGGAATTAACCTTGTGAACCTACGCTGCACTCATTACAGTGACTGAGAAGTAGAATAATGTTGTAACATGTTGCAAAGCTTGCATAATGAAATTAATTTAACAGTTCAGAATCAAAAATGATTGTACATTTGGGCGTTGGCATTCTGTTAAAGGCTCAATGTACCAATTTCTACAGATTTTAAAATGTACAGAAAGTGCAGAGTATTGATTGAACTGTTAATTAGTGATTGACCATTGGAAAACCTACAGTGAAGGTTAAAGCGCCTGTCCCACTTGAGCGTCATTTGCACGTCACGCAGATGGTGCACGAAGATTTTGTACATCTCAAAATCCTGGGGCGCCGCACGCGACAGCGCATCACTGCCTTCATCACCACGCACCATGCATGCGTAATGCGCACCATGCGCGCAAAACGTGCGCGTCAAGACGCTTAAATGATGTCGCGTAAATGACACGCAAATGACTCACAAGTGGGACAGGCCCTGTAGGCTTTGAGGGGAGCATTGATTACGGTCAGCATCGTGGAGGTGTATACTTGTGACTGATTGTTGCCACTCTGGTGCTGTGACAGTCGTTGAACTCTGAACGGGAGTATGGAATGCATTAGTCACCTCTGCTCTCTGGCAGTATTCATTAAACAAGCTTTTACATGAACTAAGACAGCCAGGTAATCATAAACAGATAATATAACAGGAAACAGGCCAAATTGAAAATCATCCATTTTTAGTTAAAACTCCTCCCATGCACTGTGTTCTCCAACTTTAAGTTTCCCGACGCAGACCCTGTTATGTACCTATATAGTACAGTTCAATTCAGATTCAATGGATACATAAGAAGGGTTAGCAGTGGTAGATTTCCTGGAAACTGTTGGCAGTCTAAGGGTTAATAGTTTTTGTTTTCACACAAATGTGACTGATATGGAAATAAAATGACAAACCTGCTTACCTGCTCACATTACACCAGACTATATAACACAGGGGTTCCCAACCTTTTTCATCCCGTTTACCCCTGGCAATTTTAATAGCACATAACAATGTTATTTCACTTATTTATGAACAACTAATGATGAACAAATACTGGTAGACCAGAACCAAACTCAGTCAGTCAATGAGAAAAAATATGTACAAATCCAGAATCAACAAATTTACCTCCTGGGTAGGCTAAATCTACCCCCTGGTAAATTACCCCTGAGGTAAATTTACCCCAGATTGGGAACCCTTGATGTAACAGAATCCATTGAACATTTTGAGTACAATTGCCAAGTAAATAGAGACGATTTGGCTACTATACACAGCTACAATAATAGACAGTTAACACATATTACTACACTCTAGTTGTTCTTTGTTTAATTCATACCCTCTGTCCATTTCCAGTGTTTCGGAGTGATGATATGCATAGTTTTCAAAGCACTCATTCTCTTCCTGCTGGCTCATTGTGCAAAAAATGTTTCTTGGTTGGGGTTTTCTAGTCCAAAGGCAAAGGTGTTTGCTCCTGTTGAGTCATCTAACCTTCAAAATTAAATGACATAATTTAAGCACCAGAAAAAACACAAAAATCCATATTTCAATTCAAACAGATTATTTTTTAAGATATTCTCCTGCTAAAGATGATTTTGAGTTCTTAAAAGAGCTCAGTTCAAATAAAGACGTTTATAGATCAGAATGACAGCCATGTTTTGTTTTAATCAGAAATATATTCAAGATCCTTATTTAGATCCTTATTCAGATCCTTATATTACTTTGTTTAAGATAAATTGCAAGCTGTTCTTCGATATGTCACAGACCCAAATCTATGATTTTAATCAGGGTACATTTACCATCAGTCTTTTTTACAGAACGTAAATTCTTATGATGCCCCAAATGTTCAGTTAAATCTGTACATCAGAAAGTTGGCGACAGCCTACATCTACACAAATTACATTGTTACAGCCTTCACAAGTATCATCAAAACTTCAGTGATATGACTTAAACTGCAATCTTACAAATCATTGTACTTGCATAATAAACATTGAAATTGCGCATTCATCCTCCAAGGGGCAAGACTGCGTTTTCAATTATAATTACATGATCATTGTTGCAAAAGGCTTTAAGAGTTAAAAATGCTATCATATTTTAAATAAATATATTATTTTATTTTCATGATATTTCAACTTTCTTCTTATGTCCATATGTCCAAATCTTTATTCCACTTTCTGCACAATAAGTAAAAACGTAATAATCAATATTTCAAACTTCGTTGCCCGTGAGATTTCTTCAATCTGGCAGGCTGCTCTGCGTTCATGACGACAGGGCCAATGACAATGTAAAAGGGCAACGCCTACTACAAAACTCACTCCAGTGGTACACTTTGTACACTGACGGTAAAATGGAGGCTTATATTGTATCTCCTGTTATTTGGAATACGGCTAAAGGTGGATGTATTTGATACTTTTAGTTTTGTAATTATAGACCCATAAAATAGAATGAAAGAACTTTCAGTTCTACAGGGGTGCTTTTGGTCCACTCTGAAAAGCAGCAATCTATTTAGTTCTCATCCCCTGCCCAGATTATTTGCAGAAATATGTCCTTCTTTATTCATTATCCAAATTTCCAAATTTTGCTGGTGTATCAATCCTGCTGCTTTCTCAGGTTGGAAAAGTTAAATTGTGACTTGATCAAAGGGAGAAGGGGACCACATGTTACGTACCACTGGAAGCACACAGTTGGGCATTTAGGTTCAAACAGAATGTCTCAGACAGTGAAGCACTGAGCATACAGTTTTATCCATCTAATAATTACAATTGAACGGCTTTGAAGAGATAAACAAGACATCCGTTGTTATTAAGTGGAAATATACCACATTGAGAATGTGTTACAGTTGTTGGGATAGAAAATGTGCTGTGAAAATAAGGAACAGTCAGGTGCTGCACAGGAGTAGAGGGAACCAGGTCAGTTGTTTAAACAGAAAATGCTGCAAATACTCAGATCACCCAGCATCTGTTAACAAAGAAATAGGTTTAATATTTCAGGTTGAATATTTGTTGTCAGAACCACGAAGGAGAGAAAACTTAGGAAGAATCAAATTGCAGGAAGGTTGGAGAGGGGTGGATAAGACAAAGTAGGGCGAGGTATCCCCTCGCCATCCTCTCTATAATAGTCATGTCCAGATTGTGTGCTTGTGTCCATTGCAGATGATCCATCTGATTATTATTCCTTCTCTGTTTAAACGATGGTGGAGAGTCACAGATTCAAGTTCCTGGGCATGCATATCTCTAAAGGTGAGTCCTGGGCCCAGCACGTTGGTGCATTTACAAAGAAAGCTCATCAACACCTCTACTTCCTTACACAATATTATAGTTACTTTCCAATATTTACAAATCCTTAAAAATATCAGCATTAAATGCTGGCTATCTCCAGGTAATGAATGGGTTTCCCTTTTACAGACATCCATCAGTCGTTTTAACCACATTGAAAAAAAATACACAAAAACAACCTTGATATGGTGGAGAGAGAGGAAAGTAATTCTGCTGCTCACAGGAATTAATGCATGCCTGTTCTGTGGAGTTTTTAATGTTATAATGTTAAGAGAGCCCATTTATTTGTAGCGCTGCCAATAAGTCAGGTGTCCGTAACCCAGGGACGGCCTGTATATTCACACATTATTCACGTTGCTTCTGCGCAAAAGCTAAAGGTATTGAATTTCTGAAGCACTTTTCAACTTAGAACGATCCTACTAAGGTTGCACACCAATCGTATCAGAGCACATTGACATCTCCTCAACAGTTCAATAAGGCCTTGAATATATATGACTCGGGCTATCATTTTCCAGTGGAACAGATGTCAAAAATAAATAATGAGATGAATAAATAATGAGTGAATTAGACATGGGATGCCTTTGTGAACAAATAGGTCAGATCTCTTTCGTAACAACAAAAGAACATTAGGGATAAAAGCATGAGAAGGCCATTCGGTCCTTACTGTCTGTGCCACCCTTCAGCAAGATCACAGCACCATTTCCCTGTCCTATCCCTGTATAGCTTGGCTCTGAAGCACCCACCTCAGTTCCCAACGCAACCAATGACTACGCATCCACAGCCTGGGGGGGGGGGGGGGGGGGGAGATGAGAATTCCGCAGATTCCACCACTCTGTTGGCAAAGGAACTTCTTTTCATTTCAGTCCTAAATGACCAATCCATTATTTTGAAGCTCTGGTCTCTATTTCTAGACTCTCGTCAGTAGAAATATCCTGCTCATTTTAACCTCCAAATGATGTTCAATAATTCTGCGAATAATACAATGCAAATCCACAGAAATTATGCTAAAGATATTCAATGTCAGGCCTTACACAAGCAAGACTGTTCATGTTTCACTGAATGCAGTATATTATTTTAAATATTGATTGATCACTGTATTGGTATGTGCAGTTGTATCCATCCTGCTCCAAAATATCTGTGCTGGCCTTTGAAAGAATAAAGTAAGAACCAGACAATGTAAAGTATCTGACCTAGCAGAACATTTTAGTAAATGCAAGGTTCAAATTCTAATACGACTATTGTAGAGGGAAGCTTGTTTAACAACAAATTACAAACCTAGTAACATGCAAAGCAGAAGTCACACAGTTTAAGATGCCTGTTCTGTCATTCAGTAAATCCATGATTGATTTTCCATCTAATCCCATTTGATTTCCTCGCCATCCAAATATCTATATACAGTATTTCATTATTGGATATACTCAATCTTTCACATCTCTGGGTAATATTAAAGATGTGCATCCATCCAAGTAATGAAATGTATGTTTATCTGACTTCAAATGAATAGGCTGCTCATGCCCCAGTAAAATAATTTGCCACCTACGGAAACATGCTCTCAGCATTTATTCTCTCAAACCATTTCAGACAATCTTCTATCATTTCTCACATCTTCATGGGAAGTAAGTCCTTCTGTTTGGTGGTAAATGTTCCTGATAAAGTGAATGTTCTTATATTTTGCACACATTAAACTTATTCCGTCACTTTACCACTCGTTAAACCGCCTCCACCCTTTCTCAGATACTTTGCATCCTTTCCACTTTCCATTAGAATTAAAGTTCACAACTACAGGTATGTCTGATGTAAGAACAACATTCAGAGATTGTATCCCTCAATTGCCACCAATATACAGCCAGAGAGAACAGATGGCATTTCTCATACATCCTAGTGACATGGAATTTTCCCTGTGACCTCCTCTCTGGTATGTGTCCATTAACACCAGCTTGGGTCTCCTACTACCCACATACACAAGGACAATTTATCTTACCCAAATCACCCAGCAGCCATCCATCAATGGGGTATGGGAGGAAATCAGAACACCTAGAGGAAGCCCACAATCTAGCCCACACCGAGGGGAAACCTGACCTGCTGAATCCCTTTGAGAAAGTTTTCCCTAATATCTGCTCATTAGCTTGGTGCCAAATTTTTGGTTGATAACACTCTTCTTTAGCGTCTTGGAACGTTTTTCATAAAAGGAAAATTGTTGTTTTTTTCTATTCTCAGAATAGGTTACTATTGATCTTCAACACACACAGAATGCCAGAAATAAGAGCAGGTCAGGCAGTATCTGTGGAGAGAGAATGCAAACTAACATTTCAGATGAATGACCTTTCACCTTGCATTTCATTGTCAGAACATAAGGGAGAGTTTTTTTTATGTTTGCAAGCCCGGGGTAAAAGGTTGTTTTCTTTATAAAATTATGACCCTCTCAGAAATAGACAGAGAGTAAGGATTATCATTGGCCAAGATCAATAAGCAAAATTGCAATTATTTTTCCAGAGGCTTATTAGAACATGAGATGTTTTATCATACAGGTACCAGACCTTATTTAAAGAAAATCTAATAATTTAAAGTATATGCGAAAATTAAATACTTCAACTGACAAAATAAAACTGTTTTCAGAAAGTTCCAAAGTTGTTTACGACCCATTAAATCCAATTAAAGTCTAATCATCCTTGGAAAATATAAAAGACTGCATATTATGTAAATGATAATGTCAAAATGTGTCTCAATTGCATTAGTAGGGGGGGAAAGGTTGGCCAGGGTGCTGAAAATAATTCCCGTGTTTTCTTTGAAATAGCGCCAGGGAATCTTTGACATCAAAGGTTCTCAGTTTAACCTCACCAGAAAAGTAGCCCCCCGGTACTGCTGCCTTCCTCCAGGCTGTATTTGTGCGGAGAGACTGCAAGACAGCTTTCTGACTCCCTTAATAATTGCAACACTGACGTCAGCTAATGTTATAACAGTATTAATTTAATAATTAAAGAAACTTGTTAAAGCAGAACAAAGTCTGAAGAAGGGCCCCGACCTGAAACGTTACCTCTCCATTTCCTCCAAATATGCTACCCGACCGTTGAGTTACTCCAGCACATTGAGTCTATCTAAAGCATAATAAACATCTGTATTACTAATAAGAAACGTTTTTATTTATTAGTAATGTTTTCTATCTTTCTGTACATCTTTATTGGAAGGATCTTGGCTCGCTCACTTTCCACAAATACTGCTTCATTTTCTGAGTATTTGGTTTGCATCGCCGTTGCTTCATAAACACTCGCTTTCAAAGCTACAAAATGTAAACATTTTAAATCATCAAGGCATAGCATCACAATTTTCAGCCTGCGATTTGATTTATTTTAATCATTGCCAGAGGAAAATTTACTCAGATAAAAAGTTACCTTTCCTTCAAAGCCCCAAGTGCAGAGAGCTTCTAATGATGTTACATTGCATCAGTACAGGTTCTCACCGTGACTGTGAATGAAGGTCAGAAACCTTCCCAACAAGAACCTGCTGTGTTCTTTTCTCAATACGGGTTTTTAGGCGACAGATTTAAACCCATAAATATGGATTTACATCAGGGTAAACACAAGATAAATAATAAATGATTTATTGTAACTATGTACAGTAATACGAATAAATTAAGCAATGGTATGAAGGAGAATGCAAATCAACCTACCAGTTAATCACCAAACTACTGCACTTGAACTGTTCCCGCTGCTGGAAAAGGGACATAGAACACAGGCTTATTTTATCGGCAATTCTCTATGCTCGCGGTTATGGTCGATTCTGCATTCACCCTGAAGTTTTAACGTGACGATGTTGGCTCCATGGAAACAAATGGTGATGAAATCCCCTCCTCCCGGAACCAGCCGTCCATCCCACTCACCTGACACGGTTAATCACCCGAACGTGTACTCGGACTGAGGCGAAAAACGATGTCCCCAGGAATAGAATATGAATTACGGGTCATTCAGGTGGAACAGTGGCTTGAGATATTAAGCAAATTGCACAATCCGGCAAAAATCATGAAGACAAGTATTCAAAGTTCACCAAACGCAGCCAGCATGTCCACACAACAAAATGTATGTTGCCACTTTTAATAAAAAATATACTTTCAGTAAAATTATAGTTAATTCTGTTATGTAACTGCATATTATAAAGTAATACTTAAATGTATTTTCAAACACAATTTCTATTTTTATTTGTTAACGTTTAGTGTTTATGTAGATTGCCCCATTAGCTTTTCTTAGTTAAAGATACATAATGGGACCAGCCCAAGTCCACATTGACCACCTATCACCTGTTCACACTAGTCTAAGTTATCCTACTTTCTCATCCACTTCCAACACTCAAGGGCAATTTACAGAGGCCAATTAATCTACAAATTTGCACGCCTTTGGTTTGTGGGAGGAAACCTGAGCATCTGGAGAAAAGCCACACGGTCACAGGGTGAACATGCATTTCCACACAGACAGCATCGGAAGTCAGGATCAAACTTGCACTTAAAAGGGGATGGCGCGGTGTCATAGCGGTAGATTTGCTGCATTACAGCGCCAGAGACTCGGGTTTGATCCTGCCTTTGGATGCTGCCTGTATGGAGTTTGCATGTTCTCCCTGTGGGTTTTCTCCAGGAGCTCCGTTTTTTCTCCAAACTCCAAAGATGCAGAGCTTTGTAGGTTAATTGGCTTTGGTAAAAAGTTTAAATTGTCCCTAGTTTGTGTAGGATAGTGTTAGTGTGTGGGGATCGCTGGTCGTCATGGACCTGGTGGGCCAAAGGGCCTGTTTCTGCTCTGTATCTCTAAACAAAACTAAATTAAACAGTGACAGAGGGCACCAAGGTGGTGCTGGTTGGCCTCAGGAAGTGTCATCCAGGCTCTGGTCATTAGCCCGAGATGGTGTTCTACCTCAAGGATAGTGGTGGAATGGAGACCATGAGGTGGCCATGAGGTGGCCACGAGGCACATGGCCACAAAGTACATGGGAGGTGAGCACAAGAGCAGGTCACCTCAGCTGTGTTCCTGAGAAGATTACGGAGAGTTGGTCTGTCAAGGAGGACTGTCTCTAACTTCTACAGGTGCACAGTAGAAAGCTTGCTGACCGGTTGCATCGTGGCTTGGTTCGGCAATTTGAGTGCCCTGGAGAGGAAAAGACTACAAAAAGTAGTAAACACTGCCCAGTCCATCATCGGCTCTGACCTTCCTTCCTTCGAGGGGATTTATCGCAGTCGCTGCCTCAAAAAGGCTGGCAGCATCATCAAGGACCCACACCACCCTGGCCACACACTCATCTCCCTGCTACCTTCGGGTAGAAGGTACAGGAGCCTGAAGACTGCAACAACCCGGTTTAGAAATAGCTACTTCCCCACAGCCATCAGGCTATTAAACTTGGCTCGGAACTCTGAACATTAATATCCCTCCATCTGTTATTTGCACTTTATTAATTTATTAATTCATGTGTGTATTTACGTATATAATTGTAATCAATGCCTACTATGTTCTGTTGTGTTATGCAAAGAAAGAATTTCATTGTCCTGTCAGGGACACATGACAATAAATTATTTTGACTTTTGTAGGCACTAAAGACAGTTTAAATTTAACTGAGATAAATGTTTTAAAGCACGAGACACATAGTGACCTCAAGAATTATTTTCAATTGTTAATGAATAAGCCTATGCATAAACACTGCAAACCATTCAAGTAAGTATTTTATAGAATACAAAATGAGTCCGTATCTCTAAATGTCAACCATTTGGTTAGCAATTATGATCATTAGATTAGCCAATGGGGAACATTGTAAAAAGAAAACATATAACTGCAAGTAAAAATAACCCGACAGAGTACTGATGCAGATCTTTGTACCAGAGAAGGGCAGATTTGCAATCCAAGTCTCTTCTTACTGGCTGTTCACGTGATGTTCTTTAGTTTATTGATGTGTACCAATGTTTAATGTATCTGCTTTAACCTGATATAACTACATGTATGTTCTGAAGTTGATGTCAAATTCATCAAGTTTATGTTCAAATTCAGGCCAAAAATATTTAAAAATATGCACTCCTTACGTAAAATACAGAACATGGATAAGAATGATTTATTGGGCCATGGGGTAAATGCAGGCAATTAGGACTAGCCCTATATGCCAACGAAGTTAGCATAGTAGACAAGGTGGACCTAGGGGCCTGTTTCCATGCTGTAAAGCTCCATGACTTGACATTGTACCTATAGTTTCTTTGTTTCAGTAACTTATATCTTTGTTTTTCATTTACTAAGTAATCATCTAGTTCTTCATTTGAATAGGATGGACCTCAGGTGGAAATTTGCCCAATATATTTCCAATTATGAGCTACAGAGAAAACTCTTTCCTTTCTCTTCATAACCTGCCTATTTCATTAGCAAATTTATCTTTAGCAAATTTAGCAAATTATCCATATCTTTGCCTTAATTCAAGTAAATGAAATTGTAGAAAGCTGAGGTCTTAGTATCAGTCCCTGTGGGACACCACACATTAAATCGTGCCACCAGGAAAAAGACCCATTTATGCCTACCCTGTTTCCTGTTGGTTAACCGACCATCCGTCCACAATTACCTCTTATAACATTAGCTTTGATTTTCTGCAATAACCTTTGACGCAACACTTTATCAAGTCTTGTGAGGAAGGACATTCTTGCTATTGAGAGAGTGCAGTGTGGGTTTACAAGCTTAATTCCCGGGATGGCGGGACTGTCATATGCTGAGAGAACAGAGAAGCTGGGCTTGTACACTCCGGAGTTTAGAAGGATGAGAGGGATTCTCATTGAAACATATAAGATTGTTAAAGGTTTGGACACGCTAGGGGCAGGAAACATGTTCCCGATGTTGGGGGAGTCCGGAACCAGGGCCACAGTTTAAGAATAAGGAGTAAGCCATTTAGAACGGAGACAAGGAAACGCTTTTTCTCACAGAGAGTGGTGAGTCTGTGGAATTCTCTGCCTCAGAGGGTGGTGGAGGCAGGTTTTCTGGATGCTTTCAAGAGAGAACTAGATAGGGCTCTTAAAAATAGTGGTCAGGGGATATGGGGAAATGGCAGAAACGGGGTACTGATTGGGGATGATCAGCCATGATCACATTGAATGCTGGTGCTGGCTCGAAGGGCCGAATGGCCTACTCCTGCACCTATTGTCTATTGTGGATATGTAAATGTAATAATCCACAGGTTGCCAGTAATCCACAAAACTCTAATAAATTGGACAAGCACAACATCCGTATCATTAAAGCACATTGACAGTACATGATCATATTGGAATTTTCAAAGTGCTCTATATAATATCTTTGATAATTACTACTAATACTGGCTTATAGTTTCATTATTTTTGTCTCCATTCTTTTTTGGCAATAGGTGTTATATACAATTTTGTAATCTGATGGAACCTTCCGCAATCCCAAATTGTAAAATTTAAATCAATGCATCAACTCTCACATCAGGCATTTCCTTTGAGACCATGTCTGTGGAATTCTCTGCCTCAGAGGGCGGTGGAGGCAGGTACTCTGGATGCTTTCAAGAGAGAGCTAGATAGGGCTCTTAAAAATAGTGAAGTCAGGGGATATGGGGAGAAGGCAGGAACGGGGTACTGATTGGGGATGATCAGCCATGATCACATTGAATGGCGATGCTGGCTCGAAGGGCCAAATGGCCAACTCCTGCACCTATTGTCTATTGTCTATAACTTGTAGTTCCAACAATTTGTTCACATCCCAGAGTCACATTCCTGGTGATTGCAGACACGTGGATCTGCAGATGCTGGTTTACAAAAAAAGACACAATGTGTTGAAGTAACTCAGCGGGTCAGGCAGCACTTCTGGAGAACGTGGATAGGCAACATTTTGGGTTGGGACTTTTTTTCCGACAGCTTGTCTGAATCACGAAACATCCCATATCAATGTTCTCCAGAAATGGTGCCTGACCTGCTGAGTTACACCTTGTAGCACTGTCTCTTTCTTTCTTGATGATTGAAATTTCACCGAGCTCCTCCCTGTGTTCTAATCCCCTATTTTCCTCTACGCCTGGGGTGTTATTTATATCCTCCAGTGAGGACTGATGGTAAACAGCTGTTAATTAATCTGTCATGTGCTTGGTTTCCATTATTAATGTCTGGAGCAATGTCAGGGATGCCTGGCCTGACCAGGATATGATAAGGAGCTGAGAGGAGTCCATCTCAATTCTCTCACAGGAGGATGAGTAAACTGAGGAATGTGGAGGCATGGTGCACAATTCTTTGCAATGACTTGGCAGCAATCCAGCCGGACATATTGGTTGGGGTGACACTGCATGGATGCACAGCTGGAGCTCAGGACACTGCTTTCTGCTTCTTTGTAGTTTCATCCTAAGCAATCAATCTCTGATACATGGGCTCCTCTGCCATAATATGAAGCTACCAGCAAGCAGCTGGGTGTAGTGAGCAGCGAGACCCACTTGTGCGCACGTCAGACAGAGGGATGTAATCCATGATCAGCTCAAAATTCTCCTGCAGGAAAAGCATCCTGCACGTCAATCAACTGTTCACTCGGATGAGGAGACAGATCCCCCTTGAACTTGAGTGAAGATATAGAACCTAATCTCATGCCTCATTCAGCTCTGCAGCAGGAGCAGAACCGTGCTCAGACAAGAGAGCAGATGCGAGGTGCCTGTGCTTCAAAACCAATTCATTTGGTAAGTACTGAGGATGGAATAATGTTAATGCAGTCTGGGTTTCTGTAGATCATGACCCCATTTCCGACCCAGTCCTCCATAAACACCACTTAATGTCCCACAGCTTATTCAGGGAGCACACTCACCCATGCCATGGCCACACTGTTACTAGATGCTGTACAGTGGAATCTCATTGATGCCACACAACAATATGTGGAAATTAGGCCTCACCAATGTGGCAGCAACTGGCATTGATGCCTGCCTTCTGGTCTGTCACCTGGCCAGGTAGCTCCTGACATCCATTTCAAGTCAACCTGCTGGGGGACACTGTAGGTCGGCAGTGAGGAAGCGGTCCTGAAAAGCAACGATGATTTCCCTGCAGCAGAGCCATGACTGTGCAGTGATAAGTCTGGCCCAGCTGGTGATGGCAATGGTAGAGCATCGCCTCCAACGTGACTGAGGCTCGTTCCCATCTCCATGTCCTCATGACCTGATCTTTGCTCATGACAACCTGTGTGTGTGTGAGGGAGGGAGGGAGGGACTTTGGAGAACCTGAGGAGGGCGGAGATGAGTGGAGCGGGCGGCGCCTCAGGCCGGCCGAGCGAGCTGTGGAGCGGACGGCCCGGAGCTGCGGGCGGGAATTAAGGAGGGTCCGGGAGCGCGCACCGTGTGCCGGGAGGCGGCGGGAGCGCGCACCGTGTGCCGGCGGGAGCGCGGGCCGGGAGGGCGGCGGCGGGAGCGCGCACCGTGTGCCGTGGGGAGCGCGGGCCGGGAGGGCGGCGGCAAAATCATGAATGAGGAACGGTTGCCGAGGGACTCAAAGACGGGTGAGTGAAGGCCGGAGTCGGCCGCGGCGCCATCGTCCCGGGGCCGCCGAAGGTTCTCGATCACCGGGGCCGGGACATCCGCGCTGGATCGTAATAATTTCGCTCTGTCGGAGATGAGCTCTGGCGACATGAGGGTTGTTTATGTCTGCCGTGTTTGGTGCCACTCACTGAGAACAAGCCCGATCCTGCACCACCCAACCCAAACCAACTAGATAGTTCAATCACTTACCCTTGAAAAGCAGCTGTATTACCGTCATCAAATCCATCAACATCACATAGCAATGTTACAAAATTTTGAGATTTTAAAAATCAAGTCTGCAATTTATCCCATCAGGTAAAGCATAACAAGAAGTTTAATTTGACACCTAATTTACTTTCATATCTTCAGTATTAAGAAAGTTATGGCCATTTTCATGCTCGGAAATGATCATCTTGCTTCCCATTGCCTTTCAATTGACTTAACTCAAAAGCTGTGATCTGGAAAAATTAAAAGCCCATAACTTTATTAAAAATTAAGAGAACTCAATGAAATTTTCAGTCATTATAGATTGAAGCATTCTGAAACAAATATTAAACAATCTTACTTGGATTACCTGAAATTAAAGTATATAATTAGTTAGTTATCTAATTGTAGCTAATTACAAAATTCAATGAGTAGATCTAAACATCTATCAATTTCTTAAGAAAAGATAAACTTTTTTTTAATTGCCTAAGTGTCCAAATAACATTCACACAATAATCCACAATATAACATAATTTTTAAATCTCATTTTCATGAATTTCTGGGCCAAATGGAAGGAATTTAGTGTTTACTGCCTGTAAATAAATGGCCATTTAAATCAACTAGCGAGTGGGTTTTAGCGGAATGCGGTGGATTGGAACGTTGCGGTTAGCGGTGAAGTAGGGGGGGAAAATACTGGGGGTTCATACATTTTTTGGGGAACCCATTTCGCAACATTAAAATAGTATTTATGCCTCCCAAAAAACCAACTTTTAATAAAAAAATAAAGTATTTACCTTTTTTTCTCCCCTACGGAAAATGCTTCCGGTGGTCTGCGGTCACGGCTTTTGAAGGTGATTTTTAAATTACTCTAGTTAACAAATAACTTAGAGTAATTTAAAAAATACCTTAATGGATGAAATGTCGGAGCGATTTTTCTTCCGCAATTAAATCGCCCGACATTCATCGATTATCCTGGTCTGGTGAAAATCGGCACTTTAAGCCCGCCCCCCTCTGACAGGCGCTAAAGTCGCGCACACGGGGAGCGGCAGAAGTGCAGCGCCGCTAAAGGTAAGTTTTGTAACATACCTACATCACAGTGATCAGAGTTAAACAAGACCAATTCCATAAATACTGTGACCACCAATCATGGTTTTATTTTACAAGCTACACAATGGCTTCTGACAAAGCATCTTGGACCCGAAATCTTAACTCCTTACATTGGTGCAGATTGCCTGTTTACAGCACTTTTAGTTTTAGATTTCTGGTATCTTTTGTTCTTCATTTTCTGTGACTACACAACAGGTTGGAGACCTTGCATCGACTGACTCTCAGGGTTCACATTACGCACAAGACAAGAGGCAGGAATGTGATGGGATATTCTCCACTTGTGTGGATGGGTGTAACTCCATGTATTGATTATCTTACTAGATTCTTTTAAACCTTGATTTGTAGGTAGTTATTTCTCCATCAATCCACTCTTGCATGAATTGCCTAGCTATCAGACGTTGGTGAGAGGGACATCCACAGTCAGACGCAAAAGCATCCTCAGCTATCCATCCAAGACCTCACTAAAGAGAGGAGAATCAGTGGGAGATGAAAATGAACAAGACGACAGACCATTGCGAGAATTTCCCATTAGTATTCAAGAGAAGAAGAAAATCAGGTTAGTAAACTACTGTTGGATGGCACAATCATGTTGAATATTAATAAAGCACAAATTTAGCAGTGGATGAGCATGCTGCAATTGAGCATAATAATCAGAATGATGTACATTTGATGTACAAATGATGTACAGTTTATTCTTCTATCTTTTTTCGTATGTTCATAGATCCAGTACATCCATTTTTAAACTGTTGTAGCTAATCTGTGAACATATAAGAAATAGGTTATGTACAGAAAAAAGAAAACAGCTGAGATAAACAATCATAAATTTGTTAAGATGATTTAAGCTTCTTGCAGGTTAGAAGTAAAACTCCAAACTTTACTTTGGAAAATGTCAGTGATCAGTGGAACAGACAATTGCGAAATGACTTTAATGAAGTTAATGTTTAAGAAAGAACTGCAGATGCTGGAAAAATCGAAAGTAGACAACTGCTGGAGAAACTCAGCGGGTGAGGCAGCGTCTATGGAGTGAAGGAATAGGTGATGCCCTTCAGGGGGTGGGGGGTTGGGGGTTGACACCTAGAGCAGCAGATGCAATAGATGAGGTTGGAGGAGGTGCAGGTGAACATCTGCCTCACCTGGAAATATTAATGAAATTAATATTCAGGATTAAAGAATCAAGAGTGTTTTATTGTCATATGTATCAAAACGAAAGAATGAGATTTTTACATACAGCAGCATACCAAGTTTGTAATCAAAGTTCTCAATAGATAATATAGTAAATATTAAAAAACTAAAGTTAAATAGATAAATAAACAACAATATAGTACAAAAAAAAGAATCAGAATTATTATATTAAGACCATATTGAAGTCGCATTTGTGGGATAAAATAATGAATATCTGTAGGCTAAGGGGAATATCAAAGGGAAAAGATGGGTAAAGGATGAAATCATGAATAAAATGTAGAAATTAATTTATGTGATTACTCTGAGACCTGATGAAACAAATGCAATAGGGAGAGATTCTTGCTGATTAAGAATGATAAGTAATATGACTACATAAGTATATAAATAATATTTTTCAACTATTTCAATTATGTAAGTGTGAATTTAAACAATGAAGTATGTTTGCCTACCAACTAGAATTCTGTTGTTGCACATTAAATGTAATTGATAGGGTTTTTATTTTAGTTCGATTGGATTACTACATGCAAAAGATTTATGAAAATTTTATAATCCCAGTTTATTCCTTACTACACTTTATTCTTCATTGGGTCTCATTCTCTTTATATGTTTCATATTTCTAACATTTACTCTTGTAGGAATTTTATTCAGTCAACTGTAGAGACTTGCATGTTAGAGTGTACAGAGTGTGCTCGGGCTCTTCATCTCCTGCCACTCTTATGCTTCTCATCCACATTAAATGGAAGATGCATTGTTTTTAAATAAAAGACTTTGACCTTATTGCAAATTCTGCATAAATTACGCATAAAATTCTGAAAGAAAGATGACAGTGATGGGAAGGTGTTGCATCACTGCAGAAAGGTCCATAATCACAATTTTCCACAAAGTGAAGCTACATCAGGAGCGCATGTGTCAAGGAATGCGAGTTGAAAAAATATTAACTTATTTTCCATATAAATTCCATGAGAGCAAATTTAATTCCATATCTCAAATGTTTGGGTTGTGATTTGCATGTTCTGTAAGGATTAATTTCTGTTACCTGAACAGATCTCTAGTACAATGATTTTTGATCTACTGGAAACCACTGATCAATGCAATCCATCAATGGAAATAAGTGAATGCGTGGGGTGGGAGATTGCAACCTTCACGTGGTCCGCCCTGTTTCAACTAATCCAATCAACCTGGCGTGCACGATCAAACAAGGTCAAATAGAATAAGTTGTCCCACAACTTTAGGCTGTGCACGCCATACGCAAAAAGAAGTGAATACGTAAAATATAGGATGGGCAATTTCTGTGGAGCCACTCTTGTTTTTCCACTCTAATTTCAATGGATGTTAATTGATGCGGTTAATCGAGTTTTCTGCAATGTCTTCAGTGAAATTACCACAGTGTAGAGTGCAGTTCTGAGAACATTCTCAGCCTAGGTGTCATGGCAAAGAGCCAATGCTCAAACTAAACCAATCCTGTTACTCACAATTAGAACATTCTCTCTGGTTTTGTGCATATTTACATATTTATTATTTTAACTTTACTGTTTATTTACATTAACTGTTTATTAGAGCGAAACAAGATATTCAAATTTCCTCGTTCACAACTCAGAACATTATATTAAAAAGATTGAAATGGAGACGACTTGCTCAAGGAGCCAAGGAGAATGTAGATAGACTAGATCCGTGGAAAAAAGATATTCATGATATAGAAGGTGAGGAAATTAAAATACCCAAATAACTAAGCAATTGAGCACAAACCATTTGTTATTAAAATGTTTGTTTGCTTCAGTGTATTTTGGTAAGACAGTTATCTTGTGGTATGATGTTGTGAATTTGACATTTTTCTAACAATTCCTTTGTCAACCATTGGGTCTGTTTTAGCAGTACACATGCAAATGAGTTAGTTTGTGTTGGAAATAATTGCAGATATTGGTTTAAATCGAAGATAGACACAAAATGCTGGAGTAACTCAGCAGCATCTCTGGAGAGGAATGATGTTTCGGGTCGAGACCTGATCGGATCAGGTCGAGGTCTGAGTCTGAAGAAGGGTCTCGACCCTAAGCATCACCCATTCCTTTTCTCCAGAGATGCTGCCCGTCCTGCTGAGTTACTCCAGTATTTTGTATCTTCAAATTAGTTTGTTGTTTGGATCAGAATGTGGTTGAATAATAGCTGGTCTAAATCATGCCATTGCCTAATTTGGCTGCTTCAAGCCAGGAAAGCACGTGTCAGTAACACAGTTTCTGAGATTGCTGCATCAGACACAGATGAAAGGATGCCTTTCACTGTGGAATGTTTCTATGGAACATTACCTGAGGAATTCCGTCACCTTGTTTTGAGGTGGACCTGCTGTTGGTCACCATCAGGATCACCATAAAGAGCCTGAAGTTCAGATAAGAATAATGCATGTTAATATTTTGAAGAAAATCACATTGCAAAAATATCACTAACGGACCGCATCTAATGGTTGTCCATTTACCCACTTTCTTGAATGAGATTATCCTCTAGGGGAGCAAAGAACTCTGGATAGCCACATGTTCTTAGTTGTTGGAAACGGAACTGTTTATGAGCAGGGAAGTGAGGTCTTTGTGTGCATACATCACTAACAGCTGGTAGACAGCTTCATATGACAATAGAAAAATAGAATGGGGAAATTGAAGGAATGGAGGTTATACTTGTACAAAGCTCCAGTGCGATTGCATCAGAGCAGGGCATTACATCACAAGAAAGATGTATAGGCCTCAGTTATGATGTTGTACAGATGGACTGAATGTTACTGCAACTCAAAGAGTTTAGTTATACGATGGGGCTTGTATTCCACTGAGGGTTTGAAAGTTCATTCAAAATGCTAATAAATTTAAATTAAAATCTGGAATCGGTAGACTTTTGTCAGTTTGGGATGTTAAACAACAAGGACCATGTCAGGTAAATGGTGTCCAGGTACAATCAGAAGAGGCTTGAGTTTATCTATTCTTATTGAAAATGTTGTTAACTGGTTTTATAGCTTTTTTTCTTTTTATCTTTCAGGCAAATTTGGCACTGGAATCCAATCTTATTTCTCCTTCCTCAGCTTTCTGGTTTTGCTGAATTTTGTGATGTTCCTATTAATGTTTACTTTTATTACACTTCCAATGGTCATTTCAGACCATGGAGTTCTTAACACCACACATTTCCATGTTACCACTCCTGCCATAGGTAATTAATGTACAGTAAAGTTAAGGATTGCAAATTGTATTTATTTATTGTGTTTCCATGACTCATCAACTAATGATATCCATTGTTGAATGACTTCCTGCAATCTATTATTAAGGAAATAGTGATCATGCACTTAGAATATAGTAGTAATCAACATGGAGGAGAAAAGAAAGTTATGTGTGACAAATCTGAACAAATGGATTTCTTAAAGTTTGTAATTAGCAGGATAGTTAAGGGCTAACCTGTTGACTTTATGTATTTAGAATTTCAGAAGGCCGATGATAAGACACCAAAACAAAAGTTGTCAAACAGAATTAGAGCACATGGCATTGGGATTAATATGATGGTTTGGATTAGGGAACAGTTAACAGACAAAGTTTTTTAAATTGTGATAATTTTCACATTGGGATGGTGTGATGCTGGTGTCCAACTGTTCAAGATGTATATCAGTGATTTAGGTAATTCATTCTGTGTAATGTTTCCAAATGTGCTGATGATTCAAAGTTAAGTGGCATTGTGGGCTATGATGAGACTCAAAGGGGATGCGGACAGGCTAAGCCTATGTGTGAGGACATAGCATTTTTATTTATAACTAAACTAAGTGTAGACCCGTTGGGTCTGCTCCCCCAACGCAATATTCCACCACTCACCCATTCCCCCCAACGCAATCCGTTCCCCCAACGCAACTTTTCACCAATCACACATAGCCCCCAACTGCGCAGGCGCAACTCATTTCCCCTCATCCCCAGCACTCCTTCACCCTCCCTCATTTCCCTCTCCTCCAATCTCTCTCTCCCTCCCTCTCCTTTCCCCTACCCTCAGTCCCTCCCTCCATATCTCTTCTGCCCTTCCTACCCCTTCCTATTCCACTATCTCCCCCCCTCCTCACCTCCCCCTATCCCTTCTATCCCTCCTTATCTCCCCCACTGCTCTCCTCTCCCTTTGTTCCCCCTCTACCACCAGACATGAGACAGGAAAGAACTGAAAAAAGAGGAAGAGATAGATTTCGCCGCGGATTTTGAAATTTGTCCAGGCCCCACCGCCGCCATGCGGCCCCACAGATGCTGTAGCCCCGTCGTGGCGAGGCCTCACTGCCGCGGTCTCAATGCCTCCAGGACCGCCGCGGAGTACCCCGGCCGGGGCCTTGCGGATAGAAGCCCGGGTCGGACGAAACGGAGGCCGTGAAGTGGGTTCGGCCGCTCGGCTTCACGAAGGCGCCCGCGGACGCAGCTCCAGCCAGCAGAGCTTTAGTGATGCGCACTCCGCTCCTTGAGCTTTATGTTCTCCTCGCCGGGTGAGTCAGGTGCCGCCCGTGACTGACAGCGGACCTAGCTAATCAGGGAGGCGATGATGCAGGGAGGGGTGTCACCGTCCCGGCAACTGACAGGAGAGGAGACCAATCTGCGTGGCGGCGCCTGACAGGAGAGGAGACCAATCTACACGTGCTCAGTTTTAAAGATTTTTGAAACTTAATAACTTTTAAAATATACAATTGACCGGAACAATACTTGTTGCCCTTGTAACACCGGAGAATGGTGAGTAAGGTGGCAAAAATTCGTAGCGCTATTGTGTACTGTTTTTAAGCAAATAGAAAAAAACGCAAAATCAGAAGAGCACAAGATCAGAGTTTTAGTTGTGTATAGAAGTAATCTATTTTGGAATGAACACTTTAAAATGATGTGAGATTGAAATATATTAATCTTCAGGATTAACTGGCTGCCCTGTGTACAAATCATTGTAAGTTACCTTACAGGTAGTCATAGTCATATAGCAAGGAAACAGGTCCTTCGTCTCAACTTGTCCGTGCCGACCAATCTAGGCAAGTCCCACTCTGCCCACATATGAACACATACCTCCAACCTTTTCCTATCCATGTAAGTCTATATTTTTGGCATATCGACAAACACAGACTTAGAAAGAACCAAATAAATCTTAGGGCAGAGGGTCTTGGGTCAAATCTGTAACTGCAGATCCAAGAGCTAATGCAATTCACTTTCTGTTCACTTTGTTCGCCAGAAGGTTGCAAATAGGATTTGTGTTTCTGGAATTTTCTTGCAGCATTGGTATCTTAGCTACAGACTATCAAAACTCTTCTTTGTACGGTTTGGGTCAAAGCAATCTATAACAAAACTAATGTGGCTAGCTGCTCCTACATGTTTCTGTTGTATGTGCAGCATGCCCTAACTTCCAATTTGCAGATTAGCAAAGGGAAAATTTGCAATTGTGATTTGCAATCAAAATTGAAAGTAGATTGGCATCCACAGTACTGAAGAAAGGAACGTTAGGGTCAATGTCTGGCTTTCCTCTAATGGTGGACAACAATATCTTGTGTTGATGCATAACATGCTCGTGTAGATCTTAACAACAAACCTCCAAAATGTGTTCATTTCTTTGAAGAACAATTACCATCCATGGAACCTTAGATTTGAATTTTGTTTATACATGTTAAAAATATTGCATCATCACTACCTGAATTGCAAATAATTCTTGTTACTGTTCTCATTCCAGAATTCCTGGGGGGGGGGGGGGGGTAGCGCTAAAAATGTGACGTGGAACAGGGAAATAATTATATAAATATATTGCATAAATATAAGAAAATATAAATATGTGTGGTCTGACAGACTGGCAGCTTATTTATAGTGGGAAAATAGAGAAGAATTTCCAGATGGCATCTTCCTCAACAAATGCAATTTTGTTTGATGCTATTGTGTCTACTGTGGATTTTACCCTTCAATTAAAAATCTTGACAATTGTATTTTTTTTCCACTTTATAGCTGAAGAATGTACAGTATACGAAGAGTTCAATCCTAAACTGGTCTTATTCTATAGTTACATGACCAGTCTTCTCTCAGGAACAGTAAGTATATTTGAGAATTGATTACAATTAGTAAATCCATACATATAATTCCTATGAAAAAACAGTAAGGAAAGATGATATAAGAAAGATGTTGTTAAGCTGGAATGGGTGCAGAGAAGATGTACCAGGAGTTGTCAGGAATCGAGGGCCTGAACTAGAGGGAGAGGTTGAGCAGGCTAGATCTTTATCCCCTGGAGCGCAGGAGGATGAGGGGTGATCTTATAAAGGTGTATAGATCATGAGAGGAATAGATATGGTAAATGCACAAGTCTTTTAGCCAGAGTAGGTATAAAAGTTCACTTAAAAAGATAGACAAAGTACAAATTCTTAAGACCATACAAAGCTTTAATTAAACGTCTGACGGGTGTGGACCTAGAGATCCAGAGGCAACAGTTTTACGTCTGAATCTACAGCAGCACACACAAAGAAATACCAGAAAACCAGAGTTTATATACCTACAGACATAAAACCAATTGTAGGATGTAATAATGTACAAGAAAACATCAGCCACCTCCAAATATGTTGTTGTTTTTCATTTTTTGTCAAAAGCCAGTCATCCCAATTGCATCCTCTGGCCCCTTCTTATCTGATTAACCTCTTCAATTTTACATTAAAAAACTTGTAAGAGAGCTGCGAACTATTCAACTTAAGTAAAAAAAAACCTTATCATGATGGGAGTTGTCCAAATCCCATCATGCATTACAATTGGCTTTTTACAACAGTAAAGCTTAAATATGAAAATAATCAATTAATAACTAACTCTTTCATAGGAGAACCAAGAACAAGAAGACGTAGGTTTAAGGTCAGGGGAGTAGATTTAATAGGAACCTGAGGGGCAACTGTTTTTACACAAAGGGTGGTAGGCATATGGAATGAGCTGCCAGAGGAGGTAGTTGAGACAGCCACCATCACAATATTAAAAAAAAAAATTGGACAGGTACATGGATAGGATTGGTTTAGAAGAATATGTACCAAAGACAGGCAAGTGGAACTAGTGTAGATTGGAGCATTGTGGTTGGCATGGGCAGGTTGGACTGAAGGACCTGTTTCCATGCTGTATGACTCTATGATTAGGACAGATTTTGGATAGGGAATGTGTAGAAGTATATGGGCCAAATGTGCGCAGATGGGACTAGCGCAGAAGGGCAAGTTTCCATGCTCTATGACTCGCTATGATTTTAAAACATTTAATTTCATTCTTCACTGCTCCCTTTGTGAACAAGATTTATCACCTGTTCTGGGCCCAGTACATAGATATAATCATATTGTTGCACTGCCTTGAAGAACTTAAGTGTGGTTTATGTGTTTGTGTGTCGTGCAAGTCTCTATACGTGCATATGACAATGAACTCTACTTGACCTGATTTAGAGTCATGCAGCACGGGGCAAGCCCTTCTGTCCAACTGGCCCACACCAACCAAGATGACTCATTCACCTGCATTTTGCCTAAATCCCTCTCTCCATGTACCTACCAAAATGTATTTTAAATATTGTTATTGAACCTGGCTCAACTATTTCCTCTGGCACTTTGGGTCCATGTACCTACCACTCTGTATGGGCAAAATAACTGTCAGTCAGGTTCCTATTAAATCTTTCCCCTCTCACCTTAAATCTATGCCTTCTAGTATATTTGCATTTTGGGGGGAAACTTTAACAAGGAATTTGCTGCCAATATCTGGCAACTGACCTGCCAAGAATTTGACCTGTTCCCATGTTAGTTATGCAGAAACAGAGAACTGCGGATACTGGTTTACAAAGCAATGCATAGAGCTGGAATAATTCAGGTCAG